>OZ017740.1:202975120-203345120 GCA_963969285.1 Odontomyia ornata
TCAATATTGTTTGACATTTTATTCAATTAGCACCATCAATTTCAAACCGTAACCATTAAGTACGCGGCTTATTTAGATTAACAAAATTCACGGCACGAGAAAAGAAACAAGTAAATCAATTAATTTCGTTATTGGTTTTATCTAAAATATTTGTTTTCACTAACGCGCGGTTAATATTTTTTCGCACTTCTTCACGAACCACTTTATTTTCCTCGATTTCTGTTTGACTTTTAAGTGAACGCACCGATATTTGAAGCTGATTTGAAACGAACACCACGCTTTGTAACTTTCGAATGTTTCCCGGATTCACGATGCGATAATCACAAGAAATTCACCAAATTAACGTAAGTTTTGATTGGATTTCGCGATTTGTTTACATTGTTACCTGACACTTATCACAGTAGAACAGCCAACATGACATTAGTAGCCCATGCTGTGTCTCTTTTCTTCCTATGTACGCTATCCTTGTCATACAACTTCTCCTCCGTTTGATTTTACTTCACTCATGCATACTGTATATGTGCTATATCAGGCTTCCTGTAGTACTTATTCCTAGTACAGGAACAGCGATATGGCACACGTACAGTGTACATGAGTGAAGTGAAATCCCCCGGAGAAGAAATGGTTGAAAAGAGATATCCTCTATGAGAAAGAAAGAGATGAAAGGGATTTAATTGTCATTCACTGACGGTTCCACTGAGAACTGTCATAACAAGTATACAAACTGATACGAAGCGGTAAAATCAGCGACGTTCTTTTGATAATTTTTCGTTGATCTATTTCATCCCGGTTTCTGAAAACATTCGATAATGATATCGCGTGTGATACGGATGTACTTTTGATTTAGCGTGTGTGGGTTTCAATCGAACTAAAAGTGAAAAATGATGTGCTTTGTGAAAAACTGTAGAAACAATTCATCCCATATTAGAGGGAAATCATTTTTCGGGTGTTTATTTTGATTTTATAATTAAATTAACATATATTAATTGATTTGCTGTGAAATTTTTGCAATGTTAACCCTGGCGGGATTAATCGTTTTAAGTTGAAATAAAGTTAGCTAATTTTTGTTTGTTTCATAGCAAATGCCATGGGAACTGTCAAGTGTGATAAGCTCAGGGGATTTAGTTCAGTGGTGTCACTATAAAGCATTTATAATGACGGGGGCTGGAAGAGTTTTTGAATAAGATTTATTGTTTGTGCGATACTAATTAAAATATATTTTTTAAGGATCCCCAATGACGTGAAAATGCGTAGGCAGTGGCTGTTGGCTATAGGACGTCCTGAAGCTGACACACGCAAGCAATCGGTTGTGTGTTCCGACCACTTTGTGCTAAAAGATGTCCTTGATATTGGCGAGTACGAACAGTTAATGATTTCTTTTACTGCTTCTTTATATGGACAAATAAATGCATAATATTTTGCAATATGATTCAAACGATGAATAGCGACAATTTGATAAATAAATTACATTTCCACAAGATTGTAGGAATGTGATTTACGTTATAATGTAGTCAATTATTTTTTTTATTTTATTTATATACGCTATAATTTTAAAATATATTACCAAATATTAAGTGGTACCTTCGAAAAAAAAAACTTGGCAATGTAATTAGTTTTTTTTTTCATTAGATTGATGATTAATACGTATATTTATTATATATATTTAATTTAATAAAGAGAAAAGTATATAAATTGTTTTAGGTAATAGATGCGAGTAATACTTGTGAAGTAGCTTCCATCACAGAGCCTGATAAAATAATGCATCATATGGAAAACATGAATGAGGTAAATTTACTTATAGTTAAATAATTCATAAATTTAAGTAAAGTATGTTATTTCAGAGTACAATGAAGTCATGCTGTGAACCAAACAGTGCCCCATGCAATATTGGTCAGCAAAGTTGGCCTCATGTAAGTCATAAACATTTTTAAATAAGTTATCATGTTAAGGTAAGGAAAATAATTTTTTTCCTTATAACCTTGGATAAATATTTATTTAGTATAGAACGCGTTTTCGACTATTATACAAAGTTCATATTATGCCTGAATGTTAAAAGAGGAAAAAAAATCATTTTACTTACCTTAATTAAAACACATTGGAAAAAGTGACTCTTATTTGATTGAAGTTATAATGTGTTATAAGTATGAATTAATACCTTTCGTTAGAATTTGGCAATGTAATAAGTAGTTAAAAATATTACTCCTTATACAGTTAAAATTTTTTGAGAAATTCTTAATATGCATATATCTCATATACCATTTCATCTAATTCAATAACGGAAAAAATATATATATCGTTTTAGGGAAGCGATGAGAATTGTGTCATGACTGATCCTTATGGAATATTGCATCATATGGGGAACATAGATGAGGTAAAGGTGGTTAGATTAAAATAATTCATAAATTTTAATAAAGTATCCTATTCCAGACTTAAATAGAATCGTCAACTTCATCAAACGTAATTGCATCAACTTCTACCGAACACGTAAGCACTTATATTTATTCTATTTTAAAATATCTTCAGCAATCAAGTTTAAATTAAAGAAATTAAAAGATTTTAAATCAACTATATAATTTTGTTGTACATTTTGTGTATATTTTGGGGTTGTTCGGTAAAACTGATTTTATCGAGAAATAGGTTACTTAACCCTCGTAATAAGTAAATTCAGAAAAATACAACAGAAGTATAAAGTAAAGTAAACATAAAATCTTGTAATTTCTCTAGTGAAAGTTAGATGAATAATTTTGAAATCATAAATTAGCAATGAAATTCCAATTTGTAAATCTTAATCAACAATATGAAATTGTATATGCCAAATTGAAATTATTCAGTTTCATTTTGGAATTGGCTGTACCGTTTAAAGTTGGAAACGTATACAAACAATATGAATTTTCGGTTACAGTCAAGAGGTGGTCATAGCGGTCGTTTATACTGCCACAATTCTTAGGGTACATTTTTGCTTGTGAATATACAATTTATTTTTATTGATATTGGGTGATGGTTGGGTTTCTATAATTTACTAACAAATATTAGCTCCTATGAATGCAATATGATCTAACCCATTTTCGTTCTAGAATGAAAGTACAATATTAAGGCGCAGCCCCCAGTAAAACTGCAAATTTTCGTAAATTTACAGCCGTCCATCTCGAAAACCTTACAAATGTTTGGAAAATTTTTTTAAATAAAAATTAGAATGAACTTTTGGCTATTGAATCAGCTCATTACATTTTGCAAAAAGTTTGTGGCGAAAATTACAAAATTCAAGCAAAATAGCATGATTTCCTTAAAAAATGTAGTGACTCTCCTTCTCTTTAAACTACGTTTATTAGATCTAAATTATTTGTATTGAATCAACCCATCAAAAATTTAAAAAAATTTTGGTAAAAATTTCCTCGAACAAAATGTGGAATTTGCACACACTGAACAAATATCATGCATGCATATTAATTTGTATCAAACTTCCACATTTTGTTCTAGGAAATTTTTTGCAAAAAACATTTTTAAAGTTTTGATGAGTTAATTCAATGTAAATAATTTATATCTAATAAATATACCTTAAATCAACTCGGTACGTTAAGTAGTTTCCGAGATTTACTACATTTTTTAAAGAAAACATGCTATTTTATTTGAATTGGGTAATTTTCCCAACAAACTTTTTGCAAAATGTAATGAGCTGATTCGATAGCTAAAAGTTAATTCTAATTTTAACTTAACAAATTTTTGCAAATATTTGTAAGGTTTCTGGGATGAACGGCTGTAAAGTTTACCCAAATTGGCAGTTTTACTGGGGCCAGCCGCCTTAAACTAAGCGTATGGGGATTAATTTAGTTATCATTATAGTCACTCATACTAGACTCCTTCATCTACATACTTTTGATCTAAAATACAATATAATGACTTCACTCTTTTGTGTTGATTGATTTCTATCCTTTCTGGTATCATCATTTTTTATATTATTTAACTCATTTTCAGAACAATGTTCATATTATGCCTGAACCACCATTTTTCAAAAGTAATGTGAAAATTTCTGTTGTAAGTTTTTCCTCTATTCTCATATATTGCTTTGGTTTCATTTTCGCAAACACAAAATTGTATGCTTTGTTTTTCGATCCTTATGTACCATTATATCCACTTCATACTAACCAAACCTAGTAGTCGTGCCGTTGCAAAGGTTATGTTTCAATCTAACTAAATAGTATATTTAATGGAAATTTTCAATTCTGTTTAGGATCAAATAGAAAAAATCTGAGCCTGAAAGAATGGCTTGAGACTTCAAGTGACGATGAAAGCGAAATCTCAGAAAAGGTGATTATTAAGAAGGCTAAGAGAGTAGGGATAAATCAATAAAGCGATTGACACAAAAAGTATCCCGACAACGCTGGACCAACAAAAGACTTTCTCTATCGTTATATATGCAAATCAAAACATGGAATGGTGGAGAATGAGTATAATGAAAATATTCGATTATGTGCTCTTAATCTCAACTTCCTATCACCCAAAGGGTATGAGTATGAACGGGAAATATTTGACAACTGTCTTCCGCATCCCAGAACTATTTCCCAAGGGTTTTGGATTGCTCTCCTGGCTTTACAAATGAAGCACTTCATGCCATTAAAACTGCCTGTGATAAAGCAAATAAGAAGAGCGAAAAATTAGTGATAAATATTATATTTGATGAAGTTCACATTCGAAAGTATGTAGATTGGGATGGTGAGAAATCGTATGGCCATGTAGATATGGGAGATGGTGGCAGAAGTGGGTTTTTGGCAACGCAGATTCTAGTGACAATGGCTGTTGCTTTGAACAGGTCATGGAAAATACCAATAGGATTTTTTCCCATAACATCTCTGAGTGGAGACCAAAAGGCGAACATATTCGTTTAGCGCTAGATGAATTGACAACATGTGGCGCTGATATAATTGGCATAACATTTGATGGAGCTTATAATAACATTAGTGCAATGAAATCCCTAGGCTGTGATTTGCGAAATATCGCAGATCCTTCTCAAGTGTCCCACGAGCTTCCAAATGAACAATATATAGTGCATCCTGATCCATGCCATATGATAAAGCTGGTAAGGAATACCCTTGGTGACCTTAAAACTTTTTTGAACGTGGATGGAGAGAGAATATATTCAATGGATATAACTCGAAAGACTTGTGATCTTACATGAAAAAGAGCAATTACATTTGGGCAATAAGCTACGACAGGCCCATATTTATTTTGCTATGAAATAAATGACTGTTAAACCGGCCACTCAAATATTTAGTAAGTCCGTTGCTGATGTTCGAAGGAAGTAAACCTCTAACCGAGTTTATACGGGTTACAAACAATTCTTTCGATATATTGAATAGTCGCAAATTATCTGCTGTTGACCATTTCAAACTAGCGCTTTGCGAAAGGAATGCAAACGAAGTTCTACCGTATGCAGAACATTGCATCGCCTACTTGTCGAAGCTGAGAACCTGTTCAGGGCAACTACTTGTAAATAGCGTAAGAAAAACTGGTTTTATTGGTCTCATTGCTGCACTGAAAAACGTAGCATTTATACATAATAAATATGTAATATCAAAGAAGCTACGATTCATATAAATTTACAAATTGAATCAAGACCATCTAGAATTGTTCTTCGCTTCAATACGGATGCATCTTGGCCATAACAACAACCCATCGGTAAGACAGTTTATCGCTGCTTATAAAAAGTTATTAGTCCGATGCCAAATAAGAGAAGGAGGAATAGGGAATTTTATCCCTTTAGACAAAATCACCATATTGAACCTTCAAAAACAGCCTTCATGTGAAACAGCTTCATCACAAATAAATGCAACCACAGAAAGGGCACTCATGATAGATCAAGACAACGTTGTAGAAGATACTGATGTTTTGGACCAGCAGTTCTTGGAAGAACATAACTATGTCATGTACCCTACAAAGTTGTCTGATTATATGGATCACGTTGTATATTATGTATCCGGGTTTGTTGTTTTTAAATTAAATAAATCGTTGATTTGTACCGAATGCCTGGCCACTTTAGAAGGAACCCACACAACGAAATCACTTATTTACTATAAATCTAAGGGCTTCTTGAAGATTCCTTCTCCAAGCGTAGTAAAGATTTGTGAGAAAGCAGAAAGTCTATTACGTTTGAAATTGCAATTTCATCAAAATGAGAACATATTACGGAAGTACATTTTATTAAGTCTTGTTATTGCGGTACAAGAACAATTTATCAACAAAAATATATTTGAAGACCAAGACGACCATATGAAGACCAGCGGTCATTACAGCCTGTTAATAAAATGTATAACTGAAAAATATCTCAACACCAGATATTTCTTTCTAGCCAAAAAACAATCTGATAATATTTCACTGCGACAATTTTACAATAAAATCATTATTTTTAACGAATGCAAGTAAACTTTAATCCCGTAGTTATATCGTATTAAATTTTATCATTCAAAAATAAGTACTAACATTCAAGAAGAAGAAAGCTGTAATGGGATCAAGGAAGTGTTCATAAGAATTCATAAATTTCATCAGTCTATAATAAAACTGGTATATTTGTATATGTTATAATCATATTAATGCACTTCCTGCGCTTACCTCCACGTGGTGATCCCTGGAAACATAGATTATATTGATTTGAATTTTCTATAGTTGAAGGTGCAAAAAACGAATGAAATTCGGTATCATTTTTGAGACAAGATTCACTAGAAGTATTATGATGTGATAAGTTATGCTAATTAGAAAGCTTTCCTTCAACTCAAAGAATTATATGTTTGTCTCAAACTATTGCAGATGAGAAAGACTTCGAGTCCCTGTTGTTATCTTGTTTAAAATTATACCATTCAGTATACAATAATGGATGTTCAACTTTCTAAGCTTCCTGTGTCCACTAATAACCACGAAGAATCAGAAACTGCATGTCTGCTTTTTGGTAACCATCGATACATATATTAGTTATTGAGCACATAGGAACAAGGCCTAATCTTCTGCTATTATATACATCTTCGATATATATATATATATATATATATATATATATATATATATATATATATATATATATATATATATATATATATATATATATATATATATATTGTATACATAATATTTAAGTGGCTATACTTTATCTTGTTTTAATAACTTCATTCAAATTTTTTTACGTTTCCTGCATCAAACCTTTTCATTCAGATACAACAAATTCATCTCTTGATAATGAAACTCCCGCCAAATTTGAAAATTCACTAAATTTGCGCCTTCTATTAACAACTTGTTCAACACCTACTGAGCGCACTAATACTGAAATGGTGTTTCACTAACACCAATCGGATTTCACCTCACAAGAAGGGGAATATCAGTGTTCCTGTAGTACTTCTTCATTGATGCACCACGAACTAAACTGACGTTAGTTAGGAAGCCGTATGGCAGCAGCGCTTACTACCCCACACATAACCATTAGTAGGCCGACTTTGCTGACTAACTTACATGACGGCATATGAAGAATTATGGAGGTGCCAACGAAAATTCGAGGTTTTGTACGGTTTTAAGACGGATTTCTACAGCGAAATCCAGATGGCTCGCTTAGAACACAATAGCGCCCCTAATGAGGTGAAAATTATTTCTGTTCTTATACCCGTTTAATTTTTATTGCCTTCCAAAGTGAATTTATATGAGTTTGTTTACTTCTCAACGCTGAGCTATCGGTCGAAGGTGCAAAACATGTGCTTTATTTGCTCGTCTTGAAGAGTTTAAGAGTACAGTGGACAGTGCAAGGTGAATTTATAGCATGCGCAAAATGCATTTCGTACGTTTTCATTCGGAAAATAGTATATATTACGCAATATAAGCATTAGCAAATGCCGCAGTTGGCTGACAGCTCACGGAAGCTTGTCCATTGTAGGCCGACTAATCCATATGCAAATTGCTACCATATGGCTTCCTATCTTACGTCAGTTTTGGCCACGAACAAAGCTTTACCTGGCCAGGGCATTTACACTAAATAGCACTGGCACTGTGAACAATTTTCCATTCTAACTGTAAACAACCCACAACATAACATATTAAATGTATTTGCGAGAGTCAAATGTATGTATACGCAGCAAAACATGCCTAGTTGAAAATTTGCTGAGAACGCGATAAAATAAGATAGCATGACGAAATTTTGAAATTTCTAAGCGTGTACACGAGATAAAAGATTATCCTTAATTATGATTGGTTCATTCCAACCTAACGAACATCAAAATTACTCACGACAATCTTGACGATTCTTTTGACAGTTTGAGAAATGTCAGTAGTAGAAAAGTGACTTACGCGTTTGCAAATCGTAAAAAAATTTTCTAATTCGGTGTTTATCGGGTTAAATCCTTATTATATGATAATCAAAATGAGTGACGCGTAATTGATTTAGAGAGCAGAATGAATTGTGCGCCAGAAGTGATAGCGAGGATCGATTTCTTCTTCGCAAAGTTTCAAACTCCGGGTTGAAAAGTTTGTTTAAATTATTGTGTTTCAGGAATCAAATTGAGAGTAATTGTATTTATTTTCGTGATGGCTTATTTGCATTGAATAGTTCGGACATAATGGATACGGATGCAATTGACTCTTAATAACAGCAAACACCTAGTTTAATTGAAGTGGATCTAGTTAATATTGGACCTTGGCCGATTAACTTTCCGCAAAGTTGTAGCGTGAAAAGTCTTATTTAATTATTGTGTTTCAGGAATTTAGAGTGACTGTATTTATTTCCGTCATGTCCTATTAGCATTAAATAGTCAGGGCATTTTGGAAATGTGTGCAATCATCACTTGAAAACATCGGTCTAAATGACTTTGTTCTTGTTGTGAGAACAAAAAGAGTTATGTGGTCAAAGTGATAGTGAAGACCTTTCCGTAAAGTTACAAACACGGGAGTGAAAAGTTTTGTTTGAATAATAATTGTTTTTCAGGATTGCTACGATTGAGAGTAATCGTATTTATCTCCGTGATGGCCTATTTGCTAATAGTAAGGGCTGTTAATAGCAACTATCCAGTATTAATTCATATTCATATTTTGAAATGGATCTAGTGAATGTTTTACCTTTATCAATTAATCATATCAAAGTAGCGATGGATTCGCAGGATAAATTTTTCATGTACCTTCAATGGAAATTTGGTTGTATGTGCGGTGCGTTTATGCCCGGTTTGCAGAAGTTGAGAATAAAATATCCTTTAAAAATATATCTATTAAAAATGATTAATTTGCAGGTATTCCATATATTGCTGAACATTAAGCATTGGAATTGATATACGCTGTTTAAAATAAAAAATCGATTGGAGCAACTATTTAAAAATGCCTGCAGATTGAATCGCATCATCTCATCGGAAAAATGGGCAAATGCGTGCACTTTTTCAAATCTCATCTACAAGATATTCGGTCATGACACTAAGGAAGAATTTACAAATGGGTTAAACTGAAGAAGGAGCTGGCCAATTCACTGGAGGAAAACAGGTTTTTTACTATTTGCAAACACCGTTATGTGTATGCTAGCCATATTGAAGGTATTTTTAATAAAATATCGAAATTTTTTCATAGTAAAGAATGTAATAGATCGTTAAAAAATTTTATGTTTAAGAATTGCACAAAACGATAAGTTTGAATTTAACAGATATCAATTTACATATAAATTATTTAAATTCACATTTAATTTTGGAGACAGATATTGTAATAGAAGTAGTTGACAAACAATTTTTTAAGAAATTTGAAGAATTATATTTTTTTAAACACAATCAATTTAAAAATAGATTCAAAGAGCATTTTAAGGATAAAACTTCACTTATTTTTGATAGACAAGGTACATTTAATAGTCATAATCAAACAGATAATTTGACTATTGTCAATTTATTAGTTTGATTATGACTATTAAATCTACTTTGTCTATCAAAAATAAGTGAAGTTTTATCCTTAAAATGCTCTCAGCTCGTTACATTGTGTTTTTACTTTTCATTCGCATTAAAATATTGTAAATTAAAATATTTGTCAACTGTATTTTGAACTTTATTTTTCAATCCATCCGAAAGATTTTTAACAAGCTGCTTATAGTATTTAGTATCACTAATTGTTTCTTCTATATAATGGTTGTATTTACATCTATCAACAATGATTGGGACTGAACCTTTATCAGACCTAGTTACCATAATATGAGGATGACTTTTAATAATAATATATTAAACCGAATTAATAAATAAATTCCAGCCGTTACTAACGTCAAAGAATGAACTAACGCAGAAACTACGTTAGGGGCAGCCATTGCCGCGGGCAATCACGAAGAAAAAGGAATTTGAGCACTTTTAGTTATCGCCGTTAAAACAACTAACACAGCAATAATTATTATCTCAAAATCAACCTTTATTATTTCTAATAAAAAAAAATATAATTTCATCTACCATAATTTAATATTCAAGCAATAGCTAATAATAACGCCATATCACCAATACGATTAGACAAGGCCGTTAATATCCCAGCATTATAAGACTTTACATTTTGAAAATAAATTACCAAACAATAAGAAACCAAACCTAATCCATCTCACCCCAATAAAATACTAATTAAATTAGGACTAATAATTAATAACATTATTGATAAAACAAATATTAAAACTAATATAGTAAACCAATTAATATTTATATCCTCCCCTATATGTTCCTTTCTATAATAAATAACTAAAGAAGAAATTAATAAAACAAAAGATATAAATATTAATCTTATTCAATCCCATAAAAAAGTCATAATGATACCAACGGACTTGTCGATCATATCGGGAAAGTTCACGGAGCGTCACGCTATCAATGCTCAAAACGTTTCCATCGTAGCTGTGCTGCGTATAATGTACAAGCAGCAATTGAACCCATTTTCCCGCTAGTCTACGAGTTCCGCAAGAGAGGTAGAGTGGAGGATTTAGATTTGAGATAAGAAAAAGAGCCCGTCGGAGGAGAATGGGGAGTTCAAATTACGCGAAGGAACAATGAACTACGAAGAGAAAGATTTTCTATTGTTCGATGATATTAGTTACTTAGGCATTTTTATATTATGCGGTGTTTTATCATTAAAAGCAAAAAATTAATGATTAACGAAAGTTTATAAATAACTGGCGCTGGGGGTGCTAGTTGAGCAGTCGTTGAAGTCGGTCGGGTTTCGGTTCCGCCTAAGATTTCGATATCCGTCGCAGTAGCCACCAAGTAACGGGGAATCATTTAAGTGCTTTAATGCTGGTTGTAAATGCTTTTACGGAATGATATATTGGCAAGCGACGTGGAAATTACTTTGAATAATAGCCCGAGTGCAAAACTAGTGATTCGAATAATAAAAAGTGTTTTGAGAATAAAATACTAAGTGCAAGATATTCTTTTGAATTTTGTCCGAGTGATATGAAATTTTATTGCGGTCTGATTTGAGTTCAATTTTGAATGTTTCTAAATAAAACAAGTGTTGACCGTTGTCATCGAGATTTCTTGTGACAGTTTAATATAACAGTGTGCCACTGCGGTCGATCTCTATCTTGCCCCAAAATTAAACGTTTCCCTTCCTCGCCTGTTCAATGTTTGCGGGAAATTTGCAATACCTCTGGGAAGTTTAAAAAAAAAAATGATGACACAGCTGGGAACCGAATCCCATGGCTGGTATACGAAATTTATCCCCAATTTTAGTAATATTTATATGAATCGCAGTGCGATCGTCAAACGCTAACCGCCAGGTTCTATAAAACGGAACTGTCAAAACTACACCCTTCCGCTACAACGGCCGCACGTTTCCTATTTCACACGCGTTTGTGCATTTTGATCGGCGCCCAAAAGATTTTCCATCTTTCCTACACTCGAATTTCGAAGTGTTTATGTTTCGTGTGGGTGCAAAAATAGAGCCACGTGCTTCTTATTGGATTTGATTCTAACCTGGCGTGTCCGAGACAAAGGAGGTTAGAATGCTGTAACGACGGATGATAGTGATGAATTGAAAGAGGAAGATAATTTTGCGCTTATATCTTGGAATCTAATAATCTTATCAATTTTTGTTGTTTATACAAGTAAAACGCTTTTGGAGAAGGCTATAAAATGAAGATAATGATCTAATTAGACGCTCTTTCTTATCAAAAAATTTTTTTTTTAAGGAACAGTGATTGCAATGAGAATGAATAGTGTTTAATGAGTTGATGCAATATATAGAAATAACAAATCAATATTATTAATGAACGTTTCAGTGGACCCCTCGCATTATTCGTCGAGCGCTCCAAGGACCATGTGGGGTAAGTACCTCTTTTGCCTCATGTCTTTTTTCAAATTGCTCTTTTTTTGAAATTTGTCTTTTTAAATTAATATGTTTTTTCTATTTTTTTTATAAAAAAAAAAAACAACAAAAAAATTTTATTAAGAATATGATTATATTAATATAAAAACATTATTTTTGATTCAATCATATTGATATTTGTATTGAATTTTAAAAAAATTATTTAAATTATAAATTGTATAAAGAAACAAAAATTTTTTTTTTGAATGATGAATAGTACTGAGGAATTGTTTATGGGCGAGTTATGTTTATAGAATTTTTGAGAATAATAATGGTTGAGTAACTTACAATTTTTGGTCTTTCCTTTCCGAAAATTCTAACCGAGTATAGGACCCGGTACGGTGGCACGCTTCCACCTCAAAACATGAGCCAGCCACCGGGTACGCATTAATCCATCTTTTGTTTCAGGTGACTTCGTGGGTTGAGTGGCCCAAGCAGAGTGCCTCTTTACGGCATAGAGTTATGCATTCAAATTGTATAATTCTATGGCATAAATTGGTCACCGGGGTACTCCCCTTCTGATGGGAAAGTTCATACAATCCAAGTTGTATGAGTTTTCCACTCAGAATAGGAATACCTGGCCACTGCAACAGAATATATATGGATTTATTCCGGTTGGGTGGGTGCGAAGGGGCTCCACCATCACCCGTTTGCCCCTCTTTCATTTGTGGGCCATGAACTTCGTCGGGTAATGACGAGGTCACCCCAAGTTCGCCTTTCTTTTCAGGTTCCAGTTGTTCTCGTAACAAGCTCTAGTTCCCTCAGTGTAGTTATCTACACTTTTTGCGACTTTGGTCACCTCTTGATCTCCAGCAGTCCAATTCGTGAATGCGAAATTTTTTTTTGTAGTGGATCCTCGTGCTGGGGAAATGAACCCGCCCCACGACACCGCAATGCTAGCCTGCCAGCGCATTCACGCGTCTCCAGACGAGGGCATTCTCGGCAGATATCGACACCTTCTTCTGCCGAGGCAGTAGACCATCGCTGCAGCCCTTTACGGACATTTTTGAAACTCCTTATTCACTACATAGCTGTGATAATAATATCCAATTTACTGTTGAGGTCAAAAACAATAGTCGTTTGAGTTTGTGAGAGCTCCAATTAATAAGAAATAATAGTTCTATTTCAACTAACTGGTTTAGGAAAACTAGCTATACTGGTTGTTATATTAATTATTATTCACATTACCCTTAAAATCAAAAAATCGGTTGCAATGACAATATATTTTAATTAATAACTGATTTTTGGCCGTTAATTGACGAGGAATAATTTACCAAGAAAATTCTTTAAGATCCTTCCTTTAATCGCCATTCGTGTAAAATATCCTTCTATGTAAGCATATGAAATAAAAAAAAAAACGATATAAGAAAGCTCTGTTGCTCACATTCTTTCTTTTGCGTACAGCACCACCACTAGAAACCGAAACAAGGAGATCGAGAATCATAGGTTGCGTTCATAATAACTTATTTATTTCACATGATTTCCCTTTGAAGGTGCTGTCCCCTTCCCATAGAATGTATTGATGCTTAAGGTTTTCAATGATGTTAAACACCTAAATAATTATTGCTTATCAAAGCAAAAAAAACCTAAACAATTCCAAATAAGTGCAGCTACTTCCTAAAATCATTCTTTTAATTATATCTAATAATATATCTTAGCTTAACTTTAAATGGATCATTTCACCCTTTTCACATCAATTTAATGTAAATCTATACAATGTTTTTTTTTGCTCTACATGAGCTTTCATTGCACCGTGCGGATATCGATCTCGTTTTCGGATGGCTCTGATAGCTTTTTAAATTACTTATGAAATTCTTTATAGCTAGATGAACGAGTTGCATATTTTTTTAATAATGTTTTTCTGAAAAATTATTAGAAAAGAAAAATGTTAGATGAAGGTGGTTTCAATGTGTGTACTAATGTAATGCTACGAATTATTTCTGTAGTCTTTTTACATAATTTACAAACTTCTTTGGCGGCTTGTGCAGTCGGCTTGTGGGCTCAAACACTCTGCAGTCAATATATACATTAAAAATTGAATCCTCTTCACAACTAGCGTTCTCTTCACTACTAGTTTCCATGTAGCAGCTGTTATCAATAGGCTTGCAGTTATGGTTTTCCCTCATTCATTTGTACAAATACCCAGCAACATAATGAAAAGCGTTTAGATTTCCTCAATCCACATCTTCCAGTGCATCGTTATCGTCGTTCAGACTAATGCTTGAAAAAGTATTGGTTTCAATTTCATTTTGTATGTTCAAACGAATTGTTGGTAACACAAAATCCGGTTGCGGTTCGCAGTTGCCACTTTTCAAAAGCTGCAAATACCGGGTTCTAAACACATTCCTGTATGCGGCGCTAAATTGGAATGGTGTTGGATTGTTATTATTTCCAGATTTTCTCCGGAGTAGACCAAATGTATGCTCCAAACAGTCTTGATTAACATGTCTAGTCAGGAGGTACTTAAAATCAGTCACATCTTTTAAGTCTTTAAAAATCCAACGAGGCTATTTATAGAGACAAGCCAGCCCTTAATACATTTAATTTGCCCAGTGATATTTTTACCTTCACTATTCCGTACCTTCATCGTTTCGAAAGTACGTTTCATTTTATTTAAATGCGCCATTTGTTCCGGATTCCCAACAAATGGCCTGCAAAGTATTTTCACTTGCTTGACACAGCTTGAATTAAATATTTCAAATAATGAATCAACATCATCAATAAAATAAGCCGTGCCTACAGCACTCGGACGAATTCGATCAGAATGTTTAACTCTGGTCGGAATCGCCCTAGCAACGGTATGGCTGAAAACATGCGCAGCATATTTAACTTTCATTTTTTGAACATTGTTAGGAAAAAAATGCTTGAAAGTAAGTTTTGAAGTGCAAGTTAGAATTTACTGCAAAGAATTGCTTGATGTGGCTCCAATCAGCTTTATTCCTCCGCTAGATGGATGGATATTCTGGACACGCTGGAAAACTCTTTTCAAGTTCCAGAATACCTAATGCGGCTTTTGAGGAACTACCTAAACGACCGAAGCCTGCTCTACGACACGGCACATGGCCAACGAAGGATGGAAATTACATCGGGTATTGCCCAGGGATCTATCCTTGGTCCAGACCTGTGGAACGTGTCTTACGACGGGCAACTTAGACTTGAGATGCTAGATGAGTCGCACTTGGTCGGCTTTATGCATGATGTTGCGACTCTGGTCACTGGACGCACCGTTGAACAAGAATCACTTAGGGTAGGTATGCTAATGCGCCGAGTGAGGGACTGGATGACTGCTCGCGGGCTCAGTTTAGCACTGGAGAAAACCGAAGTGGTCATCTTGACAAAAAAGAGAGTCCCTAGAGTGAAGATGATCAGTATTGGAGACATACAAATCCAATCGAAGCCAGCGGTGAAGTATCTGGGGCTACTGATCGACTCGAAGATGAGTTTCTCTGAGCAAATCAGGGCAACAGCTGAGAAGGCAGCTTCGGGAATATCGGCTCTGAGTCGGCTTATGGCCAACTTAGGGGAACCCAGCCCATTAAGAAGACGCCTCTTGATGAGTGCTGTAGGGTCAGTGCTACTGTACGGAGCAGAGGTATGGGGTGACGCTCTCAGCAAGGAGGTATACCGAAAGCGTTTGGCACAGATACAGAGTAGAGGAGCACTGAGAATTGCATCTTCGTATCCAACAGTCTCCGACTCGGCGGATAGAGTGATTGCAGGCGTGATACCTGTCGCCCTCTTGGCTAGAGAGTGCCACGCTATTTACCTGCGCCGAAATGAGGATGCGAGGGAGATGGTTGTCCGCGAGGAGAGACAGCGCTCGCTCAACGATTGGCAGCAGTCTTGGGTGAATTGCACGAAAGGAAGGTAGACTGCGCGCCTCATCCCGGATGTGAGACCGTGGCTGAATCGAAGGCATGGTGAGACTGACTTCTATCTGACCCGGCTTTTGAGCGGATACGGGTGTTTTCAGTCTTACCTGCACAAGATCGGTAAGTCACGGTCTCCCGATTGTCGGTTTTGCCCAGGAGAGGAGAACAATGCCTGTCACACATTTTTTGCGTGTACAAAATGGGTCATGCTGCGAAGAAAACTCTACAGAGAGACGGGAGAGCTCACGCCGGATAATATAGCTGCGGTGATGCTCGAATCGGTTGACAAGGGGAACCAGGTGGCACATTATGTTCAAGCGGTCCTAAAATATAAAACGGACTTACAACAGCCGGGGGCGCTGGGGCTGGGGGATCGCTCTTCTGACATTTCCTCTTCTCTTCTCCCCTCCTGCTAGGAAAGGGACTCCTCAGCTTGAAGACACCCCACGGCGTAACAAAACGAGACCTGGCCCGAAGTAATGTGTCAAACGGTTCCTGGCTGGGTTCTCAGGTTGACAGGGGAGGTGTTTAGTGGATAATCCAGTCGCGCATAGGAGTCCCACGCTCTGTGCATAAATGGCATTCACCTCCCTACCACAAAAAAAAAAAAAATAAAATCAGCTTTCTTACCATCAGAAAAACGAACGATGGCTTTAGTAAATTATTTCTTAAGAACTTTAATAAATGAGGCGTGTCAAAAAAATAAAAGATTTCTTCCATTGCATCATCCACTTTGAAGGAACTTTGTTCTAGAGATATGGGTTAAAAGCTTAGCGAGCGCCTTAAAATTGGACCCTTGATCTGTAATGAGGTCTTTTGGCTTCATTCCAACATTTCTTCGTTTTGAAATGCATTCAAAAATAATATTTTTAACCTCAATTGCAGGACACGCAGACTGCACAAAGGCGTACCCAATTAGTTGCCTATAATTATAAGCAATACCATTCACCATAACCGCATGGGCATATTTAGCGGGATGATGACTTCGTTTTACCCCATCGTCCTCAACGCCTATAATAAAATCACGTTTTCGATCAAATTGTAAATGCGGCCGAATAGCCATTTCATCTACGCATATGACACAATACTTCGCAATTTCTGGAAGGTCTTTAAGTATTTCTTGCAAACTTTAAAAATAGATTTGCCTTATCCCGGGACCTATAGGCCAGTCTGAAATAAATCGAGCCAAGGTAGACCCACTAGGAAGGCACAGAATAGGCATCATAAACCTGTATGCCGTCGGAGATAGGTCATATAGGCATATAGATATTTCCTTTATCACATCTTTGTATCTATATCCTTGTTTAGGCCTATCTGCATAAGAAATAATATTTTCTTTTAAAGAAGCCATCTCTTTAGATAAATATTTATTAGCGAGGTTGACTAAATGCTCCTTACTAAGGACGCCTTTTTTAAGTCGTTCCCTCGCTGCTCTCTCACTTTTTAGCTGCATTTTTAAATCAGCGATTTCTTTCCAAAGATGTACCATTTTTTCCTCCAAAAGCCATTTCTCTGTCTGTATGGCTTTGTTGGTTGCCGAATTCAGTTCCTAATAAAGTAACTCAATTAAGAAACAAATGAAAAAAGGCGTGAAAATAAAGTTGGATTTGGAAATGTGCCGGAGGTAAACCATAAATTTAAATAAATTTGAAAAATCATAAACAAATGGGCATTAGAATATGCTTAATTTAATAATGAAGTTACTACTTGTTCCAAATGAACATCTTGCTCATCTATTTCTTGATGTGAGAAAGCAGACGATTCCATCTGAAAAGAGGAAGGGTTAGTGGGAATAGCATTTACCTTACATAAGAATGGAATCGCCGTTCCTGTTAAGCACTTTCCCGATGGGCCAATCATTTCACGCTGGCATGATTGTGGCATACATGCAGGCGATTTGCTACTGGAAAGAGATCCTCTCTTTCAAATGTTTGTAACCAAAGCTTTCTCCTGAAATTTAAGACTATACGCTAAGTTTGAATACTCTTCAGGGTGCACCTATAAATTTTACTTCCACTCAGCATCTAAATATAAACTTTTTATATTTAAATGAAAACTATCGCAATTTTAAATAACAAGAAACTTTGCATTAGTATACAATAAGAAATGCGAATTGTGAAAGTATTAATGCTAAAATAAAAGCGAATGAATAAAATATTGAATAAACATCTGATCAACAACAGCGGAAGATTGTAAGGTTCATGAATGCAAAATCCGTGAACCACTTGTTTCTATTAATACAATAGCATATTATCATAGCTTTCAAGGTTGTTTTCTATACTTTTTGAAATATTCCTACGAATAGAGAATCAAACGAGCCACTCGTGGCAATAGCAAAGCGTATTTTAGGCACTTTTAGTTAGTGGGAATTTATATTAACAGCGGGGAGATGAAGACTTGAAGAGATGCCAAAGACGTCGAATCAGTGTGACGCTGAAAAACCAACGCTTCCACTCGTCATAAGCGCAGTCTCAATCGATGACTGACTATTTTAAAACCGTCCTTCAAGGAGGCCATTTCAAAACACATTAGAGCCACCCTTCACTCTACTCGTATTTTGCAATTCCAAGCAAACCAAAACCGCGAGATTTTGCAGTGCAAGAACTTCCAAATAATTGGACACACTACACCTAACTGCTGTCTGATATATAGGCGCGTGTAGTTCTTTATCCGCTTAATCCTCTTCAATTTACAAAAAATAATATTCACCCAATTAATAACGAGCAATATTCAGCAATAAAAGGAAGATTTTTCGTTTATTTAGTATCGATAAAGCTAGGTTAAAACAGCCGAGGAACAACAAAAAACATTGTCCATACTTCCCACTGACCAATTAAGAAGTCTCGGACACAGTAATAGACTTCACGGTTTATAAATATACCAAATTAATTCGGAAATATAATGACTGCAATATCCCGAAAAGAAAACTTGGATACAAGAATATGATCTCTCACTATCACCAGAGATTATAAATAATATCTCTTTAGATAAATATTTATTAGCGAGGTTGACTAAATGCTCCTTACTAAGGACGCCTTTTTTAAGTCGTTCCCTCGCTGCTCTCTCACTTTTTAGCTGCATTTTTAAATCAGCGATTTCTTTCCAAAGATGTACCATTTTTTCCTCCAAAAGCCATTTCTCTGTCTGTATGGCTTTGTTGGTTGCCGAATTCAGTTCCTAATAAAGTAACTCAATTAAGAAACAAATGAAAAAAGGCGTGAAAATAAAGTTGGATTTGGAAATGTGCCGGAGGTAAACCATAAATTTAAATAAATTTGAAAAATCATAAACAAATGGGCATTAGAATATGCTTAATTTAATAATGAAGTTACTACTTGTTCCAAATGAACATCTTGCTCATCTATTTCTTGATGTGAGAAAGCAGACGATTCCATCTGAAAAGAGGAAGGGTTAGTGGGAATAGCATTTACCTTACATAAGAATGGAATCGCCGTTCCTGTTAAGCACTTTCCCGATGGGCCAATCATTTCACGCTGGCATGATTGTGGCATACATGCAGGCGATTTGCTACTGGAAAGAGATCCTCTCTTTCAAATGTTTGTAACCAAAGCTTTCTCCTGAAATTTAAGACTATACGCTAAGTTTGAATACTCTTCAGGGTGCACCTATAAATTTTACTTCCACTCAGCATCTAAATATAAACTTTTTATATTTAAATGAAAACTATCGCAATTTTAAATAACAAGAAACTTTGCATTAGTATACAATAAGAAATGCGAATTGTGAAAGTATTAATGCTAAAATAAAAGCGAATGAATAAAATATTGAATAAACATCTGATCAACAACAGCGGAAGATTGTAAGGTTCATGAATGCAAAATCCGTGAACCACTTGTTTCTATTAATACAATAGCATATTATCATAGCTTTCAAGGTTGTTTTCTATACTTTTTGAAATATTCCTACGAATAGAGAATCAAACGAGCCACTCGTGGCAATAGCAAAGCGTATTTTAGGCACTTTTAGTTAGTGGGAATTTATATTAACAGCGGGGAGATGAAGACTTGAAGAGATGCCAAAGACGTCGAATCAGTGTGACGCTGAAAAACCAACGCTTCCACTCGTCATAAGCGCAGTCTCAATCGATGACTGACTATTTTAAAACCGTCCTTCAAGGAGGCCATTTCAAAACACATTAGAGCCACCCTTCACTCTACTCGTATTTTGCAATTCCAAGCAAACCAAAACCGCGAGATTTTGCAGTGCAAGAACTTCCAAATAATTGGACACACTACACCTAACTGCTGTCTGATATATAGGCGCGTGTAGTTCTTTATCCGCTTAATCCTCTTCAATTTACAAAAAATAATATTCACCCAATTAATAACGAGCAATATTCAGCAATAAAAGGAAGATTTTTCGTTTATTTAGTATCGATAAAGCTAGGTTAAAACAGCCGAGGAACAACAAAAAACATTGTCCATACTTCCCACTGACCAATTAAGAAGTCTCGGACACAGTAATAGACTTCACGGTTTATAAATATACCAAATTAATTCGGAAATATAATGACTGCAATATCCCGAAAAGAAAACTTGGATACAAGAATATGATCTCTCACTATCACCAGAGATTATAAATAATATCCAGAAGAAAACGTCTCTTCAAAACCACTCTTCCGTCATACGATTGAGAATCAAATTTCTACATGATAACAACCGAGATCTCAGTGCAAAGATCCATTTAGAGATCAATGCACTCATCCAAGCGCATATGATAGTGAAAATGACGAAACCCACCTCAAATAAATTCAGAGAGCTCCGCAAAACTTACCCGCATCTTGAAAAGACTGCAAACAACACCAAACAGTTCCCATCCCAGTATGCTTCACAGGTCAAGACGGCTGAGTGTCTAGCGGCCCACTTTGCTGCAGCTCGTTCCCTTTCGTGGGAGCGTCAAAGTATCAACGTAGGATTGTAATTGGTAGGAGGCGTACTGACAACAATTTTGAGCCATCGATATGTCGATGTTTGTCCAAAGGGGACTTATGGTAGTAAAGTGCTAGAATCATTACAATGGAGAAAGCCAAATTTATCTTCAAATGTCCAAAATTCAGTGAATCAGAAAAAAAATCTGCATTTGAAGATGGAAAAACTTTTATCAATTTTGTTTTTGAGAAATGCATGATAAGGCCATTGTATGATCTGGTTGCCACACATGAATAGCTTAAGGAAACAATTAGCCCCAATAATAAGCTTTTTAAGATGATATGAGTCTTTTCTAATGCACATCAAGAAACTTGTTCTAAATGCATTTGTCCTGACGAAATCACACTCTGGAGTGTTTATTTGGAGTCAATCAGCAAAGCAACATTTAAATAGTATATCCAGGCTGCTGACCAAAGTGTATAAAAACATTCGGAAACTACCAATGCTTACTCAAACTAGTTTGGTTTACCAATTAGCAAAATCATTAACCTTTAGTCAAATCATTATAATGGAGAAAGCTAAGTTTATTTACAAGAATTTAAAATCCAATGGATCGAAACGAACACCATTAATTAAGGTATCACAGATCAACCAATATAATGCGAGGAATGCAGATCAATACGTAATGCCTTTTTGCCAGAGGGAATTGTCTAAAGAACGAATGAACGAATGATGCTCTGCGTATATACTCGTATACTCGTAACAATCTACCAGAAATGGTTAAGAAAGCCAACTCGCTTTTGGGATTTAAGAAAAAACAAAGGAAGCATTTAATGAACACTAATTGAAGCGTGGACCTGAAGCTCTGCTTTTATAAGCTCAGTATCTTAGGGCATTTTTGACGAGCGAGATACTGAAGAGACAGTTATACAGAGTTTTTTCGAATGCATCGTTTTAAATTGAAATGTTTTTATCACTAAGAGCTGATCATGATTTTTGGACTAGACGTTCATGAAAAGGATTAGTTTACATTATTTTGTGTGCCCCCTTATACCGATGTATTAAACATTGTCTGGGTGCCACAAAGGATGAGGCGACGTAATGTGAATGCAGATCATACGAGCGTTGTGAGACAAAGAGTGATGGAGGGAGTGGTAGTGAAGGGGGGTATTTAAAAAAAAAAAAATATTGAGAAGTCACTCTTCAGATACTAACTCTGACTTCGATGGACTAGCATGATCTCAATTAGGTGTTAAGTAATTAAAAAGTTATGAGCATTACTTAACACCCAATAGAGATCATGCTAATCCATCGAAGTCAGAGTTAGCATCTGATGAGTGACTTCGATGGTATCTCAATATAATATTTCATGCATATCTCACTATTAATATTTAAGAAAAGACCTGAGGAACATCTAAGAAATTCAAATTAATAACTCCTGGGAATTTACTTTGCAGTATGGCATTTAGGCCCTATCGCCGATATACCTAAAGACATCTATTTTTTAAAACTTCAGAGTTTTCTACCTAACGCGGTCTATCTAGTAAAAATAAAAGCCCAAAGGATTTAAATTGTAAAATATTTTACCTATCTACATCCATTGCGAGAACCGCAAACTCCTTCGATGGTGCCACGCACCAGGCAATAATGTATTTTCTGTTTTCCTGCCATTTCCATTGATTCTAAAACAATTAAAATGCAAAAAGTTAAACTATTCTATAAAGTTATTAATAAAAAATGTTAACTTACTTGTTTTAGATCTTCATTATTCAAATTCATTTTGAAGTTTGACATTTCGATCAAGTTAACGACTGGACGAAACTTCCTAACAGTTGCCAGATGCATTTTTTCAAGAAAGCAAAATAATTTACATCTGGATAGATGTTTTTTCGTTAATATTTTATGAAACTCTATCTCACACATACTACAATTATTTCATTTGGTGCTCACTAATACTTAAAAATTTTTATGTTGCATATGTTGCACTGTCGCATTTTTCCTCAAGTGTTTTACTCTCAAACCGAATGCATCCCTTTCTTTACTAATAATATTTATGCTTCGGATCTCTCGTTTCATTTGACAACCCGTTGAGCTGCCAGTGCTATTTAGTGTATATGCTCTGACCTGGCCTCACGATAGCAAAAGCATATATACTAACTAGCGGGGAGCTGTCAAAATGAAAAGAGAGGCTAATAAACTTGTAAAAGATGGATTAAAGTTTACCATGTGTTGATTCAATTGCTTGCAAATCCAAGTTTTTGTTTACCATACATATGCACTTTTAGTCCAATACTTTCTACTCTATAAATACCGTGAGATATAGAATTTGTTCGAATTGCAGCTGCTATTTAGTAGATATGCTCTGCTACAGCTTAATAAGCCATGTACCAGAAAGCCCTACCCCCGTCTTTGAAGAACGGAACTGTTTTATCTTGTTCCTGAAAGACTCCCGCAAACACAACCATATGTAGGCTGACTTTACTTCCTCGTTTATATGAAGGTTTATGGAGAAATGTGGAAGGGTTGATGAAAATTCGAGGTTTTAAACGGTTCCGAAACGAATTTCAATTGTGAAATCAGACGGTCTGTGGAAAACATCGTAGCGTTCCTCCTGAAGTAAATTTTGATTCAGTTAATACATTCGTTCATGTTTTATTGATGTCAAAGCTAAAAGAACAAGAGTTTGTTTACTTTTTCAACCTAGCTGCCAGTGGTGAGAGTTGAACGTGTGTTTCGTTTGGTTGATCTAAATAGTGTCGGTGCACAGTGGACGGCGCAAGATGAATTTTTTGCATGCAAGAAATGTAATTTGTACATTTTTCATGTGAAACATCGAATTTATTACCCTCAAAACTGACGTAAGCTAGGAAGCCATATGGTAGCAATTTGCATATGGATTAGTCGGCCTACTAATGGACAAGCTTCCGTGAGCTGTCAGCTAGCTGCGGCATAAGCAAATGCTTATATCGCGTATTATATACTATTTCCCGAATGAAAACTTATGAAACGCAAATTAAGCACATGTTTTGCAACTCCCACTGATAGCTCAGCATTGAGATGTAAACAAACTTCTATTCATTCACTTTGGGAAGCGATAAAAATTAAACGGAAATAAGAACTGAACTAATTTTCACTTCACTAGGACCACTTTTGTGTTCTCCGCGGACCAATTGAATTTCACTGTAGAAATCCGTCTCAAAACCGAACAAAACCTTGAATTTTCGTTGGGCCCTCCACCATTCTTCATATAACGCCATTTAAGACAGCCAGCAAAGTCGGCTTGATAATGGTCATGTGTGTGGTAGTAAGCGCTGCTGCCACATGGCTTCCTAACTGACGTCAGTTTTGATTACGCTCAAAACTGACGTAAGATAGGAAGCCATATGGTAGCAATTTACATATGGATTAGTCGGCCTAGTATTGGACGAGCTTCCGTGAGCTGTTAGTCAACTGCAGCATAAGCAAATGCTTTTATCGCGTAATATATACTATTTTTCGAATGAAAACGTACGAAACGCATTCTGTGCATGCTTAAAATTCACTTTGCACTGTCCACGGCCCCCCTACACTTTTCAAGACGAGCAAATGAAGCACATGTTTTACACCTAACCCTGATAGCTAAGCTTTGAGAAGTAAACGAACTCCTGTTCATTTACATTGGAAGGCGACAAAAATTGAACGAGCATAAGAACTGAAATAATTTTCACTTCAATAGGAGATTCCACTGTTAAAATCCATCTCGCAGCCGTACAAAACATCGAATTTGCGTTACCACCTCCACAATCCTTCATATACCGTCCTGTAAGCTAGCGAACAAAGTCGGCGTACTAATGATCATGTATGCGGTAGTAAGTGCTGCTGCCATATGGCTTTCTATCCGACGTCGGCTTTGATAACACCGTATAAGCGTTTGCATTCAGCCTTGGAACAGGTAGCTAACAGACACGGCCCGATGCTAATGGAACACTACTTTTTCTTGTCATCATTTATCTCTGTCGATAAGGAGAAATTTTCATATTATCAGATGATATTTTGCGTTCACTGTCAAATTAATATAATTCGTTCGGTGTGTACTTTTCATGTTAAAATAGGTGAAAATTCGTGATTTGTGACTATAAGAGACTATTCATCGGTTACATTGCAAGTGAGAAGAACTTTCTATTTCGACGGAAAAAGAAGTTTCTAAAATCATGTGCATTGTGAAAACGTGCAATGATAGAAGCCACCGCCAGCATACAGGAGTATTATTTCATTGGTGAGTATCAACACGAAGAATAGAAAATAAAAGACAATGTTAAGAATTGTTTTCTTCACTCAAAATTATTGAGCCCAATTCATCCATGATTATGTTTACATTTCGGGGGCGACCATTTTATACGATTCGTTTTCGCGAAGTACCGCCTGAACCTTGGGGCAAAGTTTTTGCTGGCATACTATTATTTGAATGATTTTATTGCTAAAATCGATTCTATTTATTTTTTAAGCAATTTCTTAAATGATACTGTACATATATGAAGATGAAAAATATATATATAATTATGCTGTTTGGAATGTAAAAAACTTCCTTCATAAGAAAATGAATGGACAACTATAAGAAGTTTATTTATTTTCGACGGATGCAATGTGGAAAAGGCTTTGATATGCTCTAAATGCTTTTACGAATATGATTTCAAAAAAATTGCCACCAGAACAATATTGAGAGAAGACGCAGTCCCGCTTTTAGTAGAGACAAGGGACAACAATAGGTAAAATGTTTACTTCTATGAATCTCTTCTGGAGCTCAGACATATTTTTATCTTTGCAGGTAAATGCAAATAGTATATCAGCCGTATTGGTTTCTAGCGCTTTGCTAGATGGATAAGCTAGTTCATGGTCGAGGATGGTAAAAAAGTTTAAATTAACTATTGGAAACAGTTAAAGAAATGTGTTTTATGTTGGGTTCAGTTTCTTTTTAGAATTTAATTGTACATCTCCCGACTCAAGCCCCACCTTCAGTATCTACCTATTACCTATTACGTTACCTACAAATTGGGAATTTTTTAGGTATGTCTATCTTCTTGGGTATTTTATTAGAAAACTCAATTCGTGCCATTTTCCACAGGGCATCGATTCGAGCTTGTAAGCGGAAAGCAGGTTCTCGGAATTGTATTATTCTTTTCATTGTATACCATAAATGCTATTTATTATAATTTTATTTTCAAATGAATACAAGTAAACTTGAAATAATAAGTCTTTATATTAACAAATATTTAGAATTTTTGAAATTATTCGGAGTTTGCTTTCGCTTCGTCAACTGAATAGTCTTTTCTATTCGACCTCCCGCTAAATCCATTTGTTTAGGAAGTAAATGTGGAAATTCGTTGCAAGGGAATGGAATTTAGTAGATATTGTTCTGTAAACGATTCAATTTGAGTAGGGGGATCGTCGAAATGAACTCTGCTTTGAGAATCAGATAATAACAAAGCTACGAGTGAAAAAAGCTTCTTGAAAGCAGACAAGGATAAGAACAAAAATTTATTTTAGACACTGAAAAATTTCCGCTTGGCAATATTTCAACAAATTAGTAAATTTTGGAGGCATGTAGTTCTTTGACACATATCGAAGATCAAGCTCAATAATTGCACATTTCACACAAATAGGGCAATTTAAAACCCGTGGAACCGAAAATTGCGCCTTGATTCCACCGAAGACACAGATTTGTAAGGTGGAGGGAGGCGAAAATGTATAAAAGAATGAACGATTAAGATTGTAGTAATATTCGAATTTATAATAACCTGAGAAACCGATTTATCCTTTCGTTATTAAATTTCCCTGTAAGGTTTTATTTATCTCACTGAAGCTGTGCAAACCAGTCAAGTCTGTAATAGAAACATTATCATTCAATTATGCAATGGTAGTTAAGCTAGTCTGTGTGGTCTAGTGGGTAGAGCATGAATGCATAAGCCGAAGGTCCCGGGTTCAAATCTCGTTGGGAGCAACGTGATTTAGTTCAGGGGATTTTCCGGACAGACTATGAGTGTTCACTCAGTGGTAATATGTACTGATTTAATCAGATCATATCATAGCTGAGCAGGCACACGTGAGTTATGGTTCTGACCAAACCAACTTCCGAAAAAATCAATACGGTCCTGAAAATGAGATACTCTAACTATTTCTAAGCGAAGGCCCGAGAGGGGCTGCAGTGCTACAAAGAAGAAGAAGTTAAGCTTTACATATTCAAATATTTCAAAATTTTTGCTCCCTTTTTAAACTACACCCATAGAAAATGAAATAAAAAGAACAATGTTCGTGGCGCATCTGGAAAGGGTGACAGAGTTTGAGTTGATGTTCTACTCCTGTACTCAGAGCAATAAGAAATGGAGGGGAAAGTCCCATACAAAGTATATCGGGAGATTTGAGAGTCACTTTTCGTGTCGGGCTGTCAAACTGGTACGATATTGCTCTCTCGTATTCTCTCTCGTGTCAAAACGTCAAAGCTGACAGCCTAGTTTGACGCTATTTCCTTGCGATTTTGTAAGCTCGCGAGCCGAATTAAGTGATTTTCTTGCAAACTAAATGTGTCTGAATTGTGTATGTGTGTAACATTTAAGCCTTTCCACGACGCCCTTGTACTTTGTGTGATGTGCCATCTTATAGTCTTTGCTGGGAAGTGTGATCTCGCCGTCGGAAGGGGTATTTTTAGGAAGTTATCTTGCCTGTAGCCCCTCCATTTCTTATTGCTCTAAGCTGATTGCTATCACGTTTTATTCCTTTTTTGGTTTAGTGTGGTAACGTGATGCGTGGCCTTGAGAAGTGTTTTCATATATATCCATTCACAGATGCGCCTGTTCTAGTTTGCTGATTAGTGTTTACATTGATCGTTTTCGGTTTTTTGTTGCTTGGGTATGTCGTTTCTTTGTTCTGAGACTCATTACTATTTCATTTTATTGCTTTTGTTTACGCTTTCTTATCAATAGTGCTTAAGAATCGTCTTCAATGTAATTTTTTCGGTTAGAATACTATGCTGATTGCTCAAATCTGTGGATGTGGTGGAGGAGATCTTATTTTTGTTCAAAGGCGTACTTGATATTTAGTATAGTATACAATTTTAGTTTGCTTGTAGCAGCATTTTTTTGTCTTCATCATCATCACTTATTTCTTAAGGCAGTTTCTATACTTCATTCTCCGATTTTACTATCATGTAGAAGTATGGCATTCGTATATTCATTTATTCATTTTTTCTTTACTATAGGATCCTCATTGGTTTTGTTCAAAAATTCTAATAATTTCTTCGAAGACGAGTTATTTTTTCAAACGAATGATCTTGTAGCGCATGAGATGGTGATAATTTTGTTCGTACATCGTATGATTTTTATATGGTTTTTCCCTTTTGATAAGCAAATGGTAAAGATGTGTTATAATATTAGATCACTATGTTGACATGTTTGTTTTGAGTTTATATTCTAAATTTGAGATTATTTATGGATTTTGTCTGGGAAAGATTTTACGATTTATGGATTCTGGATACTACTTTTTTATGGAGTTTATGTATAATGGATGTAGGAATCATCGGAGTGATTCCAATGAGCCAGAATATGGATGCATTTTCATTAATAACTTTTTGGTACGTACTGACAGGAAGAAGCTAGTATAGAAAAAAGTGAATGCGGCAGGTCATTGACATTAGGGGTTTGTTGGTTTTATGTTATTATTGTTTGGTTATGCCCATAATGCATGAAAAAATATTTTTT
This sequence comes from Odontomyia ornata, assembly GCA_963969285.1. Taxonomy (NCBI): domain Eukaryota; kingdom Metazoa; phylum Arthropoda; class Insecta; order Diptera; family Stratiomyidae; genus Odontomyia; species Odontomyia ornata. The sequence goes on from OZ017740.1 coordinate 203,003,933, forward strand.
AGTCCTATATGATGGCATTATATGCATGCACTAGATCGAATGAATTTTTTTATTTACTTTAAATTAGGTGTTGTTATCTCTATTATTTACTTTTGCTAGATTCAAGAGTTTCAGAGTAATATCGAGTAAAACTTTTATTTTATGCTTGTCTCATATTCTTCACATCACGGTGTAGTATTGAAAAATTATTTATATATGGATTGCTCTAGTATGATTTTTGTCATATCCGAATTTCTTTAGCCGTATCTTCAATAGGAATTCGTTAATGTTTGAGTATGTGAATCTCTAATTTATTATCCCCGTAGGAAAATGATGCATGCTTGGATGATGTCACTATTTAATACTTTTTGGATGCATGTTATCACTTTTAGTGCCCACGTGATTGCATGAGAATTTACAAACCTCATACTTTGTATGCTTGTATTAAGTGTAAGGTCATTGCTGCTCTATTTGTATACATTTTCAATACTTGAAAACTAAGTAAAATAAGTATTGACTGCATTTTAAATAGATTAGATTGATCATCGTAGGGGTTTTTGGGTATGCTCATTGACATATTCAAGTATTATTTTCACATAAACAAAATATTTTCATGTTGAGTTGTTTCTTATCCGAATTTTTTTGGATAGATGCTTGTTTGGTTTTTTTTATAAGTTTGAAGAAGATCTAAAAAGTTTTCAACATAGGGGATATGTTTCGAGTTAGCGCACTGCTACTATGGATCACTTAGGCTAATGATTATGTAAGATATTTTGGTGTAGATAACGATGTGTGGCACAGCATAGGAGTTTATGGTAGGCTATTTTTAGATCGATCCCATCGTATTATGTATAGATAAGTAGCTTATGTTATAGAGTGTTCTTGATAAGGGTGGTCGCGAGTCATTGTAAGATATTAAGAGATGATCATTACTTTCAGGAGGTGTTTGTCTGCTGGTAATTTGATGAACAGATGTACACTTGAGTTGAATGAACTCATGTGGCTTTTTTGCCCATCGTTCGATATTTTTGAATGGTAGAGTTAAGTGTTTGATATTTGGGAGTTTCGGATATGCTAGGAATGTTTACATCATTTTGTTCTGCTGTTTGGGATATTTGTTTACTTGAGCAGTGTTAGATGAGTTATTAAAATAAAAAGACTGTGTTTCTTTCTAACAGAAATAATTTATTGAGTAATGCATTTTTTTTTTATATATAAATTTTGATACAACTCACAGCACATCTGATAAATGGCTTGATATATTTATGAATTCTACAGCATATTGAACAATTTTCAGGTTAACTTAGCCTAGGTTTATTCAGCTGCACTTTTTCTGCATTAGGACCATACAAATGAATAATAAGTCCTCTCACATCTTTTTTAGTGTTTATTGTAGAATTTATATAGCAATTCAATATCCTCAGCATATCATTGTAGCTTATGTTCCCTTCACTTTAGTGCAAACTGTTGATGTTTCAATTCCAATATTGTTTTGGTTGTATTTTATGAGAATAGTATGTTCTTTAATGAATTACTGATGAGGATTTCCCGATACATATTGAATTTCAATTCTAAACTTTTTCAATCTAATAGCACTGACCACTAGTTGGTTCTGGTCTTGTTTGGACTGTTTATACTACCTGGTGCTATGAACTCTTACTTTGTCGTATGTACGCGAGACTGCAGAAGTATATAATGTTTTATGAGTGTAAAAATATGTCTTGTCTCTTGATTGTATGAATGACAAATGCATGTATCAGTGCCTGAGGTCGTCTTAGAGTTGGACCATTCACATATTTGGTAGTGTATTCCTTGTTTATTAGATACTTTCTCACACATATTACCATTTTTAAGCATATAATTCTCGATGCGTGTGCGGTGTTCCGGAAAAATGTCATGGTACTCTTCCATGAAATATAGGATGACCATTGTAACAGATCTTATCGCGTTGAAAGTGTATTGAAGTCTGACTTATTAGTTTTCTTGACGGTTTTTGAATGGGTGGATTTAGGACCACTTTTTTTATGAATTTTAAAGACCTCATAATGATCCGTAGAATAATATGTAGTCTAGTGTTAGAAAAAACGACGTGCTACCTTTAAGTTAACATACATTTATGTTCTAGTTTGTACAGCGCAGCTAAGATGAGAATCTGTTTCTCAATATTAAACTTCAGTAGTTTATAGACTAAAGAGATTATACTTGATTTCAAAGCCTTTCACAATAGTATGTAGTTTACCAAGTCTCTATGTAATTTTCTAATGAGTTATTCCTTTTCATGAAGTAAAACATTGTTTGTAGCGTGTGTAGTATGTCATTTAATCACATGGAAAATTAGATCATTACAAAGTACTGGTATTTCATAAAAAGTTTAGAGTAGTTTATGTTTGCAAATGATGTTTGAGTTGGAGAGAAGAGTCGTTAATATCCAGTTTAAGTACGCTCTTTTCCCTGCATCTCGCACAATATTGGTCGTAGTATTCCTTCACACAATCAGAAAGCAAACAACCGAAAAATCGGTACATGTGGAAGCTATGGAAAAAAATAACCTCATACAATTAACTCATTCGCTATTGCAGAGACAAAGCTATTCTCCTTATCATCTTAGCTGCAATACGCACTAAGCATCTTTATGTACATTAACAATCTGTGTTCCACATTAACCATGCACATTAAGAAAAAAGCCTAGGTGCTACACTCATTACCCCACACTCCATAAAACCAATATAAGTCTTAGCAATGAAACAAAAACAACGACTTGCAAGCCACATCAATGAAAAGCTATTCTCTTGCGAAATTCGTCCTTAAGCTAATACTTCCTGAGCAAAAACGATCATATCGATCTTACATTCCCCATGTACAACTTAACTGGGTTGTTCTCAAAACAAAGGAGCACCTAGAGCTTCAGCAATATACATATACTAACCCGTTAACATATTAATTGCAAAGTACATAAACAAAAGCTTATTTAGCAAGCTTTTTATTATAGTCTATGCTAATTTAATTAGGAGGTATCTTTTCAAATTTAAAATCATAGAAAGCCTTGAAAAATAAAAAAGGAAAAATTTAGTAAAGTAAAACAATAAAATTTTTTTTTTGTTTATTTTTGGAAACGATATTGTTGAAAACGAAAAACAAAGAAAAACATGTTGAGTAGACAGACCTACGCTCATATCAGAAGGGTTTTGTGCTCACCTTCTCAGAAATGCAGCCACCGGCAACGAATAAAGTCAATAAATATGTCAAAGAGATGTGCACGCCGTTTTGTTACAAACCAACAAATATCACTCAAATCCTGAATACCCAAAAATATCAATGTTGTAATCCTTATTTGAAAATTTCAAGAAGATCAAATCAAAATTGCAGTGACTGATTCGATGGAAAGTCATGTGTTATTGTTGTTCTAATTGGAGAAGTTTCTAATGGCCATAACTTCCGTGTATATCATTTGATTTTCATCAAACTCACAACGTTTAAGGATCTTTTATAGGACTACATAAGTATTGAATATCGGTCAGTTTAAGGGTACCTACAAGATTTCATTGGGGAAAATGTGAAATTCGAACATCATACTATTTTTAACAAAGTTGAGCGAATTTTGACTTCTAAGGTATTTGTTGTTGTTGTACTTATAAACACCTACCCCCATAATTTTTTCAGATTTTTCGGATCACAGATGTTCAATCGCGAGGGGGGGACACACATTTTTCGTATATTTCCCCTCCCTGCGCCTCCCTCGGAGCAAAAAGTGTCAAATTAAGACCTGCCTTGAAAAGTTCTTATCAAGAAATTTCATTTGCTACCCATATCGGCCACCTTTGATGAAATTTTTTGTTTCGGGGGCCACTTCCCTATGTGGGGAGGCCCCTTAAATATCTTATAAATTTTTTTTTGTAAATGAACTTTGAAGAGAGCGTCATTTTACACCTGCGTAGAAAATTTGATGTTTGTAGCGTAAGCGGTTTGCGAGAAAAAGTGCTGTGACACACGGACGGACAAACAGACGGACAGACAGGACGCGACTTTAGTATAGTTTTGTAATATTATTTCACAAAACCCTAATTAATGAAACGAAGCTAACGCAATAACAAACGAACAAAGATAAAAGCAAATGAATGTAACAATAAAAGGAATCGAATGAAATATAGCTAAAGAGGAGTTGTGTAATGTAATGGGACGCCTACGCCCGGGAATCGAAGTGATTCCGATCCCGAACCCTTGCAACCGGCCAGATGGGTATGTCCTCGAAGTGCCGGCGGACTTCATCTGTCGTGCGGATATCGTTGCGCAGAAAATATTTCTTTTCTTTCCAAATATTTAGATATGTGGATATAAATATTCGAAATATAAAATTAATCCAAACCCCGACACATTTCGAGACATATCCATCTGGAAATGCCCCTCCACCGTGGCCATCGAAAAACTATGCCACTGGCGACAAATGGAGAGGCACATTGCCGCCATGTGGCGTGCCATTCCACACACATCTGTTTTGTCCGATGTGACAGCCGGTTGGATTTGACAGCCACATGGCGAAAAAGTAGAAAGTTGTGGCAATTTGAGTGATTTTTGTAGTTTTTTTTGCTAAATACTCATTTAATGTTGAAGTTCTCGTCGTAATTGAAAGCCAATATATATTCTAGTCTGTTATCACGTACTGCATTAACAATCACTTGAAGCAAAACACCAGAAACTAGCACATTTGAAAAAAAAAACGAGCGTACCTAGTATTGATTGGATGCATCGTTTTTCCACGTGAAGATATATAGCATTTTAAAATGTTTAAGATTAACAATCTCAGATTAAAATCAAGAACAGAAAAACAGTCTAATGTATAGATCAAAAATAAAAAAAAAATCTAAGTAGAAATCAGTAACATGTATTAAGAGAAATATTCAAAACAGATCCTCGAACAAAACCTAATCATGTTTACTACGAAGGGGAGTGCTTTAAATAAATGTGTGTCCTTAAAATAAACTAAGACTCAAAAGCAACGAGTGACTGAAAAAGCTAGTTTGTGTGTCATACTAATGAACCTGGGAGTGAAAAACAAGAATCACCATGCCTGTGAGCTGTGAATAATAAGTAGTGACAACCAGCAATCATTGCACACGTTGATAGGGAAACCATGTTCGGACTCAACGATCTTATGCAAAATTTGGAGCTTAAGGCGTCAAAACGACCAATGCAAGGCTACACAAGGTTTACTAGCAGTTAGCCATAGGTTGAAAACAATTTAGTAGGAAAAAATGTCCCACAAGTTTTCCATATAAGGAACCTACCAAGAAAATAACATTGGACTTACACGATTATTAGATTTTAAACGAATATATTAACCTCATAGACTATATGTGGACTTAGTAAAAAAAGATTGTTCTTTTTTTTTCTCTCGAAACAACGGAAATCAAAAATTTTAAAAATTTTGCTGAATACCTATATTCGCATGTTTGTTACATATGCAACTGAACTTCCTTTTTTAAATAATTGGATGCTTATCATGACTGGCACTGAATACAGTAACAATGGTGTTAAAACCCACGCACTCAATATATCAAGATTAAAGAACGCATAATTAGTACTAAATAGAATCAAGGTTACCAATGAAAATCACTACAGATAAGTGAAGCAAAAATAATAAAATTACAATTGATAAAAGCCTTAGGAAACAAATCATATTTTTCCCAAACGGTTATTGGAAATAGTTCTATAACATTCAGAATTCGAAAAAGGAAGTTCCTAAACGCTTATTGATTTAAATTTATCATAGAAGTAATTAGCTTTTTTGGAATGAAACCCTTAGAAACCTTTACATCAAACCCTTCATTTAACTTGTAAGACATTAAATATTAGAGGCAAGTAAGTTTAAACAAATAATAATAATAATTATGACGTGGAGAAGTTAGGGATGTGATAATTATAATTAGATATAAATAATAACCATAACGCATAGTAACTTAAGATATCGTTAATTATAATTAGCTAGCTTATCATCATACAAAAAAAAAAAATAATAACGATTACTAGTAGTAAGTAAGTTGTAATAAAATATGACAACCCATAATAATGCTAGTAAATAACAACAAAGTAATAAATAACGATCAAATGATAACAACAGTAGACAATAACCTACTAATATCTTAACCATATTGTGCTATATTCGTCACTGGGTTATGTCCGAATATATTACTTAAGCTTTATTTAAATGCCACGACAATTTAATCTGGAGCACAAAGCTTAGAAAACAGAACATTAGAATATTAATTCGAATTCGATAATTCAGCGTAGTATCGATAAATTCATTGATGTAATGAAAGAGTAGACAAAGTATAGAAAAAGGAACGAACTGGGAAAGCGAAATCTACACGAAATAATGCGATTTTAGTATTCTGATCTGATTTAAGTTAAGTATCTAAAAGTATGTCACTTTTCGCATATTCATACGATTAATGCCAACTAGTACATACTAACATACGCCAAGTTCATTTGCAAATGAGTTCCTGTCTCGCTGAGGTTAAACTGCAGGAGTCATAAACTTCGATAATGAACGCGAAAAATAAAAAAAAATGTACCGCGTTAATCTTCTAGAATCCCTAGGAAGCTTCAAAAGCACGAATGATAAATGGTAGGAAATTCTCATACAGATTCCGACCAACTAGGATATCAAATTAGAGTAGCGTACAAGATTAGGATGAATAAAAGTAGAAATATTTTTATGGAATAAGCTCAAAATTGCCTGACGTAATCGTTTAGTTGCAACAAATATAAACCCATTTAAAATAAACACCTAGAGCAAAACAAACACTTAGTGATACATACACAAGTTAAAAATTCATAGAGTATAACATATAATCCTCTTGATAAGAATAACGCATACACTAAACAATATATTTGTAACATTTAGAGAAAGACTCAAACAAAGAAGATCAAAATTAATAATGAAACGACTGTTAATTGTAACACCATTTATTAAAATATCCGAATAATGTAAAAGAACGTTTCAACCTATATCCAATCTGTTTTCCCGTTTTTCCACTTTGATAAGAAATGAATAAAGCCATGAATTGCTAAAAATTTAACCACGACTTTCCTTTTCAGCGGTTCTTCTTTTTCAGTGGGAAGAGAGAGTGTAGGGTAGGTATGCCGTCGTGAAGGTAGGGTTTCGACAAATCCGCTGAGGTTGGTTTCGCGTCGCGCGCGGTACGCGGTACCTTTGTTGGTTCGTCATTTTATTAGAGTAGTTTTCGTCGGGTTGAGTTCGAGTAGCATATTTTTCGGTACCGCGTCGGAACTTCGGAAACGTGAAATGAAAATTAGATTTTGTATTCTTAACTGGATGAATGAAAAAAAATACGGAGTAACGTAGAGTAGGTTTCTTCTCCGAATGGTTTGGTTTTGATAACGCGTTTTGAAAACGGGCATGTTCAGGTGGCTGAAAAATATTGTAATTGAGCGTAACCCATTCGGAGACCCGCGACCGAAATCCTCTCCGAACTAGCTGGCGGACAAGCAGCCACTGCGTGAATGGGTTACGGTGCACGGATTGGTTGACCGGTTGGTACCATCCGTTGGCACTACTCAGACTTAACGTCTAGAACCGATGAGAGGTCGGTTCCGCGTTCGAACCTAAAAAGGTGAAAATCATTACAAATGGCGCCCAACGTGGGGCCTAAAACATCCTAAGGGGGAAAGAACTTCGCGTCTTCTGACGAGTTGGTCCTTTACGGAGGATGTAAGGTACTTTGGTACTCGAGTCCCACTATCAGGAGCAGTGGAGTTGTGTGATACACACTAGAAGTCGCTTCACGTGAGTTGTATCTTCCGCTCTCCTTTGGTTGATTTTTTTTTTCGCGACAGAATCCTTCCGATGTGTTGTCCTAGGCTAAACCCTGTAAGGACCTTCTATTTTCTTGATGGAACTGCCAGCCTGATGGGTTTACCTATCAGCATGGACTCTCAAGAAAATAGAAGGCTACCTTGCCTTTATGTCGCGGAAGGATTCTAATTATTTCGTATGCGTGATAGACGAGTGGTATCGGTTCAACGTTCGGTGGCGTATGCTGGAGTTGCGAAGCCCGGAATGCTTCCACGCGTCGGGAATTTTGACCGCGTACAAAATCGTTACGGTAGCTCTACCACTTGTCTCGTCGAGTCACTTTAACGTAGTTTAGAGACGGTTTTTTTGTCATGTATGTGGGTTATGGGGTAAATTTCGTAAATCGACCAAAAGCACCCTTTCTTCGGCCGATTACCACGCACTCTCCTTTCTCGTTGAAGGAGTCGACCACTGAAAAGGAAAGTGTATCAAATAAAATTTTTTTTTGCCTTTGCTTATTATACCTAGCTCGCCACTAACGGCCACTAATTTAGTAATAAGTTTATAGTAGGAATAAGTATATTCTATATATTTTTTTTTATTTTAGCACCACATTTAACCCACACGAAATGGCAACGAAGCGGACCCCCGATAAGCGGTGGACCCGATCCAAAACGGTCCAACCAGCTAACTGCGGGATCTGCTTCGAAGACGTAGTGGAGGGCGTACACAGCGTGCGATTGGATTGTGGACATCTATTCCATCGTGCCTGTTTTCAACAGCTCCTCCTCACGTCAGAGAGTTGCCCATTATGTCGGCGACCCATCGAGCGGTCTGCCCTAGACGTCCCCCTCGGAACGCCCCTACCAACGCGCGGAGCAGTGGCGAAAGGAGTTCCAGAGGCCGAACAGTCCCAACCACTTTTAGACCTGCAAGGAGCCGTAGGCGGTGAAGTTCCGGCCGCAAGTGTCGTGTCCGAGGTGACACCCATGCCTTCCGCCCACTCCATTGACACCCTCGGGGCGTTGATGAGGGATATGTCGGAGAGGATCGGCAACCTGGAGGGAAAGCTCCAGAATCTCCCTATGAGCCAACCACCCAGTCGCGTGAGAACTCCGCTTGGCTGGGAGCCCAATCCCAGTGTGGCGATGCCCCCCTCCCGACAATCCGAGCAATGGGTCCCACCTCCAAGGAACTCGGGAATGGATCCCAGAGCTCCCGAATATAGACCACGACACAGTACCGGACCTCCGTTGGTACCTCCAGCCCCCGAGGCAGTTCAGTACAACAGGTCAATCGAGGATGCGATTCCCCCCGGGAACGCATTGACACCTTTTCGAGACCCGACGCCTCGTATCATGGAGAGTTGGCGCCTGAACTTTACAGGGTTCAACGATATGATATCGGCGGACCGGTTCCTTTTCCGGATTCAGGCGTTGGTATCCAGCACCCTGGGAGGTGATTCCTCGGTCTTCCTCCGGCATGCACATCTTTTGTTCAGCGGCGACGCTGCCGACTGGTACTGGAGCTTTAAAGAATCAACGCCACGTCCCACTTGGCACTCTTTCAGTGCAGCCTTCCGCAATCGATTTGAGGATGGCTTCACTGAGAGAGAGCTAAAGGAGCAAATAAAGAAACGGAAACAAGGCGCTCACGAACCGTTCGACCAGTACTACACAAGTATAGTGAGATTGAGCACTCGCTTGCGAACTACCATGCCCGAGGACGAACTGGTAGAAATTATCAGAGAGAATATGCGCTGGGATCTCCAGAACAGCCTTCTGCATTTTCCCATCAACACCATACAGGGATTGCGCCTCCATGCCCGTAGGCAAGAACACTTGGATGAGCGGCGAGATACCTTCCGTCCACAACCTCGCATAACGGGACCAAATCCCCGAAATCATCACACCGCGGAGTTGATGGCAGCGGACCACCTGCTTGCTGATCCAGTACCAATACCGAGGAGCGAAGTACCACCGGAGCTTGAGGACCCAGCATTGATTGATCGACCCTCCCTGGAAGCGATTACCAGCCCGACGGTCTGTTGGAACTGCCGACAACCGGGACATCGGTTCTATGCATGTCCAGCGGAGCCGACGCTTTTCTGCTATCGCTGCGGGAAGGCCGACACATACGCACCTGACTGTGCAAATTGCAAAGGGCGAAAAAACTTGCCACCAAGTGCCGCGACCACCCGTCGGCACTCCTAAACCCCGGACGAACCAATCCAGACCCCATCACAAGCTATGAACCAGCTCCCAACATGACTCCAACTCTGCTGACTCGCACCGCTAAACACCGTTCTCCCGAAGTTCCACAACCGACGCCGTCCTTCGCCGAGGCCAACGCGCAAGGGAATGATAGCGAGGTGAAAGTTCCTTGGCATGTAAAACCTTTTCATGTCAGGCTGCGGAATTACTTGGCTACTCGACAGCGCATCTTCCTGAGGAGTTGGCCACAAATGTCCCACCGCGATGCCAGCGAGCCACGCGTCGGATGCGGAGCTTTTGGAGAAAAGTCAGGCAGTCGAGGAAAGTGTTGAAGGACATATGCTTAGACGACTTATTGAGGGATGATGTTCGGCCATATGCGTCAGTACACCTCCTGCAAAAACGAGTGTCAGGCTTAGTCGATACGGGAGCCAGTGTGAATTGCATATCTGCCGAGTTTGCAGGGGAGGTACTGGCAAGGCACGCGGACCAAATCCGTCATTTCACCTCCTGGTTAAGCACGGCGGACGGAACTCGTCACTCTGTAGTGGGAAAAATTATGACAGATGTCACCTTTGAAGGAGTAAATAAACCCATGGAATTTTTCATCATACCTCAGTTAACCCAGAATCTTTACCTAGGAGTGGATTTCGTTCGAAAATTTAACTTGACCCCGGCACTATTTTCCGGTACGACCCTGGAGTCCGTCACCACCGCTCCTGACCAATCTCAACCCACTAACTTATTACGACATACACTGGATGTAAATCAGCAACTGCGTCTTGACTCGGCTATATCGGCTTTTCCATCGCATGAGAAGGAAGGTCTCGGGCGGACTGCCCTGGTGTTCCACACGATAGATGTGGGGGATGCTAAACCCATAAAACAGAGACATTTTGCCATATCTCCGGCGAAGGAAAAATCGTTATATGCCGAAGTGGATCGAATGCTAGCATTAGGCGTAATCGAAGAATCACAGAGCGCGTGGGCTTCCCCAGTCACCTTAGTTGTCAAGCCGAACAAGGTCCGGTTATGCTTAGATGCCAGACGCTTGAACGCCGTCACAGTCAAGGACGCATACCCTCTACCGTTGATTGAAGGCATTTTGAGTCGGTTGCCTAAAGCCCATTTCATCACGAGCTTAGACCTCAAGGACGCCTTCTGGCAAATTCCTTTAGACCCCGGTTCAAAGGAGAAAACAGCCTTCACAGTCCCAGGTCGGCCCCTATACCAATTCGTGACCATGCCATTCGGATTGTGTAATGCCCCCCAAACAATGACGCGCCTTATGGATAAGGTGATACCACCTCATTTGCGGCACCAAGTTTTCGTTTACTTGGACGATCTGTTGCTTATAACCGAGACCTTTGACGAACACATCGACCTGCTTCAGGAGGTGGCTCTACACATCCGGAGGGCAAGATTAACCATCAACATAAGGAAGAGTCAGTTCGTGATGACGGAGGTGAAGTATTTAGGTCACATCATTGGGCATGGCCATATCAAGACCGATCCGGAAAAGACTCAAGCGATTGACGTTTTTCCACTACCCAAGACCACCAAACAGTTACGCCGATTCTTAGGCTTATGCGGATGGTACCAGCGTTTTGTACGTGACTATGCCACCATTACCACTCCTTTGACCGACATGCTGCGTAAAGGACGTAAATTCGTCTGGGAAGAGCCCAGCTTGCGAGCCTTTGAAGAGCTAAAGAAGAGTCTGACTACAGCCCCCGTACTGCACAGCCCGGACTTTGACAAACCGTTCTCAATCCATTGTGACGCGAGTCAACATGGGGTGGGAGCAGTTTTAGTCCAGGTTGCACAAGACGGCGAGGAGAGACCTATAGCCTTCATGTCTCACAAGCTGAACCCAGCCCAGCGAAATTACACGGTCTCCGAGCAGGAATGTCTAGCTGCGGTGTTGGCAGTGAAACGCTTCCGAGCCTATGTGGAGGGACACACCTTTGAAATCGTTACGGATCACGCTTCTCTGAAATGGCTAATGAGCCAGACTGATCTCAACGGCAGATTGGCCAGGTGGGCACTGAAATTACAGGCATTTGACTTCACAATCCGCTACCGAAAAGGAAGCCAGCATGTAGTCCCCGACACCTTATCCAGAATGTTCGCCCCTGAAGGAGCCGAGTTGGTCCAGGAGGACGACAGCCCCCAATTGATCGATCTGGACCATCCTGCCTTCAAGTCAGCCAGCTACACACAACTGATGCACACTATCCAGAATCAACTGCCCCAGCTTCCTGAACTGCGGTTGACGGATGGATTTATTTATAAGCGGATGGGACACGCATCCGGAGACCCCATACAAGAAGAAGAACAGTGGAAGTTGTGGGTGCCCGAAGAATTAACCACTGATCTTATCAGACGGGCTCATGACCACCCATCAAGTGCGCACGGCGGATACGGTCGTACACTTAGGCGGTTGAAAACCTGTTTCTTTTGGCCTAAGATGGCACAACAGATAAAAGCGTACGTAGCCTCCTGTGAGCTATGCAAGTGCACTAAAGCGCCTAACACCATTCTTCGGCCACCCATGGGTAAGGTTGAGGTCCCCGAATGCGTGTTCCAGCGCTTGTACATTGATCTTATCGGTCCTTACCCTCGATCTGCTTCTGGTCACACGGGAGCTGTCGTGGTCCTGGACCAGCTCTCTAAATTCCCTATCATAGAACCACTACGTAACATGCACACTGGACCTATAATCAGCTTCTTGGAGAACCGAGTCTTTCACATGTTTGGAGTTCCGGAGAAACTTGTCTCCGACAATGGGGTCCAGTTCACCTCCAGCAAGTTCCAAGACCTAATGTCCAAATACGGCATCATCCACCAACGAACTGCCGTCTATTCACCACAAGCCAACGCATCCGAACGACTGAATCGTACGCGCCTATGTCCACCCGAATCAGAAGGACTGGGATCGCAAATTGTCCGCCATCACTAGTGCGCTGCGCTCGTCGTACCACGCCACCACCGGCATTTCGCCGTATTTCGCATTGTTCGGGCAGTACATGATCTGTCATGGGAGCGCTTACCGGCTATTGCGGCAACTGAAATCGCTAGAGGACCCAATCGTGGTTCTGGAACCGCACGAAAAGCTCCAACTTCTGCGAGAGCAACTGCGGGAGAAGATTGAAGAAAGTCGACGGATGGGAGAGGAGCGGTACAACTTGCGATCTCATCCTTCTGGCTTTAAGGTAGGCGACGAGATATATCGTCGAAACTTCCGACAGAGCGATGCCACCCGACGTTACAATGCCAAACTAGACAAGAAATTCGTGAAGTGTCGAGTCCTACAAGTAATAAGCCCCACCCGATACCTCATCGCGGACATGGCTGGTAAAACTCTGGGAATTCACCACGCAAAAGACCTTAGACGATGAAGTACCACTATTTCACACGAAAAACCTTGGCTTACCTCAATCTCTGCCTGAACGAAGACCCCCGAATAACAACTGACTCCCTACTGTATAGCCACTATCGAGTCTTCACGAACATGGTTGTAGCCTATTCCTCGAAATCGACCTTCGACCCGCAACGGCCCTAACCAAGACCTTTTACATAGGAGGCGGGATCGTAATTACTTCGATTTTGGGGGGGGAATGTGTAATGGGACGCCTACGCCCGGGAATCGAAGTGATTCCGATCCCGAACCCTTGCAACCGGCCAGATGGGTATGTCCTCGAAGTGCCGGCGGACTTCATCTGTCGTGCGGATATCGTTGCGCAGAAAATATTTCTTTTCTTTCCAAATATTTAGATATGTGGATATAAATATTCGAAATATAAAATTAATCCAAACCCCGACACATTTCGAGACATATCCATCTGGAAATGCCCCTCCACCGTGGCCATCGAAAAACTATGCCACTGGCGACAAATGGAGAGGCACATTGCCGCCATGTGGCGTGCCATTCCACACACATCTGTTTTGTCCGATGTGACAGCCGGTTGGATTTGACAGCCACATGGCGAAAAAGTAGAAAGTTGTGGCAATTTGAGTGATTTTTGTAGTTTTTTTTGCTAAATACTCATTTAATGTTGAAGTTTTGTGGAAAAAAGGTGCAGAATTTCGATAGATGTGTTTATAAATCTTAAAGATAGTATTACAATTTCTGTGAAATATAGAAACGGATGAAGTTTGGCTTTTGACGCGAGTGTTCATTTATAATAGGTTAAGTCCTTTCTTGAAAAGCGCTCGCTCTCAACAATGGGCCGAGTAAATGAATCCTTACAAGTAAGCTTTGCTTTTGGTTTTTTTTATCAGTTTTCATGATTATTGATAACTCAAGTATTGAAATTGTGATCAATCTGAGCAATCGATTTCTCTAACATAGATAGTTCATATATAGAATGCTGAGTCTTGGCTCGTTTCGTGCATTGAAATTAAATAATATATGAATACATTATCTATAGTGTCTAAGGTTTTTTTTATATTAAGGTTTTCTAATGTTGGTGGCGGAATGTTGGCGCGGTCCTGGATGTGTTTAAAGCTATTAAGAGTTCATCGCCCCCTCGTCGTCGAAGCGCCTCAGCATTCGACCCGCCTAAAAATCTACCCACCCGTAGAAAGTCAATAGCTACATTGAGTGGTGCTAATAGTAGCAATCCGAATATTGTGGAAGACGAAATGCCATTTGACGGACAAAAGAATCAACGGAGGGGATTCTGCTTCATCACGGTCGAGTCAGAACAAGTAAGTGGCATAGGAAATATCGGCAGTGCCGGATGGTGGTTTGCAAGAGTACTAGATTCTAATGTGGAGGGATGGACACCTGCGGCTCATTTGGGGCAACAAATTGAAAAATATTATGGAGCTGCAGTCGAAACCAGGACAAAATAGTCAACTAATCTTCAACCCTAATTCAGTACATTTGGCACGCTAACCTTAAAACTAACATTAATGTCAATGCATCGGAAAGACAATAGACCGTTCAAAATTGTGAATATTTTGATAGTCCAAATCCGACGACTCAGCGGATCTTACACTATGACCTTGAATCATATCTGCCACGCACATTTATGTATAAGGATAATCTCAAAAGCTATAAAACCTCAAATGCCCTTCTCGTCGTAATTGAAAGCCAATATATATTCTAGTCTGTTATCACGTACTGCATTAACAATCACTTGAAGCAAAACACCAGAAACTAGCACATTTGAAAAAAAAAAACGAGCGTACCTAGTATTGATTGGATGCATCGTTTTTCCACGTGAAGATATATAGCATTTTAAAATGTTTAAGATTAACAATCTCAGATTAAAATCAAGAACAGAAAAACAGTCTAATGTATAGATCAAAAATAAAAAAAAAATCTAAGTAGAAATCAGTAACATGTATTAAGAGAAATATTCAAAACAGATCCTCGAACAAAACCTAATCATGTTTACTACGAAGGGGAGTGCTTTAAATAAATGTGTGTCCTTAAAATAAACTAAGACTCAAAAGCAACGAGTGACTGAAAAAGCTAGTTTGTGTGTCATACTAATGAACCTGGGAGTGAAAAACAAGAATCACCATGCCTGTGAGCTGTGAATAATAAGCAGTGACAACCAGCAATCATTGCACACGTTGACAGGGAAACCATGTTCGGACTCAACGATCTTATGCAAAATTTGGAGCTTAAGGCGTCAAAACGACCAATGCAAGGCTACACAAGGTTTACTAGCAGTTAGCCATAGGTTGAAAACAATTTAGTAGGAAAAAATGTCCCACAAGTTTTCCATATAAGGAACCTACCAAGAAAATAACATCGGACTTACACGATTATTAGATTTTAAACGAATATATTAACCTCATAGACTATATGTGGACTTAGTAAAAAAAGATTGTTCGTTTTTTTTCTCTCGAAACAACGGAAATCAAAAATTTTAAAAATTTTGCTGAATACCTATATTCGCATGTTTGTTACATATGCAACTGAACTTCCTTTTTAAATAATTGGATGCTTATCATGACTGGCACTGAATACAGTAACAATGGTGTTAAAACCCACGCACTCAATATATCAAGATTAAAGAACGCATAATTAGTACTAAATAGAATCAAGGTTACCAATGAAAATCACTACAGATAAGTGAAGCAAAAATAATAAAATTACAATTGATAAAAGCCTTAGGAAACAAATCATATTTTTCCCAAACGGTTATTGGAAATAGTTCTATAACATTCAGAATTCGAAAAAGGAAGTTCCTAAACGCTTATTGATTTAAATTTATCATAGAAGTAATTAGCTTTTTTGGAATGAAACCCTTAGAAACCTTTACATCAAACCCTTCATTTAACTTGTAAGACATTAAATATTAGAGGCAAGTAAGTTTAAACAAATAATAATAATAATTATGACGTGGAGAAGTTAGGGATGTGATAATTATAATTAGATATAAATAATAACCATAACGCATAGTAACTTAAGATATCGTTAATTATAATTAGCTAGCTTATCATCATACAAAAAAAAAAAATAATAACGATTACTAGTAGTAAGTAAGTTGTAATAAAATATGACAACCCATAATAATGCTAGTAAATAACAACAAAGTAATAAATAACGATCAAATGATAACAACAGTAGACAATAACCTACTAATATCTTAACCATATTGTGCTATATTCGTCACTGGGTTATGTCCGAATATATTACTTAAGCTTTATTTAAATGCCACGACAATTTAATCTGGAGCACAAAGCTTAGAAAACAGAACATTAGAATATTAATTCGAATTCGATAATTCAGCGTAGTATCGATAAATTCATTGATGTAATGAAAGAGTAGACAAAGTATAGAAAAAGGAACGAACTGGGAAAGCGAAATCTACACGAAATAATGCGATTTTAGTATTCTGATCTGATTTAAGTTAAGTATCTAAAAGTATGTCACTTTTCGCATATTCATACGATTAATACCAACTAGTACATACTAACATACGCCAAGTTCATTTGCAAATGAGTTCCTGTCTCGCTGAGGTTAAACTGCAGGAGTCATAAACTTCGATAATGAACGCGAAAAATAAAAAGAAATGTACCGCGTTAATCTTCTAGAATCCCTAGGAAGCTTCAAAAGCACGAATGATAAATGGTAGGAAATTCTCATACAGATTCCGACCAACTAGGATATCAAATTAGAGTAGCGTACAAGATTAGGATGAATAAAAGTAGAAATATTTTTATGGAATAAGCTCAAAATTGCCTGACGTAATCGTTTAGTTGCAACAAATATAAACCCATTTAAAATAAACACCTAGAGCAAAACAAACACTTAGTGATACATACACAAGTTAAAAATTCATAGAGTATAACATATAATCCTCTTGATAAGAATAACGCATACACTAAACAATATATTTGTAACATTTAGAGAAAGACTCAAACAAAGAAGATCAAAATTAATAATGAAACGACTGTTAATTGTAACACCATTTATTAAAATATCCGAATAATGTAAAAGAACGTTTCAACCTATATCCAATCTGTTTTCCCGTTTTTCCACCTTGATAAGAAATGAATAAAGCCATGAATTGCTAAAAATTTAACCACGACTTTCCTTTTCAGCGGTTCTTCTTTTTCAGTGGGAAGAGAGAGTGTAGGGTAGGTATGCCGTCGTGAAGGTAGGGTTTCGACAAATCCGCTGAGGTTGGTTTCGCGTCGCGCGCGGTACGCGGTACCTTTGTTGGTTCGTCATTTTATTAGAGTAGTTTTCGTCGGGTTGAGTTCGAGTAGCATATTTTTCGGTACCGCGTCGGAACTTCGGAAACGTGAAATGAAAATTAGATTTTGTATTCTTAACTGGATGAATGAAAAAAAATACGGAGTAACGTAGAGTAGGTTTCTTCTCCAAATGGTTTGGTTTTGATAACGCGTTTTGAAAACGGGCATGTTCAGGTGGCTGAAAAATATTGTAATTGAGCGTAACCCATTCGGAGACCCGCGACCGAAATCCTCTCCGAACTAGCTGGCGGACAAGCAGCCACTGCGTGAATGGGTTACGGTGCACGGATTGGTTGACCGGTTGGTACCATCCGTTGGCACTACTCAGACTTAACGTCTAGAACCGATGAGAGGTCGGTTCCGCGTTCGAACCTAAAAAGGTGAAAATCATTACAGTAATTTAAACAACTTATAGTAGTAAATAGGTACATAAGTATTAAAAAAACTAGCTAAAATTGGAATAGAACGCTTTTCATGTAATATGACGAAAATCAATGAGCTCAAGACAAAAGAAAAAAACATATTGCAAAAGACAAATAAGCGAAATAATGTATAGTATAAATGTGAAATCAATTATAATTCATCATAAAACAAAAATTGACTATATCTTCATGTGCATTAACATTCTAATCTGTAAGTAGAGTGAAACAAGAAAATAAAGGAATAAAAGAGAAGAAAAAAAACTCTTTATATGTTGCATAAATTACAGCAATGCAGACGTATAACGCGTTAGCTTTGTGGGTGCGCCAGTCGTAGAGAGATGGCTATAAAAACATAATTTTTGAGCTTTTATCAAATACTAGCTTAAATTTTCTTCATTATTTTGGTTGGTAGGCAATTAAGTCAGCATGACTATGCTATAAAAGAAAATTAAACAAGCAGTTAAATTGAGATATTTTCCTCCATTCACTAGCTTAAGCGTGCGCCTGCGGTTATTCTGCCCAAGGCACTTAGCCCGGGATAAGCAAATAAGAATCCAGTTTGCCCGAGTATAAGCACTCCAAGGCAGTTACGCCTGGGGCCTGCAGTTGGACGAATAATTGATTGATTTATCAATCTGACTGCATACTCAAGGCGTCAGCCTGAGTATTAGCATCCCAAAGCCTTGCGCCCGGGGCCAGCAATTGGATTATTAATCAATTGATTCATAAATATAACTGCGTACTGAAGGCGCAGTCCAACTATATGCATTCCAAGCCAATTACGCCCGGGGTCTGCAGTTTTAGCTTGTATTGATCGGTTTTTTAAAATATGATATCAAGTAAAATCATACATTTCATTTCCTTCAAATAATAAAAATAATTGAAGTAGACGTAGATTCCGTGAATTTGTAGCTCCATAAATAATTGAAATTTATATATAGCTACATAAGTCCTCATTATCTTGTTCTGTTAAAAATTAATAAGCTTCGAAAAATTCACTTTTAAAGTATGGTATTAATATTATATATTCAACTGAACATGTGATTATATAACCTAATAAAGAACGAAATAAAAATTAAGTCATGAAACAAAATCTTAACTGATCTGGTTGACAGGCATAAACAAGTAGGTAAGAGTTATACAGTGATCTCTCTCTCTCCGGGAGTTTTGATATGTATATAGGATACCCATCATATCAAGCTTTCATGCAATACACTTGACATTTTAGACCAGAACAAAAGTTTTCCATTCAAATACAATGTATGTTGGATGCATTGTTTGAAAATTAAAATTGTGTCAGCATAAAATTCAACCATTTGAGTTGCTCAATTCCTACACATAATTCCATCCCAGGGTCGCATCACATGGCAATTAAAATTTTCCTGCAGCGTCGCACATGTGAGGAAAGAAAACGCTTATGTGGCATTCTTGCACATGTGCGCGTTGCTCAGTATCATAAGCAAATGTACGTTCTGGGAAATGTGATACGATTCGTCAAGTGGATTGCATGAATTTGAAAATAAATGATTGGTTAGCAAAATTTGAAATTTAGAAAATCGTATAAAAGGATTAGGATAAAGAAAATAAAGTCATTGTTAATCCGACAACGAACGAGTAAGTCTGCTTTATGGCAACAACCGGAGTAGGGGTAGTTTGTATGTTCTGGCTCACTTTTTTCATACAAATTGAGATTGATTTTGCGCGCCACCTAGTGGTGAAAATTGGAACTAATGGCGCTTGAAGCGGCCAGCAATGAAACTAATGGTTTGTGTCTCGGATATGTGGGTGTGTGTCTTGGGTGTATGGGTGCGTATATTAGGGTGGTATCGGTGGATGCCTGAGATAAGAAGGTATGAGTCCGGAATAGATGCGGGCTTCTTGGGTGGTTGCCAGGGGTGGGTGTGTGTCTAGGGTAGGTATAGGTGCGAGCTAGATGGCGCTCTGGGCGGTTGTTCGCGGGAATTGAGATCCTTTAGTGTGTGACTTATTGAAGGCGTTTGGTTCGAGCGATTTACTGGGTCACGATAGGCGGGCTGGATTTTTTTATGATGCGAGTGGCTGCGTGGGGACGAAGGGAGTGGCTGCGTGGGTGACTACGTTATTGACGGGTGATGGGCCTGCTCGTCAGCGAGTGCTCTAAGCCATGGGAATTTGATTCATGGGTGCGTGTTTAAGGAGCGCATTGCTCATCGATTGGATTGGCGAGTAAACGTCATGCGTGTCGATTGTTCGAAGATGTAATTTGAGGTGTAGTTTTTATGGCGCGAATGGTTGCATGGTGACGGAGGGTGCTGCTATAGATGGGTGACTTTGCATTATAGATGGGCGATGGGTTTGCCTTTCGACGGGTATTCTAAAGCGTTACAAATTGCTCCGTGGGTGCTTGCTTAAGGTGCGCGTTGCTCTTCGATGAGCGTCGGTGGATAAGGCGTGTGGAAATCACCGACTTGCCTGATCACGTTAGGCGTGCTGGACGTTTTTCATGGTGCGAGTGGTTGCGTGGTGACAGAGGGCGCTGCTGTAGATGGGTAACTTTGTATTATGGATAGACGATGGGTTTGCCTTTCGACGGGTATTCTAAGGCGTTACAATTTGCTTCATGGGTGCTTGGTTAAGGAGTGCGTTGCTCATCGATTGGTGTCTTTGGCTGCGTATGGAAATGTCCGATTCGCTTGATCATGCTAGGCGTGCCGGAAGTTTTTATGACTCGGTCAGTTGCATGGTGATGGAGGGCGCTGCTATAGCCGGGTGGCTTTGCATTATGGATGGGCGACGGGCTTGCCTTTCGACGGGTGTTCTAAGGCGTGAGAATTTCCTTCATGGGTGCATGCTTAAGGTACGTTTTGCTTCTCGTTTGATGTCTGTGGTTAAAGATGGATGGTATTGTAGATGTGATGCGCGTCGCTTGTTGGAGGAAGTAGTCTGAGGTGTATGTTTCCACCTAGCCGTAGAAATTTGTCTCGTGAGCGTTTGGTTAAGTTTCCGCGTTTCTCATCAAAGGATGCCTGTCTTTAAGTATGAACGGCCTTGTCGGCGATTCGGAATGATTTGCGTCGCTTTTTGGAGGATCGTGATTGGGGTGTAGATTTGTTCGGCGGTGAATGCTGTAAGGCATGGAAATTGTCCTCGGGGATGCGTGGCATGTGCAAGTGAGTTTGCTTGCTAAGTGTAATGTTTCATTCGCATAGACTTCTCTGTTGGTGGGAGTTTTAGGGCATCGGAATCTACAGCGTGGAAGAGAAGTGGCGTGGCATACACTGCATTGCAATATGGTTTTGCTTGATGGAGGCGGATTTTTTGGTATATTGATCGTGGGCAGCGGGTAACGTGATGCGCGGCATTGAGACGTGTTTTCATAAATGTCCATTCAAAGATGCGCCTGTTATAGTTTGGTGATTATTATTATTTACATTGATCGTTTTCAGTTTCTTTTTGCTTGGATACGTCGTTTCTTTGTTTTGTGACTCATTGCTATTGTATATTATTGCTTTTATCGGTTTCATTGTAATAGTACTTTAAGAATCGTCTTCAATGTATTTTGTTCGGTTAGACTACTATGGTGATTGTTCAAATCTATGGATGCAGGGAAAAAGATCTTAATGTTTGTTGTAATGCGTTCTTGATATTTAGTATAGTTTTAAATTTCAGTTTGCTTGTAGCAGCATTTTGTTTGTCTGCATCATCATCACTTATTTCTTAAAGCAGTTTCTATACTTCATTCTCTGATTGTACTATTATGTAGAAGTATGGCACTATATTCATTCATTTTTTTTTTCTTTACTATAGGATGCTCATTGGTTTCGTTCAAAAATTCTAATAATTTCTTCCAAGTCTATATATTTTTTCAAATTAATGATCTTGTAGTGCATGAGATGGTGATAATTTTGTTCGTACATCATATGATTTATCCCTTTTGATAAGTGCTTGGGTCTATTTTTGTAGATCACTATGTTGAGATGTATGTTTTCGGTATCTATTCTAAATTTGAGATTATTTATGGATGTTGTATAGGAAAGATATTACGGTTTATGGCTTCTGGAATGCTACTTTTTTATGAAGTTTATGTATGATGGATGTAGAAATCATCGTGGTGGTCCTAATGAGTAGGAATATAGACGCATTTTCATTGATTAATTTTGGGTACGTACTGAAAGGAAGAACCTAATATAGAAAAAAGTGAATGCGCTAGGTCATTGACATTAGGGGTTTGTTGGTATTATGGTATTATTCTTTGTTTATGCTCATAATGCATGGGAAAATAATTTGGTCCTATATGATGGCATTATAGGCATGCACTAGATTAAATGAATTTTTATATTTACTTTGAATTACGTGTTGTTGTTGTGGGTCTGTATTATTTAGTTTAGGTAGTTTCATGAGTTTCTGTATAATATAGAGTAAAACTATTATTTTATGCTTGTCTCATATTCTTCACAGTATGTATGATTTTTCAACATTTCCGGATCTCTTTAGCCATATCTGCATTAGGAACTTAATGTTTTGAGTATGAGAATCTCTAATTTATTATCTCCTTAGGAAAATAATGCATGCATGGATGATGCCATTTAGCTGATACTTGTCGGATGCATATTATCGCTTTTAATGCCTATATGATTGCATGAGAATTTACAAACCTCATACTTTGTGTGCTTGTATTAAGCGTAAAGTCACTTCAGCTATATTCATATACATGTTCAATATGTGAGCATTGTAAAATACGTATTTCCTACATTTTAAATATGCTAGATTTATCATCATAGGGATTGTCGGGTATATTCAAGTATTATTTTCAATTAAGTAAAATATATTCTTGTTGAGTTTTTTCTTATCAGAATTTTTTTCTGCTGGATGCTTGGTTGATTTTGTATAGGGTTGCAGAAGATCTAATTAGTTTTCAACATAAAGGATATGTTTTGGGTTGGCGCACTGCTACTATAGATCACTTAGGCTAATGTTTATGTAAGATAGTTCGGTATAGATAACGATGTATGGTAGCATATGAGTTTATGGTAGGCTATTTTTAGATCGATCTCATCGCATCTTGTATAGACAAGTAGCATATGTTATAAAGTGTTCTTGATAAGGATGGTCGCGAGTCATTGTAGGATGTTAAGAGATGATCATCACTTTCAGGAGGTGTTTATCTGCTGGTAATTTGATGAACAGATGTACAATTGAGTTGAATGAACTAATGAGAGTTTTTTTTTTTTTTGTCTCTCATTGGATATTTATGACTGGTAGAGTTAAGTGTTTGATATTTGAGAGTTTCGGATATGCTAAGAATGTTTAAATTATTATGCTTGGTTGTTTGAGATATTTGTTTGCTTGGACGATGGTAAAACAGTTGATAAAATTAGAAAAACCTGTATATTTTTTCTGATAAAAATAATTTATTGAGTAATACTACTTTTTAACATATATTACTAAATATTGATAAAATCTTTAACAGCGCATCTGGTAAATAGCTATATATTTTTATGTATTCTACAGTATATTGAACAATTTTCAAGTTAACTCAACCCAGGTTTATTCAGCTGCACTATTTAAGCATTAGGACCATACAAATGTATAGTAAGTCCTCTCACGTCTTTTTTAATGTTTATTATACAATTTATATAGCCTCCTCAGCATATCATTGTAGCTTATGTCCCCTTCACTCTAGTGCAAACTGTTGATGTTTCAATTCGAATTTCGTTTTGGCTGCATTTTATGAGAATAGTATGTTCCTTGTTGAATTACTGGTGAGGATTTCCCGATACATTCTAATAGCGCTGACCACCAGTTGGATCTAATTTTGTTTGGACTATTTATACTACCCGATGCTATGAATTATTACTTTGTCGTATGTATGCGAGACTGCAGGAGTATGTACTGTTTTATTAGTTTAAAAATATTTCTTGTCTCTTGATCGTATGAATGACAAATGCATGTATCAGTGCCTGACGCCGTATTAGAGTTGGACCATTCACATATTTGGTAGTGTATTCCATGTTTATTAGATACTTTCTCGCCCATATTACCATATTTAAGCATATAATTCTCGATTCGTATTCGGTGTTCAGGAAAAATATCACGGTACACTTCCATGAAGTATAGGATAACCATTGTAATAGATCTTATCGCGGTGAAAGTGTATTGACCTCTGTTTTCCTAGTTTTCTTGACATCGTTTACGATGGTTTGCTGAATTTTAAAAACCTCATAATAATCCGTAGAATTATATGTACTCTAGTGATAGAAAAAACGACGTGCTGCCTTTAAGTTAACATACATTCATGTCCTAGTTTGTACAGTGCAGCTAAGATGAGGGTCTGTTTCTCAATATTAAATTTCAGTATTTTATAGACTCAAGAGATTATACTTGATTTCAAAGCCTTTCACAATAGTTTGTAGTTTACCAAGTCTCAATTTCCAATTTCCTTATGAATAATTCCTTTAAGTGAAGTAAAACATTGTTTATAGAGTTTCTAGTATTTTATTTCATCACATGGAAAATTAGATCGTTACATAGTACTGGTATTTCATAAAAAAGCCTAGAGTAGTTTATATTTACAAATGATGTTTGAGTTGCAGTGAAGAAGTCGTTGATATCCAGTTTAAGTACGCTTTTTTCTCTGCATCTTGCACAATATTGGTCATAGTATTCCTTCACACAATCGGTAAGCAAATTGTTGTATTGCATGACAATGTTGAAAAAATCCATCAAGATGAAAAGCGTGAAGAGCTTGGGATGTTTAAGTATTAGTCTCTCTCCTCCAATAGGTATGTAGAAGAGTTCAAGAAGTCCAAGCTGATTTGCAGGGAACTCATCTACTCTATCCTTGAGATCAATGAGGTATTGGCGAAGTGAAGTCCATCGACTGTTATCTAACTCCAACTGATTTTGTCCACTGCATCGGAAGATTATTTTCGCTTGAAATGTCAGCGGGTCAAATCCAAGTATTACTTTGCTTTTGTGGAAGCCTTCATCAAGATAGTATGTATAGTTTAGCAAGAGGTTTTTCTCATAGATTCGCTGTTTCTCTCGATTCTTTTTTAGTTTCTTCTCTTTCTTGTTCACTTTTCTGGCTGAAGTAGCCTTATCAGTCTGGCTGGCCTTTTCATGCTTCTGACTGGCTGACGAAGTTACCGGATCTGCTCCGTTCATTTTAAATGACTGCTTCTAGTAGTAAAACTAAAGATGTATATTTGTTACACCAGCATATATATTCACTTCTCTGCATTTACGGATGGAGTGGGTGGGGGCAAGTTCAATATGTGTTGATAATTCTATTGCATAAGTAAACATGTTTAGCCCTTGAATGCTGTAATGTTGCTTACTCTCATGATTTGAATTCAAAGATAAGAAAGTGCTATGGAGTTAAGATTTGAACTACCAAGCTAACAGGAGTAGGAGTCAGTAACAGGAAATGACACTTTGCTCCGTATTTCCTTTAGAATTTTTAGGAGTACTGCTGGGCTACAATAGATTGCTTCTAGGCTAATTAGCTGTCTTTTTATCTGTTAAACTATCTATTTAGCTGTCACTTTTGCTGATGAGCTGTCTATCTTATGTGTAATGCTGTCTTTTAAGCCGATTCCCTGTCTGTTTGGCTGATATGCTATCCTCTTGAGCTGTCTATTTAGCTGTCACTTTTGCTGATGAGCTGTCTATTATATGTATAATGCTGTCTATACAGCTGTCTATTTAGCTGATGCCCTGTCTGTTTAGTTGCTATGCTGTCTGCTGAGCTAACCGTTTAGCTGATAAACCCGTCTATTTAGCTGGTAAGTGGTCTATGTAGCTTTCTTTTTAGCTGATGCCCTGTCTGCTTAGTTGATATGCTATCTCTTTAGCTGTCTGTATAGCTATCTTTAGTTAATAAGTTGAGTGTTTGACCCTACGTGCTATCTGCCATTCGGTAAATTCATTTGATTGTTGGAAACTATCTACCCATAAAAAAATTCTTACTTTCCATACAGTTGCAGTCAGCTTTTTTTTTTCATTTACTTTAAATGTCATATGCTCATCACGATTTACGTTAGGCCTATTGGTTACCAAGACTGCATGTTGATCATTTTCCAAGTTATTCGTAGGCATACATGGGTCAGACAAGAATCTTGATTAGGAGCAAGCCATTGTTATTTGCCCGAGAGTTAACTGATCTTATTTCTTCATAAGAATGAGTCAAGTCACCATTCTTTTTTATCTGCGTCAGTTTTTCTCTTGACCTCTGTCTATCTAATCTATAGGATCCTCTTTCTACAGCAATTCGATTTCAGTTCTCTAGGTTTTCATGTCTTCATAGGATTTGCGGCCTATAGGACCCTTATTGCCCACTATAATGTTCCATTGCAATGAAATTATGTTGCTACACTTATGAACTCATCCAATATGCCCAAAAATCATATGATCCCATGGATCAGCCATTTGAATCATTTTGTAAAGCACAAACTTGTTGAATAAATCTCTACTTCATGCAAACCATTGCTAGGTCCTTAACATGAATTAGTTCAGCCTGTTGCTTAGTCGATGTATTAAGGGTTTAAAGTGGAACTTATCAAGTATATTGAATCATCTTGGCGTTCTCATGTATGATCAACCCTTTTGGATTATCCGGGATATGCTATGACTGAAACGATTTTTTCCCTATCATTGAACAATTGAGTAAAATTTTGATACCTCCAACTGACTAAAAATCTGTCATTGATCCATTTTCAGAAGATGTTTGAATGGTTTGGAAGACTTGAGGCTGCATCATTACTCACAACTTGTGAAATGATTAAATATCATGGACAAATGTGTCTACATATGTACATTATAATAGCTATCAAATGTCTTTGTATTAGTATCATATGATCGACTGGTCTCTTAATCATGCACAGAGGGTTATCCACAATCACCGATCAGTTGAGCCGTCTGATACGATCATGAGTTGCCTGTTCAACAGTTGAACTTTGGTCAACTTCACACCAATATTTTTTCTCTTTCGCACCTGCTAACCCAATTGCCTGACGAACTCAAGGTAGCCTTCTCTTTCACACCTACAACTCGAGTTGATTGGTGAGCAGAAGGTGGTGAAGGGCCTTACAGGGCTCCTACCCAGCCTGCCCCGTGGCATGCATGCATGATGATCCTCGCAGAGATGCAGAATAACCTTCTACCCAGCCTACCCCATTGCCATGCAGGCATGATGACCCATCATCATGCATTATGACGCGTCATAACGCATGATGACCGGTCATTGATGCCTGCGTGGCAATGAGGTAGGCTGGGTAGAAGGTTATTCTGCATCTCTGCGAGGATCATCATGCATGCATGCCACGGGGCAGGCTGGGTAGGAGCCCTGTAAGGCCCTTCACCACCTTCTGCTCACCAATCAACTCGAGTTGTAGGTGTGAAAGAGAAGGCTACCTTGAGTTCGTCAGGCAATTGGGTTAGCAGGTGCGAAAGAGAAAAAATATTGGTGTGAAGTTGACCAAAGTTCAACTGTTGAACAGGCAACTCATGATCGTATCAGACGGCTCAACTGATTGGTGATTGTGGATAACCCTCTGTGCATGATTAAGAGACCAGTCGATCATATGATACTAATACAAAGACATTTGATAGCTATTATAATGTACATATGTAGACACATTTGTCCATGATATTTAATCATTTCACAAGTTGTGAGTAATGATGCAGCCTCAAGTCTTCCAAACCATTCAAACATCTTCTGAAAATGGATCAATGACAGATTTTTAGTCAGTTGGAGGTATCAAAATTTTACTCAATTGTTCAATGATAGGGAAAAAATCGTTTCAGTCATAGCATATCCCGGATAATCCAAAAGGGTTGATCATACATGAGAACGCCAAGATGATTCAATATACTTGATAAGTTCCACTTTAAACCCTTAATACATCGACTAAGCAACAGGCTGAACTAATTCATGTTAAGGACCTAGCAATGGTTTGCATGAAGTAGAGATTTATTCAACAAGTTTGTGCTTTACAAAATGATTCAAATGGCTGATCCATGGGATCATATGATTTTTGGGCATATTGGATGAGTTCATAAGTGTAGCAACATAATTTCATTGCAATGGAACATTATAGTGGGCAATAAGGGTCCTATAGGCCGCAAATCCTATGAAGACATGAAAACCTAGAGAACTGAAATCGAATTGCTGTAGAAAGAGGATCCTATAGATTAGATAGACAGAGGTCAAGAGAAAAACTGACGCAGATAAAAAAGAATGGTGACTTGACTCATTCTTATGAAGAAATAAGATCAGTTAACTCTCGGGCAAATAACAATGGCTTGCTCCTAATCAAGATTTGTTCACCAGAAGAGCAACATAGACGTGAAGATTCTTGTCTGACCCATGTATGCCTACGAATAACTTGGAAAATGATCAACATGCAGTCTTGGTAACCAATAGGCCTAACGTAAATCGTGATGAGCATATGACATTTAAAGTAAATGAAAAAAAAAAGCTGACTGCAACTGTATGGAAAGTAAGAATTTTTTTATGGGTAGATAGTTTCCAACAATCAAATGAATTTACCGAATGGCAGATAGCACGTAGGGTCAAACGCTCAACTTATTAACTAAAGATAGCTATACAGACAGCTAAAGAGATAGCATATCAACTAAGCAGACAGGGCATCAGCTAAAAAGAAAGCTACATAGACCACTTACCAGCTAAATAGACGGGTTTATCAGCTAAACGGTTAGCTCAGCAGACAGCATAGCAACTAAACAGACAGGGCATCAGCTAAATAGACAGCTGTATAGACAGCATTATACATATAATAGACAGCTCATCAGCAAAAGTGACAGCTAAATAGACAGCTCAAGAGGATAGCATATCAGCTAAACAGACAGGGAATCGGCTTAAAAGACAGCATTACACATAAGATAGACAGCTCATCAGCAAAAGTGACAGCTAAATAGATAGTTTAACAGATAAAAAGACAGCTAATTAGCCTAGAAGCAATCTATTGTAGCCCAGCAGTACTCCTAAAAATTCTAAAGGAAATACGGAGCAAAGTGTCATTTCCTGTTACTGACTCCTACTCCTGTTAGCTTGGTAGTTCAAATCTTAACTGCATAACACTTTCTTATCTTTGAATTCAAATCATGAGAGTAAGCAACATTACAGCATTCAAGGGCTAAACATGTTTACTTATGCAATAGAATTATCAACACATATTGAACTTGCCCCCACCCACTCCATCCGTAAATGCAGAGAAGTGAATATATATGCTGGTGTAACAAATATACATCTTTAGTTTTACTACTAGAAGCAGTCATTTAAAATGAACGGAGCAGATCCGGTAACTTCGTCAGTCAGTCAGAAGCATGAAAAGGCCAGCCAGACTGATAAGGCTACTTCAGCCAGAAAAGTGAACAAGAAAGAGAAGAAACTAAAAAAGAATCGAGAGAAACAGCGAATCTATGAGAAAAACCTCTTGCTAAACTATACATACTATCTTGATGAAGGCTTCCACAAAAGCAAAGTAATACTTGGATTTGACCCGCTGACATTTCAAGCGAAAATAATCTTCCGATGCAGTGGACAAAATCAGTTGGAGTTAGATAACAGTCGATGGACTTCACTTCGCCAATATGTAATGTGACGACTACGCCCAGGTATCGAAGTGATTCCGATCCCGAACCCTTGTAACCTGCCAGATGGATATGTCCTCGAAGTGCCAGCGGACTTCATCTGTTGTGCGGATATCGTTGTGCAGAAAATATTTTTTTTTCTGTCCAAATATTTAGATCCGTGGATATCACTATTCGGAATATAGAATTAATCCAACCCCGGCACATTTCGAGACATAGCCATCTGGAAATGCCCCTCCACCGTGGCCATCGAGAAAACTATGCCACTGGCGACATCTGAAGAAGCACATTTCCGCCATATGAAGTGCCATTCCACGCACATATGTTTTGTCCGAGGTGACAACCGGAAATCTTGACAGCACATGGAGGCGCGAAACGTCATCGAAAAGTTCTTCGTGAGAATATCGAAGGTATTACAAAACCAGCTATACGTCGTTTGAAGCGACGTGGTGGAGTGAAGCGTATTCCCTGTTTAATCTGTGAAGAAACGCGTGGTGTGCTTAAAGTGTTTTTGGGAAAACGTTATTCGTGAGGCAGTGACATTCACCGGAGCATTGCCTCAGGCTGGAGCATGAAGCTCTGTCAAGGTCGGAAAGGAGCAACAGGCAAATTAGGAAAGAGGTTAGTTTAGTTAAGAAAACTTAGAAAAAAAAAAAAGAACAATTTCTCTTAATGAATCCAGTAGGAGAATAATTCAACACCAAAATGATTTGACGCTTCTTAATGCGGAAATTCGAAGTAACGCTTGCTACCTTGTTCAGATTGATCAATTGGCATATCGCTTGCAATCCGCAGTACAGAGTGCAGTCTTCGATAAAATTGATGAATATCTAGCTCGCGAAAACTTTCCTCACCGGATGCCAAAGCAACCATTCGATTTATGTCGACAATTATGCGAATATTCTAACGACTTATTGAGCAAAATGTTAGCATTTGAGCCTCGATCTCGCCCTTCTGCCTTGATGTGTCTCAAACACGAATACTTTGAACAGGAGCCAATGTGACGGATGTCCACTAACGAAATTGATATCATTGCTGTAATATATAGTAATAGTTTTAAGTGACATTCACACATTAGAAACATATATACATATAGTATGTAAACTGAAACGCTTTGGATGTTAAGTATGTTCGGTAATGTAAGGTACAAAACGATACCTCCCAACTTTACCGATGAAGCTTCTTTGGACGCCCTCAAATTTACGATTTGGTAGCAATCGTATAGAAGTAGTTATAAGCATTTATACTAATATAGTGTGCACAGAGCTAGGCACGTACAACTCAAAATCATAATAGTCGACTATGTGTTCAATATTCTTTGGTGTTAGGTACCTATTAACGAAAAGCAAGTGATATGATGAAATATCGGCAGTAGCACCATTTTAGACTACATTCATCAGCTGGTTATATAGAAAAGATGTAAAACCGCGAACAGTCGTTGATTAATAGATCACAAAAGAAGTATCAAGTTGAAAAGAAGACAAAACAAATGGAAGACTTAGTGCAAGTCAAAAGTAGATCTCTGTTAGTAGAATGAACTCACCAACGACTTGACAGAATCATAATGGTCTTATAAGGAATAGTCAGAGAACAGTGATATCAATCAAGTCAGCACCATTAACGCTCCTTCCACTTTCATAGATATTTTTTTATGAAATACAACAGCATATCACACTCCATTTTCAAGGTCCTTCTTCATGTTACTGAATACTGAATAGAGGATATGCCCCGTTTATTTATTTATTTGGAGGGTTCGCTTCTGACAACTATGAGTACTAGATGGTTTGTTGACCTACCACTTAACCAAAGGAATGTAAGCATTTTGCTGTTAGACTAGCCTTAGAGCGTTGTCTACCTGCCACGACGCTGGTCGGGTTGAAAGTTGTCTTAGCATCCTGACGAAACTCAGCTTGGCTCTATTCCACATATTTTCAAGAAGGTGTAGGTTTACCAAAACTACGGAGATTTTATCAGGCGAATGAGGAAAATTGATGGAGCAATTAAAGTAAACCCAAATATCCAGTTTAACACAACAGTATGAAGAAAAAATATATTTGCGTAACAACGCTTGGCCATTTTGATTATAAAAAAGAAACAATTTTCTGTTTACTGCATCTAACAAACTAACTTAGCAAGCCATAGACAAGATATGCAATAGATAACAATAATTAATTAATTAATTAATAATAAAATAGAAAAGGGATATTTTATATATTGACAACAGACCGATTTATAAACAATTTATCAAGATTAACTGATCATTTACACTACAAAGCCATTTGCCTGTTCCCCTAACACACACAATCAAACAAAGTATATAACTGAAAAAATAAAAGCCAAGGTGAACAAATATGTTAAACATACACTAAACATTCAACCCATGAAACAAAAAACAATAGTACTAATAATATATATTTACAAAAACATGTTTTAAAACAAACGAAAAACAAAAAACTAAATAAAAAGGATTCTGAGCGCAAAACCTCATACAAACGAAATAAACGGTAGAGTTGCGATAATATTGTGAAAATTTTAACAAAAGAGAATACGGTATAAACTTAATATTTTTGTTAATTGAAACATATGAGATAAATGCAATATTTTTTTTTTCAAACAAACTAAAGACATAAAATCTAAGTTAAAACTATTAAAACCTAAAAATCCTAAAAGACCTGATGGTTCGACTGATTACGATTGGAACGCTTACTGAACATTGAATTGTTTTCAAAAAAACAACACAACAATTAGCATTAGAATTAACAGTAAGAAGACAATGAAAGAATATTAATAGAACTAAATATCATAAGAACTACAATCGTACAAAATGGTGCTAATAGTTTTTGAATTTTGTGACTTGTTACTACCCTTCACTCAACCTATACATACTATAGTATACAAACAGCTTTAGTTTCCATAGAGCCGAAATGTTTGCAATATATTTACGAAATGCTTTTCTGATTTTTATTGAAGCAATAAGCCGAAGAACAACAATAAATACAATAGTGTACTTACAATACGACCAGCCACACACGAATAAAAAAGAAAATAATAAAATAATAGTTTGTATTTTCTAGTATCATTTTGTTACAAACAAGCAAGAAAAGTCCAACAATAAACAAAATACTGAAAGTAAGCGGCGTGGTTTAGAAAGAAACATAATCTCGAGCCGACTGTTGAAACACATAAATAATTCCATAATTTCTTTGATATGTTAAAATTACAAAATTCAATTCACTGAAAAATTCATGAAAATATTAATGAAGAATGAAAATAATTGAGAAAAATTGTGAACGGCACGGATCAAATACTGGAAATCTCGGAAAAGAAAGGCCATAATTGCAAGTTTTATAGAAAAACTAACCTTTAAAATATATTATTATAATGCATGTAAATTAAGAAGAATTTTGAATTGTACATACAAAGACAAAGGAAGATACATAAATTGTAAGGTAGTGGTAAGAAAACAAAAAAAAAAACAAAATTTCTAAAGTATATGATAGAATAGAATACAACATGAATTGCTAAAAGTTAACCCACGACTTTCCTTTTCAGTGGTTCTTCTTTTTTTTCAGGGGGAACAGAGAGTGTAGGGTAAGTATGCCGTCGCGAGGGTAGGGTTTCTGCAAATCCGCTGAAGTCGGTTTCGCGTCGCGCGCGGCACGCGGTACCTTTGTTTGTTTCGCCATTTCTTTAGAGTAGTTTTCTTCGGTTTAAGTTCGAGTAGTATATTTTTCGGTACCGCGTCGGTGAATCGGTAACGCGCCTATGGGATTTTGTAGCGTTTTTGATTTGAGATCTGTGGATAGATCACATCCAGAACTAACGTAATGTAGGTTTCTCGTTCTGGATGAGTAATTGTTGACGCGTTTGAAAAACGGGCAAGTTCAGGTGACTGAAATATTGTGATTGAGCGTAATCCATTCGGAGACCCGCGACCGAAATCCTCTCCGAACTAGCTGGCCGACAAGCAGTCACCGCGTGAATGGATTACGGTGCACGGATTGGTTGACCTGTTGGTACCATCCGTTGGCACTACTCAGACTTAACGTCTAGAACCGATGAGAGGTCGGTTCCGCGTTCGAGCTGAAGGTAGAAAATTCATTACAAATGGCGCCCAACGTGGGGCCCAAAAACATCCTAAGGGGGAAAGAACTTCGCGTCTTCTGACGAGTTGGTCCTTTACGGAGGATGTAAGGTACTTTGGTACTCGAGTCCCACTATCAGGAGCAGTGGAATTGTGTGATACACATTAGAGGTCGCTTCACGTGAGTTGTAGCTTCCGCTCTCCTTTGTTTGATTTTTTTTTCTCGCGACAGAATCCTTCCGATGTGTTGTCCCAGGTTAACCCCTGTAAGGACCTTCTATTTTCTTGATGGAACTGCCAGGCTGATGGGTTTACCTATCAGCATGGACTCTCAAGAAAATAGAAGGCTACCTTGCCTTTATGTCGCGGAAGGATTCTAACTATTTCTTATGCGTGTTAGACGAGTGGTATCGGTTCAACGTTCGGTGGCGTATGCTGGAGTCGCGAAGCCCGGAATGCTTCTACGCGTCGGGAACTTTGACCGCGTACAAAGTCGTTACGGTAGCTCTACCACTTGTCTCGTCGAGTCATTTAACGTAGATTAGAAACGGTTTTTGTAATGTATGTGGGTTATGGGGTAATTTTCGTAAATCGACCGAAGCACCCTTTCTTCGGCAGATTACCACGCACTCTCTTTTCCCGTTGGAGGAGTCGACCACTGAAAAGGAAAGTGTATCAACCAAAATTTTTTTTTCTCGTATTATATCTAGCTCGCCACTAACGGCCACTAATTTAGCGACAAGTTTATATTAGGACTAAGTACATTCTATATATTTTTTTATTTTATTTTAGCACCACAAGTAACACACACAAAATGGCAACGAAGCGGACCCCAGACAAGCGTTGGACCAGATCCAAAACGGTCCAACCAGCTAACTGCGGGATCTGTTTCGAAGACGTAGTGGAGGGCGTACACAGCGTGCGATTGGATTGTGGACATTTATTCCATCGTGCCTGTGTACAACAGCTCCTCCTCACGTCAGAACTGTGTCCCTTATGCCGGCGACCCATAGAGCGGACCGCCCTAGACGTCCCCCTCGGAACGCCCCTACCAACGCGTGGAGCAGTGGCGAAAGGAGCTCCAGAAGCCGAACCGTCACACCCACTCTTAGACCTGCAAGGAGCAGTAGGCGGTGAAGTTCCGGCTGCAAGTGTCGTGTCCGAGGTGACAACCATGCCTTCCGCCCACTCCATTGACACCCTCGTGGCGTTGATGAGGGATATGTCGGAGAGGATTGGCAACCTGGAGGGAAAGATCCAGAATCTCCCGTTGAGCCAACCACCCAGCCGCGTGAGAACTCCGCTTGGCTGGGAGCCAAATCCCAGTGTGGCGATGCCCCACTCCCGACAATCCGAGCAATGGGTCCCACCTCCAAGGAACTCGGGAATGGATCCCAGAGCTCCCGAATACAGACCGCGACACAGTACCGGACCTCCGTTGGTACCTCCAGCCCCCGAGGCAGTTCAGTACAACAGGTCAGTAGAGGATGTGATTCCCCCCGGGAACGCATTGACACTTTTCCGAGACCCGACGCCTCGTATCATGGAGAGTTGGCGCCTGAACTTTACAGGGTTCAACGATATGATATCGGCGGACCGGTTCCTTTTCCGGATTCAGGCGTTGATATCCAGCACCCTGGGAGGGGATTCCTCGGCCTTCCTCCGGCATGCACATCTTTTGTTCAGCGGCGACGCTGCCGACTGGTACTGGAGCTTTAAAGAGTCAACGCCACGTCCCACTTGGCACTCTTTCAGTGCAGCCTTCCGCAATCGATTTGAGGATGGCTTCACTGAGAGAGAGCTAAGAGAGCAAATAAAGAAACGGAAACAAGGCGCTCACGAACCGTTCGACCAGTACTACACCAGCATTGTGAGATTGAGCACTCGCCTGCGAAATACCATGCCCGAGGACGAATTAGTAGAAATTATCAGAGAGAACATGCGCTGGGATCTCCAGAACAGCCTGCTACATTTTCCCATCAACACCATACAGGGATTGCGCCTCCATGCGCGTAGACAAGAACACTTGGATGAGCGACGAGGTACCTTCCGCCCACAACCTCGCATAACGGGACCAAATCCCCGAAATCATCACACCGCGGAGTTGATGGCAGCAGACCACCTGCTTGCTGATCCAGTACCAGTACCGAGGAGCGGAGCACCACCGGAGCTTGAGGACCCAGCATTGATTGATCGACCCTCCCTTGAAGCAATTACAAGCCCGACGGTATGTTGGAACTGCCGACAACCGGGACATCGGTTCTACGCATGTCCAGCGGAGCCAACGCTTTTCTGCTACCGATGCGGGAAGGCCGACACATACGCACCTGACTGTGCAAATTGCAAAGGGCGAAAAAACTTGCCACCGAGTGCCGCGACCACCCGTCGGCACTCCTAGACCCCGGACGAACCAATCCAGACCCCATCACCAGCTATGACCCAGCTCCCATCATGACTCCAACTCTGCTGACTCGCACCGCTAAACACAGTTCTCCCGAAGTTCCACAACCGACGCCGTCCTTCGCCGATGCCAACGCGCAAGGGAATGATAGCGAGGCGAAAGTTCCTTGGCATGTAAAACCTTTTCATGTCAGGCTGCGGAATTACTTGGCTACTCGACAGCGCATCTTCCATGAGGAGTTGGTCACAAATGTCCCACCGCGAAGCAAGCGAGCCACGCGTCGGATGCGGAGCTTCTGGAGAAAAGTCAGGCAGTCGAGAAAAAGGTTGAAGGACATATACTTAAACGAATTATTGAGGGATGATGTTCGGCCATATGCGTCAGTACACCTCCTGCAAAAACGAGTATCAGGCTTAGTCGATACGGGAGCCAGTGTGAATTGCATCTCTGCCGAGTTTGCAGGGGAGGTACTGGCCAAGCACGCGGACCAAATCCGTCATTTCACCTCTTGGTTAAGCACGGCGGACGGAACTCGTCACTCTGTAGTGGGAAAAATTATGACGGATGTCACCTTTAAAGGGGTAACTAAACCTATGGAATTTTTCATCATACCTCAGTTAACCCAGAATCTTTATTTAGGAGTGGATTTCGTTCGAAAATTTAACTTGGCCCCGGCACTATTTTCCAGTTCGACCCTGGAGTCCGTCACCACCGTTCCTGACCAATCTCAACCCACTAACTTACTACGGCATACACTGGATGTAACTCAGCAACTGCGTCTCGACTCGGCTATATCGGCTTTTCCATCGCACGAGAAAGAAGGTCTCGGGCGGACTGCCCTGGTGTTCCACACTATAGATGTGGGGGACGCTAAACCCATAAAACAGAGACATTTCGCCATATCTCCGGCGAAGGAAAAATCGTTATATGCCGAAGTGGATCGAATGCTATCATTAGGCGTAATCGAAGAATCACAGAGCGCGTGGGCTTCCCCAGTCACCTTAGTTGTCAAGCCGAACAAGGTCCGGTTATGCTTAGATGCCAGACGCTTGAACGCCGTCACAGTCAAGGACGCATATCCTCTACCGTTGATCGAAGGCATTTTGAGTCGATTGCCTAAAGCCCATTTCATCACGAGCTTAGACCTCAAGGACGCCTTCTGGCAAATTCCTTTAGACCCCGGTTCAAAGGAGAAAACAGCCTTCACAGTCCCAGGCCGGCCCTTATATCAATTCGTGACCATGCCATTCGGATTGTGTAATGCCCCCCAAACAATGACGCGCCTTATGGATAAGGTGATACCACCTCATTTGCGGCACCAAGTTTTCGTTTACTTGGACGATCTGCTGCTTATAACCGAGACCTTTGACGAACACATCGACCTGCTTCAGGAGGTGGCTCTACACATCCGGAGGGCAAGATTAACCATCAACATAAGGAAGAGCCAGTTCGTGATGACGGAGGTGAAGTATTTAGGTCACATCATTGGGCATGGGCATATCAAGACCGATCCGGAAAAGACTCAGGCGATTGACGTTTTTCCATTACCCAAGACCACCAAACAGTTACGCCGATTCTTAGGCTTATGCGGATGGTACCAGCGTTTTGTACGTGACTATGCCACCATTACCACTCCTTTGACCGACATGCTGCGTAAGGGACGTAAATTCGTCTGGGAAGAGCCCAGCTTGCGAGCCTTTGAAGAGCTAAAGAAGAGTCTGACTACGGCCCCCGTACTGCACAGCCCGGACTTTGACAAACCGTTCTCAATCCATTGTGACGCGAGTCAACATGGGGTGGGAGCAGTCTTAGTCCAGGTTGCACAAGACGGCGAGGAGAGACCTATAGCCTTCATGTCTCACAAGCTGAACCCAGCCCAGCGAAATTACACGGTCTCCGAGCAAGAATGTTTAGCCGCGGTGTTGGCAGTGAAACGCTTCCGAGCCTATGTGGAGGGACACACCTTTGAAATCGTTACGGATCACGCTTCTCTGAAATGGCTAATGAGCCAGACTGATCTCAACGGCAGATTGGCCAGGTGGGCACTGAAACTCCAGGCATTTGACTTCACAAATCGCCACCGAAAAGGAAGCCAGCATGTAGTCCCCGACACCCTATCCAGAATGTTCGCCCCTGAAGGAGCCGAGTTGGTCCAAGAGGACGACAGCCCCCAATTGATCGATTTGGACCATCCTGCCTTCAAGTCAGCCAGCTACACCCAACTGATTCACACTATCCAGAATCAACTGTCCCAGCTTCCTGAACTGCGGTTGACGGATGGATTCATTTACAAACGGATGGGACACGCATCCGGAGACCCCATACAAGAAGAAGAACAGTGGAAGTTGTGGGTGCCCGAAGAATTAACCACTGATCTTATCAGGCGGGCTCATGACCACCCATCAAGTGCGCACGGCGGATACGGTCGTACACTTAGGCGGTTGAAAACCTGTTTCTTTTGGCCTAAGATGGCACAACAGATAAAAGCGTACGTAGCCTCCTGTGAGCTATGCAAGTGCACTAAAGCGCCCAACACCATTCTTCGACCACCCATGGGTAAGGTTGAGGTCCCCGAACGCGTGTTCCAGCGCTTGTACATTGATCTTATCGGTCCTTACCCTCGATCTGCTTCTGGTCACACGGGAGCTGTCGTGGTCCTGGACCAGCTCTCCAAATTCCCTATCATAGAACCACTACGTAACATGCACACTGGACCTATAATCAGCTTTTTGGAGAACCGAGTCTTTCACATGTTTGGAGTTCCGGAGAAACTTGTCTCCGACAATGGGGTCCAGTTCACCTCCAGCAAGTTCCGAGACCTAATGTCCAAATACGGCATCATCCACCAACGAACTGCCGTCTATTCACCACAAGCCAACGCATCCGAACGACTGAATCGTACGCTCATAGCGGCCATTCGCGCCTATGTCCACCCGAATCAGAGGGACTGGGATCGCAAATTGTCCGCCATCACTAGTGCGCTGCGCTCGTCGTACCACGCCACGACCGGCATTTCGCCGTATTTTGCAGTGTTCGGCCAGTACATGATCGGTCATGGGAGCGCTTACCGGCTATTGCGGCAGCTGAAATCGCTAGAGGACCCAATCGTGGTTCTAGAACCGCACGAAAAGCTCCAACTTCTGCGAGATCAACTGCGGGAGAAGATTGAAGACAGTAGACGGATGGGAGAGGAGCGGTACAACTTGCGATCTCATCCTTCTGGCTTTAAGGCCGGCGACGAAATATATCGTCGAAACTTCCGACAGAGCGATGCCACCCGCCATTACAATGCCAAACTAGACAAGAAATTCGTGAAGTGTCGAGTCATACAAGTCATAAGCCCCACCCGGTACCTCATCGCGGACATGACTGGTAAGACCCTGGGAATTTACCACGCAAAAGACCTTAGACGATGAAGTGCAACTAATTCCCACGAGAAACCTTGGCTTATCCCAAATCTCTGCCTAGACGAAGGCCTCCGAATAACACCTGACTTCCTACTATATAGTCACTGTCGAGTCTTCACGAACAGGGTTGTAGCCTATCCTTCGAAACGGATCTTCGACCCGCCACGTCCCTAACCAAGACCTTTTACAAAGGAGACGGGATCGTAATTACTTCGATTTTGGGGGGGGGAATGTGTAATGTGACGACTACGCCCAGGTATCGAAGTGATTCCGATCCCGAACCCTTGTAACCTGCCAGATGGATATGTCCTCGAAGTGCCAGCGGACTTCATCTGTTGTGCGGATATCGTTGTGCAGAAAATATTTTTTTTTCTGTCCAAATATTTAGATCCGTGGATATAACTATTCGGAATATAGAATTAATCCAACCCCGGCACATTTCGAGACATAGCCATCTGGAAATGCCCCTCCACCGTGGCCATCGAGAAAACTATGCCACTGGCGACATCTGAAGAAGCACATTTCCGCCATATGAAGTGCCATTCCACGCACATATGTTTTGTCCGAGGTGACAACCGGAAATCTTGACAGCACATGGAGGCGCGAAACGTCATCGAAAAGTTCTTCGTGAGAATATCGAAGGTATTACAAAACCAGCTATACGTCGTTTGAAGCGACGTGGTGGAGTGAAGCGTATTCCCTGTTTAATCTGTGAAGAAACGCGTGGTGTGCTTAAAGTGTTTTTGGGAAAACGTTATTCGTGAGGCAGTGACATTCACCGGAGCATTGCCTCAGGCTGGAGCATGAAGCTCTGTCAAGGTCGGAAAGGAGCAACAGGCAAATTAGGAAAGAGGTTAGTTTAGTTAAGAAAACTTAGAAAAAAAAAAAAGAACAATTTCTCTTAATGAATCCAGTAGGAGAATAATTCAACACCAAAATGATTTGACGCTTCTTAATGCGGAAATTCGAAGTAACGCTTGCTACCTTGTTCAGATTGATCAATTGGCATATCGCTTGCAATCCGCAGTACAGAGTGCAGTCTTCGATAAAATTGATGAATATCTAGCTCGCGAAAACTTTCCTCACCGGATGCCAAAGCAACCATTCGATTTATGTCGACAATTATGCGAATATTCTAACGACTTATTGAGCAAAATGTTAGCATTTGAGCCTCGATCTCGCCCTTCTGCCTTGATGTGTCTCAAACACGAATACTTTGAACAGGAGCCAATGTGACGGATGTCCACTAACGAAATTGATATCATTGCTGTAATATATAGTAATAGTTTTAAGTGACATTCACACATTAGAAACATATATACATATAGTATGTAAACTGAAACGCTTTGGATGTTAAGTATGTTCGGTAATGTAAGGTACAAAACGATACCTCCCAACTTTACCGATGAAGCTTCTTTGGACGCCCTCAAATTTACGATTTGGTAGCAATCGTATAGAAGTAGTTATAAGCATTTATACTAATATAGTGTGCACAGAGCTAGGCACGTACAACTCAAAATCATAATAGTCGACTATGTGTTCAATATTCTTTGGTGTTAGGTACCTATTAACGAAAAGCAAGTGATATGATGAAATATCGGCAGTAGCACCATTTTAGACTACATTCATCAGCTGGTTATATAGAAAAGATGTAAAACCGCGAACAGTCGTTGATTAATAGATCACAAAAGAAGTATCAAGTTGAAAAGAAGACAAAACAAATGGAAGACTTAGTGCAAGTCAAAAGTAGATCTCTGTTAGTAGAATGAACTCACCAACGACTTGACAGAATCATAATGGTCTTATAAGGAATAGTCAGAGAACAGTGATATCAATCAAGTCAGCACCATTAACGCTCCTTCCACTTTCATAGATATTTTTTTATGAAATACAACAGCATATCACACTCCATTTTCAAGGTCCTTCTTCATGTTACTGAATACTGAATAGAGGATATGCCCCGTTTATTTATTTATTTGGAGGGTTCGCTTCTGACAACTATGAGTACTAGATGGTTTGTTGACCTACCACTTAACCAAAGGAATGTAAGCATTTTGCTGTTAGACTAGCCTTAGAGCGTTGTCTACCTGCCACGACGCTGGTCGGGTTGAAAGTTGTCTTAGCATCCTGACGAAACTCAGCTTGGCTCTATTCCACATATTTTCAAGAAGGTGTAGGTTTACCAAAACTACGGAGATTTTATCAGGCGAATGAGGAAAATTGATGGAGCAATTAAAGTAAACCCAAATATCCAGTTTAACACAACAGTATGAAGAAAAAATATATTTGCGTAACAACGCTTGGCCATTTTGATTATAAAAAAGAAACAATTTTCTGTTTACTGCATCTAACAAACTAACTTAGCAAGCCATAGACAAGATATGCAATAGATAACAATAATTAATTAATTAATTAATAATAAAATAGAAAAGGGATATTTTATATATTGACAACAGACCGATTTATAAACAATTTATCAAGATTAACTGATCATTTACACTACAAAGCCATTTGCCTGTTCCCCTAACACACACAATCAAACAAAGTATATAACTGAAAAAATAAAAGCCAAGGTGAACAAATATGTTAAACATACACTAAACATTCAACCCATGAAACAAAAAACAATAGTACTAATAATATATATTTACAAAAACATGTTTTAAAACAAACGAAAAACAAAAAACTAAATAAAAAGGATTCTGAGCGCAAAACCTCATACAAACGAAATAAACGGTAGAGTTGCGATAATATTGTGAAAATTTTAACAAAAGAGAATACGGTATAAACTTAATATTTTTGTTAATTGAAACATATGAGATAAATGCAATATTTTTTTTTTCAAACAAACTAAAGACATAAAATCTAAGTTAAAACTATTAAAACCTAAAAATCCTAAAAGACCTGATGGTTCGACTGATTACGATTGGAACGCTTACTGAACATTGAATTGTTTTCAAAAAAACAACACAACAATTAGCATTAGAATTAACAGTAAGAAGACAATGAAAGAATATTAATAGAACTAAATATCATAAGAACTACAATCGTACAAAATGGTGCTAATAGTTTTTGAATTTTGTGACTTGTTACTACCCTTCACTCAACCTATACATACTATAGTATACAAACAGCTTTAGTTTCCATAGAGCCGAAATGTTTGCAATATATTTACGAAATGCTTTTCTGATTTTTATTGAAGCAATAAGCCGAAGAACAACAATAAATACAATAGTGTACTTACAATACGACCAGCCACACACGAATAAAAAAGAAAATAATAAAATAATAGTTTGTATTTTCTAGTATCATTTTGTTACAAACAAGCAAGAAAAGTCCAACAATAAACAAAATACTGAAAGTAAGCGGCGTGGTTTAGAAAGAAACATAATCTCGAGCCGACTGTTGAAACACATAAATAATTCCATAATTTCTTTGATATGTTAAAATTACAAAATTCAATTCACTGAAAAATTCATGAAAATATTAATGAAGAATGAAAATAATTGAGAAAAATTGTGAACGGCACGGATCAAATACTGGAAATCTCGGAAAAGAAAGGCCATAATTGCAAGTTTTATAGAAAAACTAACCTTTAAAATATATTATTATAATGCATGTAAATTAAGAAGAATTTTGAATTGTACATACAAAGACAAAGGAAGATACATAAATTGTAAGGTAGTGGTAAGAAAACAAAAAAAAAACAAAATTTCTAAAGTATATGATAGAATAGAATACAACATGAATTGCTAAAAGTTAACCCACGACTTTCCTTTTCAGTGGTTCTTCTTTTTTTTCAGGGGGAACAGAGAGTGTAGGGTAAGTATGCCGTCGCGAGGGTAGGGTTTCTGCAAATCCGCTGAAGTCGGTTTCGCGTCGCGCGCGGCACGCGGTACCTTTGTTTGTTTCGCCATTTCTTTAGAGTAGTTTTCTTCGGTTTAAGTTCGAGTAGTATATTTTTCGGTACCGCGTCGGTGAATCGGTAACGCGCCTATGGGATTTTGTAGCGTTTTTGATTTGAGATCTGTGGATAGATCACATCCAGAACTAACGTAATGTAGGTTTCTCGTTCTGGATGAGTAATTGTTGACGCGTTTGAAAAACGGGCAAGTTCAGGTGACTGAAATATTGTGATTGAGCGTAATCCATTCGGAGACCCGCGACCGAAATCCTCTCCGAACTAGCTGGCCGACAAGCAGTCACCGCGTGAATGGATTACGGTGCACGGATTGGTTGACCTGTTGGTACCATCCGTTGGCACTACTCAGACTTAACGTCTAGAACCGATGAGAGGTCGGTTCCGCGTTCGAGCTGAAGGTAGAAAATTCATTACAAATACCTCATTGATCTCAAGGATAGAGTAGATGAGTTCCCTGCAAATCAGCTTGGACTTCTTGAACTCTTCTACATACCTATTGGAGGAGAGAGACTAATACTTAAACATCCCAAGCTCTTCACGCTTTTCATCTTGATGGATTTTTTCAACATTGTCATGCAATACAACAATTTGCTTACCGATTGTGTGAAGGAATACTATGACCAATATTGTGCAAGATGCAGAGAAAAAAGCGTACTTAAACTGGATATCAACGACTTCTTCACTGCAACTCAAACATCATTTGTAAATATAAACTACTCTAGGCTTTTTTATGAAATACCAGTACTATGTAACGATCTAATTTTCCATGTGATGAAATAAAATACTAGAAACTCTATAAACAATGTTTTACTTCACTTAAAGGAATTATTCATAAGGAAATTGGAAATTGAGACTTGGTAAACTACAAACTATTGTGAAAGGCTTTGAAATCAAGTATAATCTCTTGAGTCTATAAAATACTGAAATTTAATATTGAGAAACAGACCCTCATCTTAGCTGCACTGTACAAACTAGGACATGAATGTATGTTAACTTAAAGGCAGCACGTCGTTTTTTCTATCACTAGAGTACATATAATTCTACGGATTATTATGAGGTTTTTAAAATTCAGCAAACCATCGTAAACGATGTCAAGAAAACTAGGAAAACAGAGGTCAATACACTTTCACCGCGATAAGATCTATTACAATGGTTATCCTATACTTCATGGAAGTGTACCGTGATATTTTTCCTGAACACCG
Organism: Odontomyia ornata; assembly: GCA_963969285.1. Classification (NCBI taxonomy): domain Eukaryota; kingdom Metazoa; phylum Arthropoda; class Insecta; order Diptera; family Stratiomyidae; genus Odontomyia; species Odontomyia ornata. The sequence continues at coordinate 203,048,696 of OZ017740.1, forward strand.
AATACGAATCGAGAATTATATGCTTAAATATGGTAATATGGGCGAGAAAGTATCTAATAAACATGGAATACACTACCAAATATGTGAATGGTCCAACTCTAATACGGCGTCAGGCACTGATACATGCATTTGTCATTCATACGATCAAGAGACAAGAAATATTTTTAAACTAATAAAACAGTACATACTCCTGCAGTCTCGCATACATACGACAAAGTAATAATTCATAGCATCGGGTAGTATAAATAGTCCAAACAAAATTAGATCCAACTGGTGGTCAGCGCTATTAGAATGTATCGGGAAATCCTCACCAGTAATTCAACAAGGAACATACTATTCTCATAAAATGCAGCCAAAACGAAATTCGAATTGAAACATCAACAGTTTGCACTAGAGTGAAGGGGACATAAGCTACAATGATATGCTGAGGAGGCTATATAAATTGTATAATAAACATTAAAAAAGACGTGAGAGGACTTACTGTACATTTGTATGGTCCTAATGCTTAAATAGTGCAGCTGAATAAACCTGGGTTGAGTTAACTTGAAAATTGTTCAATATACTGTAGAATACATAAAAATATATAGCTATTTACCAGATGCGCTGTTAAAGATTTTATCAATATTTAGTAATATATGTTAAAAAGTAGTATTACTCAATAAATTATTTTTATCAGAAAAAATATACAGGTTTTTCTAATTTTATCAACTGTTTTACCATCGTCCAAGCAAACAAATATCTCAAACAACCAAGCATAATAATTTAAACATTCTTAGCATATCCGAAACTCTCAAATATCAAACACTTAACTCTACCAGTCATAAATATCCAATGAGAGACAAAAAAAAAAAACTCTCATTAGTTCATTCAACTCAATTGTACATCTGTTCATCAAATTACCAGCAGATAAACACCTCCTGAAAGTGATGATCATCTCTTAACATCCTACAATGACTCGCGACCATCCTTATCAAGAACACTTTATAACATATGCTACTTGTCTATACAAGATGCGATGAGATCGATCTAAAAATAGCCTACCATAAACTCATATGCTACCATACATCGTTATCTATACCGAACTATCTTACATAAACATTAGCCTAAGTGATCTATAGTAGCAGTGCGCCAACCCAAAACATATCCTTTATGTTGAAAACTAATTAGATCTTCTGCAACCCTATACAAAATCAACCAAGCATCCAGCAGAAAAAAATTCTGATAAGAAAAAACTCAACAAGAATATATTTTACTTAATTGAAAATAATACTTGAATATACCCGACAATCCCTATGATGATAAATCTAGCATATTTAAAATGTAGGAAATACGTATTTTACAATGCTCACATATTGAACATGTATATGAATATAGCTGAAGTGACTTTACGCTTAATACAAGCACACAAAGTATGAGGTTTGTAAATTCTCATGCAATCATATAGGCATTAAAAGCGATAATATGCATCCGACAAGTATCAGCTAAATGGCATCATCCATGCATGCATTATTTTCCTAAGGAGATAATAAATTAGAGATTCTCATACTCAAAACATTAAGTTCCTAATGCAGATATGGCTAAAGAGATCCGGAAATGTTGAAAAATCATACATACTGTGAAGAATATGAGACAAGCATAAAATAATAGTTTTACTCTATATTATACAGAAACTCATGAAACTACCTAAACTAAATAATACAGACCCACAACAACAACACGTAATTCAAAGTAAATATAAAAATTCATTTAATCTAGTGCATGCCTATAATGCCATCATATAGGACCAAATTATTTTCCCATGCATTATGAGCATAAACAAAGAATAATACCATAATACCAACAAACCCCTAATGTCAATGACCTAGCGCATTCACTTTTTTCTATATTATGTTCTTCCTTTCAGTACGTACCCAAAATTAATCAATGAAAATGCGTCTATATTCCTACTCATTAGGACCACCACGATGATTTCTACATCCATCATACATAAACTTCATAAAAAAGTAGCATTCCAGAAGCCATAAACCGTAATATCTTTCCTATACAACATCCATAAATAATCTCAAATTTAGAATAGATACCCAAAACATACATCTCAACATAGTGATCTACAAAAATAGACCCAAGCACTTATCAAAAGGGATAAATCATATGATGTACGAACAAAATTATCACCATCTCATGCACTACAAGATCATTAATTTGAAAAAATATATAGACTTGGAAGAAATTATTAGAATTTTTGAACGAAACCAATGAGCATCCTATAGTAAAGAAAAAAAAAAATGAATGAATATAGTGCCATACTTCTACATAATAGTACAATCAGAGAATGAAGTATAGAAACTGCTTTAAGAAATAAGTGATGATGATGCAGACAAACAAAATGCTGCTACAAGCAAACTGAAATTTAAAACTATACTAAATATCAAGAACGCATTACAACAAACATTAAGATCTTTTTCCCTGCATCCATAGATTTGAACAATCACCATAGTAGTCTAACCGAACAAAATACATTGAAGACGATTCTTAAAGTACTATTACAATGAAACCGATAAAAGCAATAATATACAATAGCAATGAGTCACAAAACAAAGAAACGACGTATCCAAGCAAAAAGAAACTGAAAACGATCAATGTAAATAATAATAATCACCAAACTATAACAGGCGCATCTTTGAATGGACATTTATGAAAACACGTCTCAATGCCGCGCATCACGTTACCCGCTGCCCACGACCAATATACCAAAAAATCCGCCTCCATCAAGCAAAACCATATTGCAATGCAGTGTATGCCACGCCACTTCTCTTCCACGCTGTAGATTCCGATGCCCTAAAACTCCCACCAACAGAGAAGTCTATGCGAACGAAACATTACACTTAGCAAGCAAACTCACTTGCACATGCCACGCATCCCCGAGGACAATTTCCATGCCTTACAGCATTCACCGCCGAACAAATCTACACCCCAATCACGATCCTCCAAAAAGCGACGCAAATCATTCCGAATCGCCGACAAGGCCGTCCATACTTAAAGACAGGCATCCTTTGATGAGAAACGCGGAAACTTAACCAAACGCTCACGAGACAAATTTCTACGGCTAGGTGGAAACATACACCTCAGACTACTTCCTCCAACAAGCGACGCGCATCACATCTACAATACCATCCATCTTTAACCACAGACATCAAACGAGAAGCAAAACGTACCTTAAGCATGCACCCATGAAGGAAATTCTCACGCCTTAGAACACCCGTCGAAAGGCAAGCCCGTCGCCCATCCATAATGCAAAGCCACCCGGCTATAGCAGCGCCCTCCATCACCATGCAACTGACCGAGTCATAAAAACTTCCGGCACGCCTAGCATGATCAAGCGAATTGGACATTTCCATACGCAGCCAAAGACACCAATCGATGAGCAACGCACTCCTTAACCAAGCACCCATGAAGCAAATTGTAACGCCTTAGAATACCCGTCGAAAGGCAAACCCATCGTCTATCCATAATACAAAGTTACCCATCTACAGCAGCGCCCTCTGTCACCACGCAACCACTCGCACCATGAAAAACGTCCAGCACGCCTAACGTGATCAGGCAAGTCGGTGATTTCCACACGCCTTATCCACCGACGCTCATCGAAGAGCAACGCGCACCTTAAGCAAGCACCCACGGAGCAATTTGTAACGCTTTAGAATACCCGTCGAAAGGCAAACCCATCGCCCATCTATAATGCAAAGTCACCCATCTATAGCAGCACCCTCCGTCACCATGCAACCATTCGCGCCATAAAAACTACACCTCAAATTACATCTTCGAACAATCGACACGCATGACGTTTACTCGCCAATCCAATCGATGAGCAATGCGCTCCTTAAACACGCACCCATGAATCAAATTCCCATGGCTTAGAGCACTCGCTGACGAGCAGGCCCATCACCCGTCAATAACGTAGTCACCCACGCAGCCACTCCCTTCGTCCCCACGCAGCCACTCGCATCATAAAAAAATCCAGCCCGCCTATCGTGACCCAGTAAATCGCTCGACCCAAACGCCTTCAATAAGTGACACGCGCTAAAGGATCTCAGGCCCTACAACCAGTAAACCTATCGCCCAGAGCGCCACCTTTCCACAGAACTTCCCTAATTGATCAGCAACCCTAATACTTCAAGCTAACAACTCTAGACACGAGTCTAATATACATTAAAACAGCCATGGATAAAAAACTATCTACGGCTAGAAGCGTAAAAGACCCGGAACGCTTACCTACTTAATCAAGATTCCGATGTTTATTTACCTAAGACCCATACCTTCTCATCCCCGGTACTCACCTATGCTAATTCAATACATACACCCATACACCTAAGATCCACACCCTCCCTAGGCAATTACCCAGGAGACCCACACCTATTCCGGGCTCATACCTTCTTATCCCAGGCACCCACCTATATCAGTCTTATACACATTTCCACATACCTAAGGCCCACACACTCACCGCAACCATCCAAGACATCCACACATATTCCGGACACATACCTTCTTATCTCAGGCACCTACCTATTCCACCCTAATATACACACCCATACACCCAAGACACACACCCACATATCCGAGACACAAACCATTAGTTTCATTGCTGGCCGCTTCAAGCGCCATTAGTTCCAATTTTCACCACTAGGTGGCGCGCAAAATCAATCTCAATTTGTATGAAAAAAGTGAGCCAGAACATACAAACTACCCCTACTAACCGGTGGCGTTGTTGGTTTGGGTGGTGCTCGGCCGGTGAAGGCCGGATAAGGTTCTATGCAGTTGGTGATTCTACTAATTGCATGGAGGTCTTGGTTGGGCCTCGCTGATTGATCCCACAGGCGATTTGCCGGTAAGGTTCAGCTAATGAACCTCTGTGCAATTGGCTTTTCAGCTAATTGCATGGAGGTCTTTGGTCGGGCTTCGCTGGCTGATCGTCCAACCCATATGGCACTCAGTGCAGGTTGCAAAAAAATTGAACTGGTGCTTCTACCAATTCCACACCATTCCCGCACCCTGTACTGCTTGCCCTTTCTTCCCTTGACCCCGGAATTTCGCCACATTGACTATGTGTTATTGGTGGTGGACTAGGCGATTCAGTTTGGTTCGAAGCACCATCTGAAGGTGCAGTCTGTATGGCCTCCACCATCACCAATTCGGCGGTCTTGTAGGGAACATTGGTAACTCTGACGTGATTCCAACTCTGTCGGAAATTGTCATGCAAAAGTATCGCACATGGCTTTCTGTTACCTTTGCAGACAAATTCATTGTAGTTTCAACAACCGAAGACCAGAAAAAATTGGAAGCACTATCGAAATCCAAGCAGGAAATTGGAAGACTTCTCGAAAGGAGCTTCAACAATTTTACGAAGGACAGTGCGTTTTGAAAAGTCAGTGGGAATTTTTTGAATTTAACCACGGTATTTTCAGAACGAGCACTTCGACGAAATTAAAAAGATTACGGAGCGTCACTGAGAAGGTCAACAAGCCCTGCAAAATCAAGCGTGCAGCTCCAAGGAAACAATTGCCGAGTCCAACCAGGCGGACAAGGCAACCAAGCGCCTGAATGCAGCAGCTAAGTTGACTCGACAATTGGGGCCGAGGGTCGAATTCACGGAGCTCCCTCACCAATATTACCAATTCCATGTGGTCGTGCTACTTCAACAGAAGCGAGGTCTTGACGAGATTAACAAGAGTCTCTGGGCGGAACTAGAGGACTCTGAAGAGTCCCTGCAACGAAAGTTGTACGAAACAATTAACGAAGAACTCCAAAACGCAATCATCGCACTTCAAGAGCTCTTGGTATCTGAAGAAACACTTAAACAACATAGGGCAGTAAGGTCTTCGTCAACAGTCAAGTTGCCGAATATTACGCTGTCTCTCTTCAACGGTAAGTATCTGCAGTGGATACAATACAAGGAGCGCTTTGTGCAATTGGAGTACTCACAAGAAATCAGTGATACTCAAAAGATGTTCCCCCTGGTCATGAGCCTTCGAGATGGAGCCAGCACTCTAATTCAACACCTACCGGTGGCCGCCAGGAATTATCAGCATGCCTGGGACTTGTTGTTTCAGCGGTACGACAACGAAAGGTTTTTAGCCAACGGCTACCTGAACAAACTCACTCAACAACCGGTGATGTAAACGGAGTCCGCACTGTCAGTCAATTGGCTTCATGACACAACCAAAGAGTGCAGAATGGGGCTCAAAAGCTTAGAATTGGCTTTGGAACATTGGGATGCGGTGGTTGTGCACCTACTACTGAAGGCGCTATGCAAAACCACTCATGCTCTCTATGAGCAATCTTTAGCGGAGCCGAAAGCCTTGGACAACCTCAACAATCTTTTGACCTTTCTTGAAATGAGATTTCAATCCCTGGATCCTTGAATTCCAAATCTATGATATTTGAAGAGAAATCAACAAAGGCACGAGCAATTTCAATGATAGCTACTGGAGCTCCCCAATTCATGATATGCACTCAACAACATCCCCTATTTTCATGCAAGGCATCTCAAGGCTTTTCTTTAAACAAGAGGATAGACATCGTGCAGAAGCATAAGCTATGTTTAAACTGCTTAAGGTCCGGACATTTCGCAAAGACATGTGACAAAGGTCCTGTACAAAATGCAACAAAAAGCATAATACATTGCTACATCGAGACATAAAACGCAAGGCTGACACCACAGGGACAAAGGGTCAATCCCAATCGAATGAAGCTACATCGATGGTGTCTCTATTGGGGAGGCATTTGAAGCAACATTCATATGTACTGCTGGGCACAGTCGCCTGACACATCTGGGCTGCAGACGGTGTAGTAATTGAATGTCAAGCAATTCTCGACTCCAGCTCACAAATCAATGGCATCTCGGAACCGATAGAAGAAAGGCCAAACTTCAAACAACAAACGCTCCTACGATGATCGCATGGATTGGAAACCACACTAAAGTTGCTTAGAAGAGGGCACACATTCAAATTTAATCACCTGTTGCACAATATGAGCCCCAAGTAGAAGCCTTCATATTGCCAAACATTACAGCCATCGGAGCCTGAAGACATTTACGAGCAGTCAGGAAAGCAAGGCAATGGGGGCCGATTCCTCGTAACGCTTCCCTTCAGGCACCCGCTGACCATTCCTTGTGATTTTCGATTTTCATAAAACCTGATAGCAACACCACTAAGGTCAGGGATATGTTAGATGCATCGACGAAAAACACCACGAACATCGCTCTCAACGAAATCCTTCATATGGGCCCCAAATTACAGGAAGACCTCTTTTCTGTACTTCTCAGATATCGAGTACCCAGGTTTTTCTGCAGTGCTGATATAGAAAAGATATATCAGCAAGTTGTGATGCATGCAGAGGACAAAAATACCAACTTTGATATGGAGAGAATCGCCATCAACGCCAGTTCAGTTGTACCAATGAAAACCGTCCCGTATGACTTTACATCAGCTCCTTTCCATGCCGTACAATTGCTTCATGAGCTGGCAAAAGAAACAGGTGTACTGTGTCCCCGAGGTACAAACGCAACATTGTAGAATATTTATGTTGACGACGCGATGCTTGGGGTGGACAGTCTGCTCAATGCATTGTAGACCCAGGAAGACTTCAATAATCAAATAATAATGTATGAGTGCATAAATACAGGTAAGTTAGCTTACCACTGTAAGCGCCCTTTAACTCAATGCATACGACTATTCTAGAGCACAAAGAACAAGACTAGTTCCACTTATAACCGCTAGAGGCTACTAAGACCCGGAGCACCTATCTACTTAACCAGGACACAGATTTATATTTACCTAAGACACATACCTTCTCATTCCTGGCATCCGCCTATATCAACCTATTACATATACCCACATACTTAAGGCCCACACCTACACCAATCTGGTACACATATCCACATACCCAAGACACACACCCTCACTGCAAACATCCATAACATTCACACCTATTCCGGACTCACACCTTCTTATCTAGGGCATCCACCTATACCACCCTAATACACGCACCCGCACATTCAAGATGCACACCCTCCCGTGGCAACCTTCCAAGACACAAACCATTAGTTACATTTCAGGCCGCTTCAAGCGCCATTAGTTCCACTATCCGTCAATAGGTGGCACGCAAAATCAATCCCAATTCGTAAGGAAAATTTCAGGCAGAGCCCGCATTCTCTAACTACTGCTTTTAGCATCACCGCAACTATATTATCACGCAGGAAATGTGTGACAGGCATTGTCCTCGTCTCTTCAGTAAAACTGACAATCGGGGGACCGTGGCTTACCGATTTTGTGCAGGTAAGACTGAAAACACCCATGCCCGCTCGAAAGCTGGGTCAGATAGAAGTCAGTCTCACCATACCTTCGATTTAGCTATGGTCTCACATCCGGGATGAGGCGAGCAGTCCATCTTCCCTTCGTGCAATTGACCCAAGACTGCTGGCAATCGTTGAGTGAGCGCTGTCTCTCCTCGCGGACAACCAGCTCCCTCGCATCCTCGTTTCGACGCAGGTAAATAGCGTGGCACTCTCTAACCAAGAGGGCGACAGGTATCACGCCTGCAATCACTCTCACCGCCGAGTCGGAGACTGTTGGGTACGAAGATGCAATTCTCAGTGCTCCTCTTCTCTGTACTTGTGCCAAACGTTTTCGGTATACCTCCTTGCTGAGAGCGTCGCCCCATACCTCTGCTCTGTACAGCAGCACTGAACCTACAGCGCTCATCAAGAGCCGTCTTCTTGATGGGCTTGGCCATAAGTCGACTCAGAGTCGATATTCCCGAAGCAGCCTTCTCAGCCGTTGCCCTGATTTGCTCAGAGAAACTCATCTTCGAGTCGATCAGTAGCCCCAGGTACTTCACCGCTGGCTTCGATTGGATTTGTATGTCTCCAATACTGATCATCCTTACTCTAGGGATTCTCGTTTTTGTCTAGATGACAACTTCGGTTTGCTCCATTGCTAAACTGAGCCCGCGAGCAGTCATCCAGTCCCTCACTCGGCGCATTAGCATTCCTAGCTTAAGTTGCGCCTGTTCAACGGTGCGTTCAGCGACCAGAGCTGCAATATCATCCGCATAGCCGACCAAGCGCGACTCATCTGGCATCTCAAATCTCAGTAGCCCGTCATAAGACAAGTTCCACAGGTCCGGACCAAGGATAGATCCCTGAGCAACACCCAATGTAACCGCTATCCTTCGTTGGCCCTGTGTCGTATCGTAGAGCAGGCTTCGGTCGTTTAGATAGTTCCTCAAAAGCCGCATTAGATATTCTGTGACTCGAAAAGGGTTTCCAGCGTATCCAGAATATCCACCCATTTATCGGAGTTGAAGGCGTTCCTGCCATCGAGTATCACCAACAGGGCGATCCGTCGCTTGGTGCGACTATGTGCCTCTGCCTTTTGGACCGTGCTCACCACCTCTGTAATCGCATCAATGGTAGAACGTCCTGCTCTAAAGCCATACTGCCCAGCAGCACGAATCGCGTCAGTGAGTCTTCCCTTGATGAGTTTCTCTATCACTTTCCCAGCCATGTCTAGAATGCATAACGGGCGGTATGCAGACGGCGATTCGGGACTTTCCTTCTCCTTGCTGATCAGCACGAGCCTCGTCACCTTCCATGGTACCGGGAAAACCCCGTCCCGTAGGCAAGCGTTGAATGTGCTGAGCAGCAAGTCAGGACGATGGTGATAGACGAGCTGCAACCCCTCAGCCGGAACACCATCTGGACCTGGAGCCTTCCTCGCTTTCAATGAGAGGATTGCTTCCTCCAGCTCCGGCTGTCTGAAGAGTGGACACTCGACTGCTGTTTCATAATGGACAGCGTCAACATGGACGGGATAGGCGGGAAAGAGTCCCCGCACTATCGCGTCCATGTTTTCCACGTCAAGTATACAAGGCTTCCGTAGGGCACCAAGCTTACGCATAACTAGCTTGTAACCAAAGCCCCACGGATCCTTGTTCACATTGTCCACTAGGTCTTGCCAGCAGCGAGCCTTGCTACTGTTGATCAATTCGCAAAGGCGTTTCCGGGCCAACTTATATGCTGCCACCCAGTTGCATACCTCGTCTCGGTTCCGCGCCCGTTGAGCCTCACGTCGAAGCTTGTGACACTCCGCTTCGCTTTTCAGTGATTTCAGTTGACCACCAGTACACTGGGGGCTTGCCGTGCTGGTGTTTTCGACGGGGCATAGAAGCGCAGCAAGCAGTCGTAATGATGCTCATAGTAGAGTTCGCCCCTTGCAGCGGCTCACTTGATGTGAGCACGTCGATGAACCTCTCGACGTCCATCCTTCCGATGTTCAATCCAGTTGTAGAAAGCCGAGAGCATGGATGTCGGGAGACAACATCACTTATCTCAAGCAGAATGCACTGATGATCACTGGCTGAGTAGTCCTCTAATATTTTCCAATTGTGTATCCTCACGTCACGTCAGGTATGGTTTCCTCATAGCCAATACGGCGAAAAGTCGGCATATTTCCAGAGTTTAGTACGACGAGCGCCGTCCTGGCCGCTATTTCCAGGATTCGTTTTCACCACGGATCTGTTCGAGGCATGCCCGATTTGATTGCTTTCGCGTTGAAGCCACCCCCAACGAGCACTTTGCCCACTGCGTTTGAGACAGTGCCCTCCAGAGCATTAAGTTTGGCTTGAAAAGATGGTATCGATTCGTTCGTCGTTAGGTACACACTAAAAAAGGTGATCCCTGAGCACCGAACCCACACGAAACCATCACCCCGTCCACAACTCTCCGCTTAGAAATCACTGTTCTGAATCCAGATGGCGGCAGCACCAGTTTCGTCAGAATACCATAATGCAGGACCTTTATCATGGTGCTGCTCACTAAGCAAGAAGTCGGCTCTCATGTCCCTTGCAAAATGCTCAAGCAGATTTTGGGCGGTTGAACTGCGGTGCAGGTTTAGCTGCAGGATGCGGGTCATCAAAGCTCTGATTTTGCCTTGGCTAGGGCTTTCTGGAACACCTGGCATTGTCCTGATCCCAAGACGTGTTCAAAATCAGGTCTTGGATCAGCATCCTTGCAAAGAATACAGTGTGCCTCCTTCGTACACTCCTTTTTTTTTATGTCCCATTTAATCGCATTTGTAACATAAGGAACTCCTATCGGGTCCTTTGCATACTTGTGCAGTGTGACCATGGCGAAGGCATTTGAAACATTAAAGAGGCGTTGCTCATCGCTGTATCCTACAGACAACCCACACTGTTCTTACTTTGCCCTTGTTCAGGAATTGTTCGGCGTCCTTTTTGGTCAAGTCAACTATGGCCATGGGTTGTCCCCTGTTGTTTTCTGGTGTCAGTCTCGTTTTGATCCTTCCTACGTTTGGGAACTCCCTTTTGATGGCCTCTTCCGTCTCGGCGAGATCCTTCACGCAGTCAATGTCTCGTAATTCGATCGTTGCCATCGACTCGAGCGGGGCTATAGATGCACTTTTGCTGAGGACTTTCTTTACTGCGTCACAGAGTGCTTCTTTATTGCCGGCATCTGCTCCAAATTAGACCAGTATGTGGCACGACCACGTTGGTCATACTACTTTAATGGTAGTATTGGTGTCTTTGGGCCTTACGTTTCCCCTGATGTCCTGCAGTACCTCGTCGGGGCTTCTGCCTCTCCTGTTTTGCATCAGGTCCTTTTTCTGATTGAGCGTTTGTGTGAACTTTAATTTCTGGCCTTTTCTGAAGGAGTTTCTTTGCGGCTTTTTCGCTCCCTTTGTAATCACTATCTGGAATCCGTGGTCTAATACGCCACGCCCATCAAGTGCCTCTTCCTTCCTTTTTTATCCCGATCTCCTTCGTTTGGGCTAGACACCACTCTTTTATTGATTTTTAATGGTGGAGCTATCTGCATGTGGCCTTCAAATTTATCCCTAGCGCCTCTTTAGCCTTGTCACTCTTTGCTTTTCGTGCCGTAATCTCCTCGTTGGCTTCGGGATGCTTCTTTTCCATGCATGGATTTACGACTCTTGCATAGGTCACTTCGATAACGATCGCAGCAGTGACCATCGAATTTTCGATGCTCCTTATATTATCTTCCACCGCTCGAACACCTGAAGCGTCCCACAGAGTTTCCCGCTTTTCCTCAATAGGACGCTCTGGCGTTTGTATAATTTTTTGCTGCGCCTGATCGCCGCAGGAATTTCAGTCTGATCCAGACTGCTTCTAATCTCCGTTTTTCGTCCGTCTTCACTGTCATTGTATTATTCGTCGTTTTTGTCATTGTTAGTACCGCTCTCGATGTACTGTTCCAATCGTGACTGCAACGGCTGGTTGCGTCGTCGTTTTCATTATTTTTTATTTCTTTTTGTGGATTTTTTTGGTCTTTTTTATGTGCTTTAGTTGCTCGAGTTTTATTGGGTCCCCCCTTGGAGCCGCTATCTCCGTTCGTTTGTGTAGTTGCCTTATGTTCCCATGTATATCTTTGCAGAGCAGGTAGGCCATGCGGGGGTCGGCACAGGCTCTTATGGGGACAAGTGCTCAGAGCCAGATCAGCGCTAATTGGGATTCCATCTCCACCGAACCAACACCACCAACCCAATGGTGCGAACTTCGAACGTACTCCATGGGCTGCCAAGGTTTTACCGGGACGTTGACGGTATGATAGTTAAATTGAAGCCGTTCACACACGAGTGTCACCTCGGTGCTACTGTGCAAAGCAACTAGGTCCTAACCATCACATCCGCCAGCCCAAAGCATCAATTCCAGTTCGTTGTCCAAAGCATAGTCCAGATCCAATCAGAGTCGTTATCTGTCATCCCAAGAGGGAACCTCACGGCGCTCCCATATCCTCGGGTCCGTGGGGGTGGTGCTCCCCAAAGAATACTAGCCTCCAAGAGTGCTCTTGTCGATCGGCATTCTCCCTGTGGGAATTTCCTCGGGTACGTGGGGGCGGAACTCCCCAAAGAATGCTAGCCTCCAAGAGTATTTCTCTTGACCAGCATTCCCTCTGCGGGGACGAGGTCTTGGAATAGGTAGCTAACAGGAACGGCCCGATACTAATGGAACACTGATTTTGCTTGTCATCATTGCTCGCTCTCGATAAGGAGAAATCTTCATATTTTCTGATGACTTTTTGCATTCGCTGTCAAATTCGGCAGTGAAAACTCGTAAACAAACTCATTTGCTGTGTAATTTTCATGTTAAAATCAGTGCAAATTGATTGATGATGTGATTTGTGCGTTGTCCATTAGCAAGACAATTTTTCGGTAAGGTTACAGGTGAGAAATCTTTATATTTCGATGGAAAAGTAGGAAAGTGCAAAGAAACCCACAGGAATATCATTTCATAAGTCAGTATCAACAGAAAGCATAGAAAAGAAAATAGAATGTTTAGAAGGTTTTTTTTCACTCAAAATCACTGCTTCAAATTCATGCATGATCATGTTTACATTTCAGGGGCAACCATATTATTCGATTATGTTTCGCGCAGCACCGCCTGAATTTTGGGGACAGGTTTTTGCTAGCATATTGTTTGAATAATTTTATTGATGAAACAATTTTATTTCTCTTTTCAGTAGTATATTAAATGATATTGTGCATTTGAATATATGAAGATGAAAAAAAATTACAATAATAAATGGACAATACTCGGTAAACTGTTTATTTTTATGAATCTCGTTTTGATCTCAAACATAATTTTTATTTTTGCAGGCAAATGCAACCAGCATAATGACTGTATTGATTTCAAGCGCTTTCTGGATGGGGAAACTATTTCATCCTCAAAAGCGGAAAGCAGAATCCCGGAGTTGTTAGTATTATTCTGTTAACTGTAGGCACATATTCCATAAATGCCATTAATTATATTGTTATCGGATTTTCAAATGAATAAAAATAATTTCGAAATAATTAGTCTTTATGTTAACAAGCAGGATGATATCTGAGTATGAACTCGTGAAAAGGTGCTTTGTACAAATAATTCAAATTTTGTATTAAAACTTTCGATCAATTCCATAGCCTATATCAGAGAGATTTACTGTCGGGCCGCAGTTTAATTCAGAGAAGCGTTGGAATTTTAGGACTAATTGATAGTATGAGAAATTTAACAGTAATAAACGACATATTTATAGCCAATAGTATGCTCAAATTTTTCCCTCGTATCAATTAAATCAAGATTACATCAAGCTATTTTTTATCCATTCGATCAAGTCTCGGCTATAGCAATATACCAACTGTAAGGCAATTTACTGCCAGCAGCGAGAAACTTTGATATCGATGCCAGCTTCAAGCGGGAGGAGTGGGAAACTGTTTACCTCTGGAAGAAATAATAAGCTTCTTGGCCTCCACGTGATCGATGAATCTCTTGATCGTCTAGCAATGCTCGAAAAAGAAAGTAGCGAGCAACTTGTGTTTGATGAACTGTTTCTCGATGAGCATAATTTTACTTTAAGATTATTTTAGCTAGCTACAAAAAGGTATGGAAATATATGTTATCCTTTGCTGTGTACGTAGTAAAAAGAAATTTTAAGGCTTAAACATAATGAAGAGCTCATAATAAATTCCCCACATTATCATTGGTTTGACATTTTTGTTTTACTTTTGTTGGTCCGGTAATGTAGCAAAATGTGATAAAGGATTTCTTAAGGACTAAATCGACTTCGTATTTTCCATTTTCTTTACTCTAAATTGTTGTCCAAATTGCCGTAATATGCGATTGGATCATCATAAACTATTTAAATATTAGAAAATGCCAATTTAACAGCTATGGATATGCTAAATTAGTGCAATGAAAACTCAACTATAGGATAATAGCACTGCCGAGTCGACTCTTTATGCTTAAATGTATGTTTATGTTTTGACAGTCAAGTTTCCACCAAAAAGTTCTTATTTTTGTTTCAACTTCTATTCATCCTTTTTAGATTTTGATTAATCTACTCCCTACTATATGTACGATTAAAAGGCATTTCTCATAAAACATTACATTTCTTACATTTTAGTATACCAGTATTGCTTGTATTGAATTATTGACATATGAAATCAACAGCAAGTAGCAAATGTATACATAGGTAGGTACGTTATAAAGGCTTAACTCGTATTCAATTTAAATTCGTTTTTCTTTCCCTTTATTTTTAATGCCAAAAGTCTATTTCTCTCAAAAAATAGATTTTAATACTGCAAAATCTTAAACGATTTTAACCTTTGATTGGTCCTACATGAATGGTATGGATATAAACCTAGCAACTAGTCATTTCTATCAATCTCTTCCTTCTTAAATTTTGTTACTTATACAAGAATTTTTGTCTTTGGACTGGATTTATGTCCTTTATATATAACAGAACGTATAAATTATTTTGGTGGTTTTTCGTTTCTAAAAAAAACTAGAAATAAATTATACGCTTGAATATTTGTTTGACAGCACCCATTTAATTGCTATTTAATAGTTTTGTTTCCGTGGATCGATAGGTTAACAGCTTATTTTGTTTTTAGGCCACCTTTCGTATTATTCGAAGGCACAATTGGCTAAGAACATTTAAATTAGAATTTAATAATTCGTTATTTGCGAGGGATCAAAAGCACAGCCAGTTTAGTCAATCCCGAAAATGAAGCAATAAACCTACATGACGTCATTGTAGCAACCAACCACAACTGATTAATAGGTATAAGACAACTCAAGTGATCTAAAAACCAAGTCTCTATTGTGAGGTCGTGGAACAGATTCTAGGCCTGAATGAAGGGCCATTGTCAAAAGGTATAGGCAGATCTATATTAAAATCGATCAATCTATTTGAGATTTTGTTAGCATTGATTTTTATGTTTAGATTGATCGACCAATCGAATTTTGAAGATGGCCCTGAACATCGCATCGGATACAAGATCTTAAAAATGTATAAGCTATTTAAAAGCGATCATAATTCGAAAAATTTGGAAAATGTTGTTGAAATTGTAGTTAATTTTTTACGCTTGGAGGCTTTGTTAAAATCTCTGCGGTTCTCTGCTGACGCAGATTTCAATATACATTTAAAATGCTTAACTCTTTGGGAAATTCTGAGTGCATACTTGCCCAGAGCTTCAAGTCATGATTTGATGATTTTTAGAAATATTCGGAGAGTGTTCCAACGTTTTGTTGAACTTATCAATTTAGTCAACTTGGAGGCTTCAAAACTCACTGAGGTAAATGATTGTGTAACTTATCTTATTTACGATCGGGAACCGTTTGCAAAATTGAAAGGCATTTAATTAGCACTTGTGCAATGTCAAAATATGGAAACACGCATATTCTTTCAAATATAAAACGGTAACATTAAAAATAAATCTCTAGGGAGTTAATTTTATGATTTTTTCAACGCGCTGTCGATGGGAAACAAGTATGGTCTTTATTTTTTTTAATTACAAAACGGAATGCTCTGTATACATGATACATTGTCCCGGCACATTTTTCTTTTCGTAGAAATCACCATTCGTCGTCATATCAGACAAATCCATGAGATAACACCATATTTACACCGTTAATAACGATTAGGCCAAATTTATATATGATCATTGAGCACATCATGCATTTATCGCAATGTTGAGCCTAGACGGTAGTTTTTGGCGTCACAGAACTTATCCCAAAGATTTTTCGCAAGCCGGATGGCAGTGATGTGAGACATGTAAATAAGACTATTTTAAATGCTCGTGGACCAGATATTACACGTAATCTCGCACGACCTTGATGGCGAGATTGAAGGCAAACCATATTATGCTCTGGGACTAATTCCAAATATCTTCTTTATCTTTATCCATCACTATGTCACCTTCCTCGGCAAGGCATCCTCGAAAACTATGTCACAGGAACTCTAATTTGGGCGGTCCATTTTCCATCTTCATCTGACGTAAGTTGATCCCATCTGATAACACCTTGAAGAAAGTACGCAATTTTATTTCCATCTTACGATGCAAATAACAAAACATTCTAGCTAGGTGCAAATTCTAAGAACACATTTACATGACATTCCCTTCGGACAATATCTTGTCTCCCTCTGTAACGTTGGTGTCTACTCTCTTATCCGTAGTCTGAATTGCGTTAGGCTGATCGAAATTCAAAACCACATTTCTTTCCCGCTACGTGAAAAATGGCGGAAATGCTCCATTAGTATACTTAGGATATAATGAAATGGGCTTTCCTTACCATTCAAACACGTGCACAGCCCGCCGAATAGATTCCAGACCGATGAAATTTCCGGATAATGATATTCCCTTAATTTACTGGTGACAAGCCTTAAAAATGAAGACGTGATAAATTTAACAATTCGAAAAACCTCTTTCGCGTTTTTAAACTTCACTTTCAAAATTTACCGTTTGAGATTCAATTTTAATCTACTCACGCGATCCACTCTGCCACTGCGAATCGAGAATTGCAAACAGAATACGAAAGAAGCCCGAATATCACTGTTCGATTAATATGGCGCTGCCCAAATGCAGTTAAGTGACAGCGAGTGGTTAAAGGTAATGTCCCGAACCGTCGACGTCAATAACGACTGGCAGATTATTGTCAGTGGCGTATGGCTGATTCATTACAATTGAATTGTCACTAATGCTTGTCAGCCATACAAGGAGGAAACTCCTCAAAATCTCTGATATCATGCAAAACAAGGGGGTTGTTGAAAATACCCTCCGGAAGTATAGTTTTCGTGTGCAAAACTACGAATCGATACTATTTAAAATAACTCTAAATAGTATACTTAAAAATGTTCAAGTGGCATGCATAGGAAAGCAACTATTTGTTGAATATGGTGAGCACATGAACAACAAGCAACACTTCAGCTTGTTGATGAAGCTTATAGCAGAAAAATGAATTAACACAAGATACTATTTCATTGCGAGAATAAATCAGAATAAATTTTTCAATTTCAATTATGCAATAGAAGTAAGTTTTTACGTATTCAAATTTTCTAGATTTTAGCTCCCATTTAAACTACAGTCTTTGAAAATTAAATCAATGGAGCAACGTTCGTGGTGCATCTGAAAATGATGACAGAATTTGAGTTGATGTTCTCTTGCATGGACAGGTAGCTAGCTGGAACGGCCCAATGCAAATGGAACACAGCTTTTTCTTGTGATCAGTTCTCTCTGTTGATAAGGAGGATTCTTCTTATCATCACATGTTATGTTGCATTGGCTGTCAAGTTTGGCTTGCCCAGAAAGTGTTTTTGAGTGTAAACAAACACTTTCGTGTAAAGTTTTTCTAAAAAAACAGTGCAAATTCGGATTTCGAGAGTGACAAACATAAATAAGGTGATAACTGAATAATTGGACAGGGAGAAATTGTAAAGACTTTGATATAGTGTTAGAAAATTCAAGTTTTGTAAATAGTGTAACAAATGAAGTGCATAGTGGAAAATTGCTACAGTAAAAGCCACCGCCGTCCATTAAGAGTGTCGTTTTATAGGTAAGTATTGATATACAGAAGAAGAACAAAAGACAGTATTTATCAGTCTTGTTTTTCAATGAAACTTGCTTCAGTCAAATTGTGTTTAAGTTGTGGTGGTGGCTATTTTATAAGGTTAACTTTCACACAGTATCGCCTAAAACAAGGGGCACTTTTAATGCATAATTAGCATCCTCGTTGCGTTAAAAGAAAATTTGATCTTGTGAGAAACTTCGTGCAAATTGTTAATAATAATTTTTATAATTCATAGATAATACTGATATAAAAATATTTGGATGCTTCAGGTAAAGGTTACACTTCTGATTTCTCACGAAAATTTAATAGATAAAAATTTTAAAAAAGTGTTTCCATCGTTTATACGTATTTACACGTATTTTTCCATCGTTAATGTGTTATTTTATCTGATATAAAGACATTTCGCTTGAAACACGCAAGCTCCCTCGGTGAAATTTCTCTGAAGAAGCTTGAGTGATTCAAGTGAGTGTTTCAAGCGAAAAACTAGTATATCTGATAAAATAACACATTATGTATGTAGTGATTGCCATTTCAAATCACACAATTAGAAAAGGCCATATTAATTTTACTTCATTCATAAGGAAGGTCAAATAACAATTTCCCTTAATATTGCGCTTTAGTTTCGCTGAAGCCGGTTCCAAGCCCGGTCAAAGGAAGAGGGAGGTATAAGTCAGTACATCAAATACAAATATAAATAGTTATTTACTAAATTCTGAAGGAATTCTAACTCAATTCTCAGTCATTAAATCACACATTTATTCACATAAATATTTTCGAGTCTTCTATTTAACTTACTTTGGAAACCTCAATTAAGCCCAAATTTAAAATTTTCTGCCATATTATAATTCAATTTCAAATTTTACTGAAAATTTTGCCCAACAGACAACTACACCTTTTGAAAATTAAAACAAAACATGGACACATGTGGCAAAGCATATACACTAAATAGCACGGGCAGTTCAACGGGTTGTCAAATGAAACGAGAGATCCGAAGCATAAATATTATTAGTAAAGAAAGGGATGCACTCGATTTGAGAGTAAAACACTTGAGGAAAAATGCGACAGCGCTACATATGCAAAATAAAAACTTTTAAGTTTAGTGAGCACCAAATAAAATAATCGTAGTATGTGCGATATATTTCGTTGCTCTGAGAGAGAGTTTCACAAAATATTAACGATAAAACATCTATCCAGATGTAAATTATTTTGTTTTTATGAAAAAATGCATCTGGCAACTGTTAGGAAGTTTCGACCAGTCGTTAACTTGATCGAAATGTCAAACGTCAAAATGAACTTGAAAAATGTAGATCGAAAAGAAGTAAGTTAATATTTTTCATTAATAGCTTAGAAGAATAGTTTAAGTTTTGGCATTTTAATTCTTATCAAATCAATGGAAATGGCAGAAAAATGAAAATGTATGGTTGTTGATTAGTTTGCGGTTCTCCCTTTTGTTTTTACTAGATAGACCGCGTAGGGTAGAAAACTCTGAATTTTTAAAAAATAGATGTCTTTAGGTATATCGGTAACGTCAATCCAGAGGACTTATCAATCTGAATTCCTTAGATGTTCCTCAGGTCTTTTCTTAAATATTAATCGTGAGTTTGCTTATTTTACCGTCTCTGGAAAATTGTTATATAAAAGCAGAGCATCATCAATGGGTTTTTTTCGGAGAAATGCATGAAAAATTATATTGAGATACGATCAAAGTCACTTATCAGATGCTAACTCTGACTTCGATGGATTAGCATGATCCCAATTGGGTGATAAGTAATACTCATGACTTTTTAATTACTTAACACCTAATTGAGATCATGCTTATCCATCGAAGTCAGAGTTAATATCTGAAGAGTGACTTCGATGACGATATCTCATTAATTTGTTTTATTTTTTTTAAATACCCTCACTCCCTACCACTCCCTCCGTCGTGCGACCTACATTCACATTACATCGCTTCATCCTTTGTGGCACCCAGACAATGTTTAATGTATCATTATAAGGGGGCACACAAAATAATGTGAACTGATCCTTTTCATGAACGTCTAGTCCACAAATCATGATCAGCTCTCAGAGATAAAGAAACTTCGATATAATACGACGCATTCAAAAAAACTCTGCGTGACTGTCACTTCAGTATCTCGCCGATGGGGTCAAAAATACCGTCAGATACTAAAAGCAGAGCTTCAGGCCCACGCTTCAATCAGTGTTCATTAAATGCTCCTTTAGTTTTTCCTTAAATCCCAAAAGTGAGTTTGCTTTCTTAATCATTTCTGGTAGATTGTTACTAGTATACTAGTATATAGTATATACGTGTGCGCAGAGCATCATTCGTTACATCGTTCTTTAGACGGTCCGTTCTGGCAAAAATCCCTCGCATTATGTGGGTTGATCTGTGATACCTTAATTAAAAGTGTTCGTTTTGATCCATTGGTTTTTAAATTTTTGTAGATAAACTTAGCTTTCTCCATTATAATGATATGAATAAAAGTTAATAATTTTGCAAATTGGTAAACCAAACTAGTTTGAGTAAGCATTGGCAGTTTCAGAATGTTTTTATACGCTAATGTCAGCAGCCTGGATATACTATTTAAATGTTTCTTTGCTGATTGACCCCAAATAAACACTCCATAATGTAATTTCGACGAGACAAATGCATTTAGGACAAGTTCTTGATTGGCATTGGAAAAGACTCATTTCTTCTTAACAAGGCTATTATTGGGGCTAACTACTTCCTTAAGCTATTTATGTGTGGCAACCAGGTCATACGTTTGCCTTATCATGCATTTCTCAAAAAAAAAAAAATTAATAAACTTTTTTTTTCATCTTCAAATGAAGTTTTTTTCCGTTTTACTGAATTTTGGACATTTAAAGATAAACTTTGGCTTTCTCCATTGTAATGATTCTAGCACTATACTACCATAAGTCCCCTTTGGACAAATATCGACATATCGGTGGCTTGTGCGCTTAAGCCATAGCCAATACACCTAACATTGGTTAGGCAGAGAAAAAAAAATGATTCTACTGAAGGTGAATGAATTGGTTCGTTGGTACACTAGTCTAGTTCAGGTGAAAATTGGAAGATTTAGGAGATTTTTATAAGCTTTAGTTAGCATCCTGGATATAATATAAAGGTTTTGCTTTGAAGATTGACTCAAAGTAACTAACCGCGTAATATAACTTTGTTAGTATAGCAAGCAGTTAGTGTAGCAAGCACCGATTTTCAGTGTTTTACATTCGTAGGTTATTTCAATTATTATATTATATTATATTTGTCAGATGTTACTCTCTTGGTCACGAAATTATTATTTTTTTTATAAATTGCTGCACCTCCACCTCTTTCGGGCCTGCAAGAGAAAACTGAGCCATATTCCTGAATATTGTAACACTTTGCTTCTTTATGTTATATTCATACTTCATTTAGTATAATCAAATCCGTTTCAGGATTTTGCAGCAGGTAAATTTGAATATCACTCAACTTGTGTCCCTCACACAGGCCAGAAAGCGGAAGCATGACGTCACAATGCGCACCAAGATTTTAGACCTATTGACCTGTTCTTTTAGACCGATTGAACAGTTTTTTACAGTTCCCACTGTGATTTCGTGTACGTTAATTGCTTTCCTTTCGGGCCTGAGTAAGCAGGCATTGGTCGTAAGCTTCTTATACTGGCAAAAATACTTAATTTGTCACCTTATCGATTCGTACGGTTAACAGTCATAATCAAAATCTTTGTCAGTACTCCTCCTACCAATTACAATCCTTTGTTGATACTTTGACGCTCCCACGGAAGGTAATGGGCTGCAGCAAAGTGGACTGCTAGACACTCAGTCTTATTGACCTGTGAGGCATTCCGGGATAGGAACTGGTTGGTATTGTTTGCAGTCTTTTCAAGATGCGGGCAAGTTTTCCGGAGCTCTCAGAATGTATTTGAGGTGGGTTTTGCCATTTTCACTATCATATGCGCTTGAATGAGTGCATTGATCTCTAAATGGATCTTTGCCCTGAGATCACGGTTTCAATCATGTAGAAGTTTGATTTTCAATCGTATGACGGAAGAGTGGTCTTTGAAGAAAATTTTTCTTCTGGATATCACTTATAATCTCTGGTGATAGTGAGATATCATATTCTTGTATCCAAGTTTTCTTTTCGGGGTATTGCAGTCATTATATTTCCGAATTAACTTGGTGTACTTGTAAACCGTGAAGTCTATTACCGTGCCGGAGACTTCTTAATTGCTTGGCAGGAAGTATGGACAATGTTTTTTGTTGTTCCTCAGCTGTTTTCACCTCGCTTTGACGATACTAAATAAACGAAAAATCTTCCTTTTATTGCTGAATATTGCTTTTTATTAATTGGGTGAATATTATTTTTTATAAATTGAAGAGGATTAAGCGGATAAATAATTACACGTAATTAGAAAAGTTAACAAAGTGATCCTTGAGGAGAGATAGGAGAAATAAGGTTAATTACCATGATTAGTAACTTTACAATTTTTTGAATGGCTTTTTGAGAAATCAAAGAAAATAAAGATGATTACCCATTACCAACGTCTACATTCATTTATTTTTCTCGTGATTCGTAGCAAATATACCAGCTTTGTGTGCGTCGAGCTGCCGCTGTTATGAAACCTCCTTCAACATGACGTTGTCCTTCCTTTCGTGATTTCGTGGTTTTCCTCCATTGCGTACCTCACCACCGTCGATTTTGTCTCTCAAAGTGCTGTACTCCTTTTTCTTGCGCTTACGACTTCCCTGATGTTTCCTAGACACTGATCCCTATTAGCCGTTTTATTTGTTCCATAGATATTTTTCCACAATCCGTGTAGGTTATCCTATATATTCCATTCTTCTTTCATCGGTTTTTAAGCTTTTTGGCATTTCCGAGAATCGTTTTAAGCTGTGTTCTCCTGCTAGTACCCACGATTTTGATACCTTTGTGTTTCAGGACAAATTTGATTTTGTGAAATTCTGCTGAAAAAGTTACCGCTGCTATTGTAATATTTTTAAGTCCTTTTGCCTGCTTAAATAATGTGGTTTAGGTGTATGTATTGTTATGTTGTAATTTTTTGCCGATCATTTGTTGTATCATGTCCATGTTATAGCCATTGATCTCCGCCGTTTACTCGATATATAGTAATTCCTTATCGTATGTCTGCGCATTAATCAGTATTATGATGAGGTGATCTACGATGTGGTGAACAAATGCTAATTTATACTGTAGGTTACGGTTTATTTAATTGATAAAAAGTAGTATTCACCCAATAAATGAAAGAGGAAGTATGGAGCAAAGTAATCCATGAGCGACTCATTAGCTTGTTCCCAGTTGACTTTACTGAAGTCGGGTATTAGCTTTTGGGAGGGGTGGAGAGCACGTTGATGCGATTCTACAATTAGTAGATTGTCACCATGGTAATTTATTCCCGGGATCGTTTCGAGGAAAGAATGGGTGTTGGGATTGAAATTCACATTTGTGTTTTCACTGGCAAGAAGAGATCGAAGTATGAAGCAGATCTGTGAAATGTAGGAAGTACTGGGATGAAGATCGTTATTTTAAGAGAACAAGTTTCACTCGCCCGCCAATTATGCAGGTGGATGCCATTTACATCAGTATTTGCGCAGAGAAAGTTAGAGTATCTAGCATTTAGATCTCCACAAATGGTAATGTGCATATTTTTGCTTGTGCGCTGATGCCTCATGAAGGTCACTAGCTGTCGTATTTCGGAGGTGTGTATGGATTGGTTTGGGCAGTCAATGGAGGCGCAGAAAAACGTAGAACTATTGTTTTCCAAAGATATGATAGTGCTTTCAATTTTATGGAATTAGTTGGGTAACATATGCTGAGTGGAACAGATGAAATTTTGTACCAGAATCCCAGTACAACCAACTATTGAGCTGGAGTGGTCAGATCTGTGCAAATAGAAGTCGTGTAACGTAGGGTTATGACATGCTGCTATTCTCGTCTCCTATAGAAAAGGGATACTGGGTTTGGGTTTATCCAAAAAAGACTGTAGCTCATACCGCTTGGCAGTACCACGTATGGAGTTAAGGTTACACAGAATGAACTTTAAACCCATTGGGGCCTGAAATCAGCTAACAGGGGAATGTGATTAAGGTTTTCGAAATACACTAGCGAATTTAACTTCAGGGGTCCTTCTCATAGCTGGAGCACGTTGCATGGGCAAAGTGCCTATGGATACACTCGCCTATTTAAAAACCGAACAGTTGCCATAATGTTTTTTACGGGATCTCCGCCACCACCACAGCTAGCGTGCTTTGACGTGTACTTCTCCTGCTTTTAGCAGTTTCCTGGAACATGTGACAGGCTGCATTTCACGCGCCTGTATTTCAGGCTGCAGTTAGGTGTGGCGTGTCCAATTATTTGGCAGTTCTTGCACTGCAAAATCTCGCGGTTTCGGTTTGCTTGGAATTGCAAAATAGAGCGAAGGGTGGCTCTGATGTGTTT
The DNA here is from genome assembly GCA_963969285.1 of Odontomyia ornata. NCBI lineage: Eukaryota > Metazoa > Arthropoda > Insecta > Diptera > Stratiomyidae > Odontomyia > Odontomyia ornata. The sequence goes on from OZ017740.1 coordinate 203,073,570, forward strand.
TAAAATGGCCTCCTTGAAGGATGGTTTTAAAATAGTTAGTTGGCGATAGAGGCTGTGCTTATTACGAGTGGAGGCGTTGATTTTTTAGCGTCACACTGATTCGACGCCTTCGACATTTCTTCAAGTCTACAATAACTGTTAATATTGCTGAAATCTCTGCTATTGAATTCGACGCTGTTAATATAAATTCCCACTAGCTTAAAGTGCCTAAAATACGCTTTGCTATTGCCACGAGTAGCTCGTTTGATTCTCTATTCGTAGGAATATTTTTAAAAGTATAGAAAACAACCTTAAAAGCTATGATAATATGCTATTGTATTAATAGAAAAAAATAGTTCACGGATTTTGCATTCATGAGCCTTGCAACTTCCGCTATTGTTGATCAGCGTTTATTGAATATTTCATTTGTTCGCTCTTATTTTAGCATTAATACTTTCACAATTCACATTTCTTATTGTATACTAATGCAAAGTTTCTTGTTACTTAAAATTGCGATAGTTTTCATTCAAATATAAAAAAAGGTTGTATTTAGATGTCGAGTTGAAGTAAAATTCATAGGTGCACCCTGAAGAGTATTCAAACTTAGTGTATACTCTTAAATTTCAGGAGAAAGCTTTGGTAACAAATATTGGAAAGAGAGGATCTCTTTCCAGTAGTAAATCGCTTGCATGTATGCTACAATAATTTCCGGTGTGAAATGATTGGCCCATCGGGAAAGCGCTTAACAGGAACGGCGATCCCATTCTTATGTAAGGCAAATGCTATTCCCACTAACCCTTCCTCTTTTCAGATGGAATGGTGTCCTTTTTCACAACAACAAACAGATGAGCAAGATGTTCATTTGGAACAAGTAATAACATCATTATTAAATTAAGCATATTCTAATGCCCATTTGTTTATGATTTTTCAAATTTATTTAATTTTATGGTTTACCTCCCGCGCATTTCCAAATCCAACTTTATATTCACGCTTTTATTCACTTATTTCTTAAATGAATTTCTTTATTAGGAACTGAATTCGACAACCAACAAAGTTATACAGACAGAGGAATGGCTTGTGGTGGAAAAAATGGTACATCTTCGGAAAGAAATAGCTGATTTAAAAATGCAGCTAAAAAGTGAGAGAGCTGCAGATGGCTTCTTTAATAGAAAATATTATGTCTTATGCAGATAGGCCTAAATAAGGATACAGATACAAAGACGTGATAAAGGAAATATCTATATGCCTATATAAGCTATTGCCGATGGCATACAGGCTTATGATGCCACTTCTGTGACTTCTTAGTGAGTCCAACTTGGCTCGATTTATTTCAGACTGGCCTATACGTCCCGGGATAAAGCAAGTCTATTTTCAAAGCTTGCAGGAAAAACTTAAAGACCTTCCAGAAATTGCGAAGTATTGTGTCATATGCGTAGATGAAATGGCTATTTGGCCGCATTTACAATTTGATCGAAAACGTGATTTTATTATAGGCGTTGAGGACGATGGGGTAAAACGAAGTCATCATCCTGCTAACTATGTCCTTGCAGTTATGGCGAATGGTATTGCTTATAATTATAGGAAACTAATTGGGTATGCCTTTATGCAGTCTGCGTGTCCTGCAATTGAGGTTAAAAATATTATTTCTGAATGCATTTCAAAGCTATAAAATGTTGGAATGAAGCCAAAAGCCCTAGTTACAGATCAAGGGTCCAATTTTATGGCGCTTGCTAAGCTTTTATCCATATGTCCGGAAAATAGTTCCTTCAAAGTGGATGATGCAACGGAAGAAATCTTTTATTATTTCGACACGCCTCATTTATTAAAGTCCTTAAGAAATAATTTAATAAAGGCATCGTTCCATTTTTTCGATGGTACGACAGCTGACTGAAGCCACATCATGCAATTCTTTGCAGTAGATTCTAACTTGCACTTCAAGCTAGCTCCAAAACTTACTTTCAAGCATATTTTTCCCAACAATTTTCAAAACATTAAAGTTAAATACGCTGGGGCGATTCTGACAAGAGTTAATCATTCCGATTGAATCCCTCCGAGTGCTGTAGGCACGGCTTATTTTATTGATGATATATTTAATTCTAGCTGTGTCGAGCAAGAGAAAATCCTTCGCAGGCCATTTATTGGGAATCCGGAATAAATGGCGCATTTAAATAAAATGAAACGTACTTTCGAAACGATGAAGGTACGGAATAGTGAAGGTAAAAATATCACTGGGCAAATTAAATGTATTAAGGGCTGGCTTGTCTCTATAAATACCCTCGTTGGATTATTTAAAGACTTAAAAGATGTGACTGATCTTAAGTACCTCCTGACTAGACATGTTAATCAAGACTGTTTGGAGTATACATTTGGTCTACTCCGAAGAAAATCTGGAAATAATAACAATCCAACACCATTCCAATTTAGCGCCGCATACAGGAATGTGTTTACAACCCGGTATTTGCAGCTTTTGAAAAGTGGCAACTGCGAACCGCAACCGGATTTTGTGTTACCAACAATTCGTTTGAACATACAAAATGAAATTGAAACCAATACTTTTTCAAGCATTAGTCTGAACGACGATAACGATACACTGGAAGATGTGGATTGAGGAAACCTAAACGCTTTTCATTATGTTGCTGGGTATTTGTACAAACAAATGAGGGAAAACCATAACTGCAAACCTATTGATAACAGCTGCGACACGGAAACTAGTAGTGAAGAGAACGCTAGTTGTGAAGAGGATCCAATTTTTAACGTTTATATTGACTGCAGACCACTTGAGCCCACTAGTCAACTGCACAAACCACCAAAGAAGTTTGTAAATTTTGTAAAAAGACTACAGAAATAATTCGTAGCACGCTTCAAAGACTACAAAATTGAACGCGGCGTTGGCAGTAAGTTGGTTAACCCTTTCGGTACGGAAGAGCTTGCCGCAATAGCACCATAACTATACGAGCAAGTTTTCCATCAAACAGATTGTTTCGAACGACTTCAGAGTACACGAAAACATAACTTGCAGCTAACACAGAATGTGTAGTGAATTGGTAGTTTCAAAAAGTCCGTAAAGGACTGCAGCGATGGTCTGCTGCCTCGGCAGAAGAAGATGTCGGTATCTGCCGAGAATGCCCTCTTCTGGAGACGCGTGAATGCGCTGGCAGGCTAGCATTGCGGTGTCGTGGGGCGGGTTCATTTCCCCAGCACGAGGACCCACTACAAAAAAATTTCACACTCACGAATTTGACTGCTGGAGATCCAGAGGCAACCGGAGTCGCAAAGAGTGTAGATAACTACACCGAGGGAGATAGAACTTGTTCCGAGAACAAGTGAAACCTGAAAGGAAAGGCGGACTTGGGGTAACCTCGTCATTACCCGACGAACTTCATGGCCCACAAATGAAAGAGGGGCAAACGGGTGATGGTGGAGCCCCTTCGCACCCAACCAACCGGAATAAATCCATATATATTTTGTTGCAGTGGCCAGGTATTCCTATTAATTGCATGAACTTTAATCCTATTAATTGCATGAACTTTCCCATCAGAAGGGGAGTACCCCGGTGACCAATTTATGCCATAGAATTATACAATTTGATTGCATAACTCTAAGCCATAAAGAGGCACTCTGCTTGGGCCACTCAACCCGTGATATCACCTGAAACAAAGAAGAGTTGCTTAAGTATCCGGCGGCTGGCTCATGTCTTGAGGTGGAAGCCTGCCACCGTACCGGGTCCTATACCCGGTTAGAGTCGGGAGAAAGGAAAGACCGGAGGGTATGATGTTAATTCATTGTTTTAATTTATAATTTGTTTTTTTTTCAGTTTTGAATTGAATGCAATTACAAATAGAAAGCTCAAATAAAATACACATTAGCTGAATTTATTTACTAAAATATACCATAATATTAGGAATTGATATTTAAAGATTTTAAAGAAAACAATGTACAATTTACGACAAAAATTGATTTAATCAAATAGAAAAATTTAAACTTCTAAAACACATGATTTTCTCAGAAGTGATTGAATTCACCTGAGTAGAATATCTGAAATTTAGTCAGTAATATTTTTTTTCTTCTTCATTTCCTATTGAAATTGAAACTTATTTAATGTTATTTTTAACTGAGATCAGAATATCTTCTATCTATTTTTTTTTCTTTTAACTTTTTTATATTGAAAAGCTCAACTGTTACTGTCGCAACAAGTAGTAGTAGAGTAATCCATTTGTAATGCACATAACTTTAAGTGGGAAAAATGTCACTTCGAGGTATATCATGTCGGAGTTCTATGATTTGAAAATTCTTTCAATTTTACGAGCCTCAACCGAGCGTATATTGTGCCTTGCATTGAAATTCAATGCACAGTAAACACAATCGAAATTCGGAAATCATATAAGCTACGCCAACATGGTATCTTCAAATACGGTGCATAAAAAAATACGAAAACTACTTGTACAATAGAATATATAAAAACGATAGCAGAGAATAAGAAAAATGGTACATTTGATGATTTAAGTTGGTGTAGTTATTTATTACTATGAGAAAGTGATTCGTTAGTCAACAAATTGTTGTATGTGCTTAACCGAGTCCTGAATCTACGTTATTCAGAGGTAAGAATCATGTTTGTAATATCAACTTCATTCTAGAAGCATCGGTTGGAACAGATGAATTGAGGAGAACATAAAAATGTCATTATCAGCTCGTGAAACGGATTAAATGTATAGTATTTGGTTGATATAGAAACAAATAAATGTCTGTGTTATTTTGACAGAACCGCACCTTTTTTTTTTCAACCTCATTGATTCTCAACACTTTGCATTCCTTCTTCTACACGTTTAAATTTCTATAGTCATGCACAACAACTGTCGTTCTCTTCAATCTTTCTACCCACTAAAATTTTTTTCAGGCATCTGAGAATTCTAGAATTCTTGCCAGCAAATATCGGTAATCCTGAATCCCGCAATAAGCTTCATTGAAAAATTTCCTCTGAGAACTTTGAAAAGCACACTAAATCAAAATTTTTCCCATAAAAAAGAGTATTCAACTGAAATTATTTATCATTTGATAAAATCTAATTACCTACTGCCAACATGTGTAACTTCAATAAGAATCTTATTTTGCAAAATAAATTTAAAATTCACTTGCTGGAATTTTCCTTATCTAAGTAAATTCTCTTTAGCATGTCCAAAGCTCATGAATATTCATAATTTCAAATAACATGTCCTTCACCCGCTGTCAAGTTTCCCTCGTAAAAACGAATATATAATTCATAGTTAGTACTTTGAACGGAAATCACGACTTTTTCTCTGCTTTTAAAACATTTTTCTTCTCTTCGAACATTACACTAGCATAAATCTCCAGCTTCGAGAAAAAAGTGAGGCGGGCTAGCTGAGATCCTTATTTATTCGCTTAGCACAGAGCATAACAAAGGAGCCTCCCCTACTTTGGGTGAAACTAAGCAAATTATTGCGTTTCTACTTAAAAGGGTTCGCGCGGAAAAACTCAAGCCCTGGACGCAGACTTAAGCTGCTAGTAGCGACGAAGGTAGCCTTGAACGAGTGTTAACGAAGAACATAGTAGAGTCGCTGAGGAATATGGAAGTGTGATTGCACGATCAGACGGAGAGCCTGCGAGGCAAACTGATAAAGCTCTTGAACAAATATAAAAGTAAAGCATCCTAGTGTAAATTTCTCTAAAATAAAATTAATCGGTTTTGTTGACACATACTCCTACATTGAATGTAAATAATATGTTTTAAATATATTTTCTCTAAGTTTTTTTTTCTATTTAAATAATATGATGCAATAAAAGGCTACTCACCAGCATGGTCTTCCGAGCGCTCGACGACGATGCAGATGGTCCTGAAATTTCGATTCTGTAACATCAAATTGTACTTCTTATACTTGTAGTAGTCTGGTAAAACACTGAAGCAACAAATTCCTTTTATCACTTCTACTAGAATACACAAATCCGGATTTTTCAAATCTACCTTATAGGCAGAATTTTCAGCAGTAACTAACTCAGCTATTTTTCCCTATTAACAAGTCTCGATCAACTTTATTGTTGAATCGCTTGTTGATAACAATTAAAAAGCTTCCAGCACTAGTAACAAAATATTTATCGATTAAGGAACTGAGTATGTATCTAGTGGCAGGAGAATTTACTTGATAAATCCTTTTAATAAGCTCAACTCCAATCTCAATCGGATCTTCAAATGCGGTTTTGATAAATATACAAATTTTCACTCCTAACTCTGCAGTGAGTCGTTCAGAAGAGCGATATTATAACTCGACTCCGTTGACTTCTTATTTTTCGCACGGTAGCAATTGCTCGGCTCGGCTGAGTGCTTTTCCTCGAGAAAATCGCAATTCGACAAAAGATCGGAAAATCGTTGCACCAGTTGGAAGAAAATTGGATTACTACTCCAAGTCGCACAGGAGGCGTCCCCAGATTAACTTTTCGCATTTCTCGCCAATCGAGACGACCACGAACAGCAGCCGGAACTAGTGGGAACCTGACGACCAAATCCTGAATCAACTCAACGTAGTTCGAAGTTGAGTTCCCGACACTTATTGGAACTCGTTCGCTTGGCTCGGGGGGGTTCTACACTTTGCGACACTTTCGCCAACACAAACCAGATAGCTCTGAAATTCCGTTCAAGTCCAAGTCGAAACTATTGTGCGCAATCCTGACCGGAGTCGCGCCCCCACTAAACAACACTCACTGGCGATTTTCTTCAGCGCTTTCCACACGATCGAGCGGACGACTCGTTTGTGACGTTTTGCACAATATTTTACGGTGGACGCTACGCTCACCCACAGCAGCACGCTTTATCGCACTAAACAGTGCAAGAACTTTACACTTCCTCTTGAATTTTCCACCTGATTTTCCGTCCGGAAGGAAACTCCTGTCCATTTACTTTTCAAAGCTTCTGGCCGAGTGCAGTCCAGGGACCGTTCTCTCGTTTACGGCACTTGCTTCTACTGCTGCTGCTACTGCGTGCCTTGAGCGAGAAATTGCGGGACTCTTGCTGTTCCTGCAATGGGTCTTCAGAAAGAGACTGTTGAGGTTAGCTTCGTTGAGATGACTGCTCCGATTATCGGCAACTATCTTCCTGTACAGGGTGTTGCAGTAATTTAAGCGTTAGTGTAATTATGGAAATTATTACCTGAAATATTGAAACGATTGGCACTAATTTTCTCACGTGAGTTACCTCACACGTCTCCTGCTCAATGACAACTGCCCTGTCAAAAGTGTTTCGTCGCACCAGATCAATCTCAAACCGGTTCGATTGCAAATTGTTCTAGGTCAATCGGAAATTGTTCCAATTCAATCTGCAATCGTACCAGTTCGATCGTTTCGATTGATCTGGGACATTTTGAGTTTTTCTTTAACCCTTTAACTGCCCGATTATTGCAAATGCCGCTTCGTTTTGCTGCGCCGCTTCCAGTGGGTGCCAAGCTTGAGGCTAAATCTACATCAAATTGATTTTCCAATGCATCCTTTGTGTAAAAATGTGATTTTAAGATTAGCAATCCATTTAAATAATAGTGTCGACGGATTTTTTTTGCTACTGTGATTTTCTATTGACTGGATAAAGATGGTGATAGGTGAAATATATCAATTTTTAAATTTGCGATATACTTTCCAATCATTCTTTTATTCATATATGATATGCTAAGTTGATTGAAGTAATTAAGAAAAGGCTATAGATGAAAAAGATACTTACTGAGGTTTTATACACTGAAAAAAGTGATTGCAGGTGCCAAATCATTGTTTTTGATAATATTCCTGAGTAAAATGGTGATTTTAGAATGAGAACATGTTTAATAGAAAATAAGTCTTTTAATTTCATTTCATTTATCTTTTCTAACAAAAAATGTAAAATAACATTAATTCAGATATAAAAATAAACTTCTATATCACAAAATTATAATAAATAGCAAAATGAATAGTATTCTCGCATATATAACAAAATCTGAATAAAAGGAAAAGTAAAGTAAACTGTAATTCCACAAATTAGAATTAAAATGTATACTTTTCTCTTGTTTGTCACAAGATACAAACTAATGAAAAATGTTAGTAGCGCTTCTTTGTGTGGTAGTCTTTAAAACATGGAGAAATGTACAAACCAACATTGCAATCTTCACAATGATACGTTGATTTGCGTCTTATACCACAGGCACTACAAACAACGCATCTTCGCTTTAAGTTTTTATTGCCTGATCTATATTGTGAAGGAAAATGTCTTCCTGTGATCATTATCTGCTGCCCTACCGCATAGAAAAGGATGACGATTGTTATATTTTTGTAGAATTTGTTTTATTAACAGCAAATGAAATTTGGCCATCGAAATGTTTTCATGTGTGGTATGTTTATATAGACAAAACGCATTCCATATGCAAATATCCAACAAATGCAAAAAATTTTTGCGGTATCATTTCATGCTTTTACGCGTCGTGTCAATAGTACTGATTACCATGTCTGAGCCGTTATGATCTATAACACATTTTGGCTTCCATACTAACGCATTTCTTCTAGATCTCTTGGCTACTTCTGCAAATTCAGCAATATGCATAGTTGAAAGCATATAAAATTCCTTTTTATCTGACCATTTCATAGCTAATAGATTTTCAGATGATCTAAAACAAGCCTCTCCTTTTTTCAACTTTTGATTCATTTTAGGCATTCCTTTGCGCCTTTTCTGGACAGTTCCACAAGCATTTATACCATTTTGGTAAAGTAAATTAAATAACAAATGGCTAGAAAACCAGTTATCTACATAAAGTGTATAACCTTTATTTAGATAAGGCCGCAAAAACGACATAACTATGTTGCCCGGTTTTCCAATGTCCTGGTAATCAGTGCCTATGCTAGTACCTGCTCCACAGTAAATGATTAGGCCTTGTATGAAGCCCGTTTGACAATCAGAAAGGAGAAATGACTTTATTCCAAACCGACTCCTTTACGGTGGAATGTATTGTTTGAAGGAAAGACGACCTTTATAAAGGAGTAGGCTTTCATCTATACATAAGCGTTGGTATGGTTGAAATATTTCATTGAATGATCCTCGAAGTCTTTCGACTATTTCACTTATTTTACACAAGCGATCGGTAGATGGACCAACTTCATCTGTAAAGTGGAGCATTTTAAGTATCTTAAAGTAGAATCTTTACTAAAAATTTGGCAAAAAACTTCGCTGCGAAGAAGCCTGTCTTTAGACCAATATTGTTTTAATAAAAGTTTTTTGCTTCTTGTCATTAGAAACGACACAGCAATAAAACAATAGAGTTCATCTAAGTTTGTTCCTTGTGTTGGCTCTAAGTTGCTCCTTTGAATTTGTCGGCACCAGTAATTATTTATTTTTTCTACAATAAATTGAACCAAATCCTCCGAAAAGAACACTTGGAAAAAGTTCAAAACGGTTGAGGAAGAGTTTAATTCACTTCCTTGTAGCTCTGAATTTTCTGATGAAAAATCGTGAGTATGCGGCGAGAAATTCGCAGTAGTCTATCTTATATCCCGAACACTCTCAACGACTACTGGGTTGACTTCATCTCCCTCTGATTCCGACGTGTACGGTATACGTGCTGGGATTCTCCTACTTGCGATAATGTCGTATTCAAAATGGTCATCTGAATCACTTTGAGAATCAGAAGAATCGTATAACCACCATTCTAGTGGAAATCTTCTTGCAGACATGCTGAAGAGTCCTAACATAATTTGTATGTAACACATTTACAAAATTGCACCAGAACCAATATCCTAGAAGGAACCCCGTTACACTAACACTCATCAAACACTACTGGAAAAAATTCTTCATAACGACAATATTAGATTTGATTTTGAATGTTATGTCTGAGTTGACTCATTAATCATTCCATTTACGCAGTAACAGTAACAGAATGTTTCTTTGGCGACGCGTACACTTGAACTAGTTTAGTGAGTGCGTCGAATGTAAGCGGCAATAGGCCTTAGACAATGCATTATGAAAGCCGCATATAGGTGGCGATAGGATAGAGCAAACCTTATGTGTACGCTGCCTATAAGCGGCGATAGGCCTCAGGCAATACATGTTGAACGCCGACTATAAGCGGTGATAGGCCTCAGAGAATGCATGATGAACGCTGAGTATAGGCGGCGATAGGCCTCAGATAATGCATGATGAACGACGACTATAGGCGGCGATAGGACTGAAAGGGTTAATATTCTTAGAAGAATACCACCATACCATTGCTGCAAAGCTAATGCAGATGAATCCGTTGGCAAATTATTTGTATTGGTGCACTTAAAATATATTTTACAATATAAAAGCAACGAATTGGAATTCAGAAATGGTAATGTTATTTTAACTTTACGATGAAATGATTCCATTTATGCCTCTAGTCATGAACGCACTAATATTTGAAAAAACTTGAAGCAAACCATTATGGCAGCTGACGAAGTAGGTGTAGATCTAATAATTACAAAAACAATGTATATTGTATTTCCTCACTCCATTAAAATATTTTTTAGTGTATAACTACTGAAGAACCCCTTGATGTCTTTTGGAAAGTATAGATTTTTAAGGTAGAGTTTTAAATCAGGAGTAATTAACAGCCCTTCTTGAAACTGCTTTTTTTGGTATAGATTAGCCAAAATAAAATGTTACAACAGATTCACATCATATTTAGAAGCTGGGTAGTCGCCATAACGTAGCATAAACCATTTTAAAAGACGATCGAAATTCAGTAGTGGAACATAGATTGAATACTGGAATGCTGTTTGTATTATTTGGAATCATGTTTTAGGAGTTTGATACCATATACAATTGTTTTGTTGAATAGCATTAGATTTATTAGGAATAGTAGTGACTTCTTATTATCAGTTTTAGATAGGAGACTACATTGTCTTATTGAGTAGATTTAAGTATTAAAAAGTCTGTAGGCTTTATGAGCCAGCTCATAAAAAATAACGGGGTAGGCTAGATTATGTGTATTAGAAACATATTGCCAGAGGAACTGTAAATTCGTGGTTGTACCATTGGAAAAAGCATATATCTTTATAGTATTGAAAAAGAATGTTGAAATTTTGTTATTTTCTTTTTACGATAGCTTTTTTTCTTATTTCCTACAGGGAATACTGTACGCAATATATACCTACAATGATAAAACTTATTATTAAGTTCAATTTTCTAATTATAATAATTATATTTTATAAAACTCTAAGTTAATTATTAATCTACTATCATCAGTTCTTATTTCCTACAGAAAATTATTACTAAGCTCAGTTTTCTATTTACAATAATTATATTTTACTAAATAAGCTTAATATCAATCTACTATAATCATTTGATTATAGGTCACAGAAAGTAATTATAAAATTATGCAAGACACAATCGAATTCTATTTAGTTTGTGGCGGTTACATTATATTTAATTCAAAGTAACTCAAAAATATTCATTCCATTCATAAAATATACTTTACATAAAAATACTTTACTTTTGACACATTAAACAAATAATGTAAATCTAGTTACCTATATTGTTTTTGGAAGTGTATATATAGATTGTAAATTAATGAAGTAAGTTCAGTTCATTCAACGAATTCAGTGCTTTCTCAAATATTGTATTGAGTAAGTCAATTAATAAATGTAATTTAATTTGTTCAGTTCGTTCTTAATTATTGTATCGTTTGAATTTATAATAAAATATTATTCACCATAGTAAAATATCTTTCTAATTGCAGAAAGAAAAGTTTATGCTTATAAACAGAAACAAACTATACCACTAGAACGAACAATTGGTGACCTCGATAAGGCACAAGCGCCTCTTATTGAAAATCCAGCTCTTTTTCAACATGTGGGCTTGCAACGAAAGTTATCGCAACCTTTAAGAAAGACGAGCAGTACCACGCTATCTAAGCCCGAGCTGCTATTGCGAATATAAAAAAACGAACAGAAGCAAACTGTTGAAGCTATAGCTGAGAGCGTTCTCTCTTCGGCAAAGTCAGATATTGTAGGAAGTAGTTTAGAATCAACGGAAAGTCCTTTTGGTTTCAGTGCTACACTACGCGAACGGGAGAACCACACCGATCTCTCTGCTATCAATAATTCTATGCAAGGAATCAACACAACCGTCTCAGATTTGGCAACCATCACTGAGAATTTGGCACTGACTGACAGTGGCAAAGGCAGGCTAGTTATATTCAAGACCTCCAGGTTAGAATTTTTTTAGAAAAAATTGTGAGATTCTCTCGCAAAAGCTGCGACTCTCGTTTCGTGGAAGATCGAATTGCGAAGAAAGTGAAGGAATCTGATTTTTCGTGGCGATTGAGTCGGTTTGTGCGATTGACTCACACCTTGATAGATGAAAATTCTTGTGTCAATTACGAGCGGTGGTGGTATTATTTCGTTAGAGCAAAAAAACAAGCGAAGAGATCAAATCACAATTTTATTTGCAATTTTTGCCAATTGGTGGTACATTTACGGTCGTGTGTCCGCCCGCCCACCAGCGAAACGCAAATTAGAATTGTGAGCAATTTCGAATTTAATTATAGCATCCGGACAGAGCCTTAAGAGCAAAGCAAAACAATCATCAAATCAGCAGGCAGCCATTGATTTAGTACCGCGAATAAACCGAGAACAGGCGGAAAACGGCGAAAAGTACCAGCAGAAAACGACGAGTGAGGAGCGAATATCCAAGAAAGAATTTAAGTAATAGAATTTATGTACAACATTACATTCTACACACATTTTAAATTCACACATATATACCAGAATTTTTAAATATTTCAAATATTTCTAAATATTTTTTTTTAAATGTTTAAAACGTTAAATTTTAACGATTAGATCGCAGATTAAGGGCAGGATATATCCTGCGGCAGGGGGGATATATCCAGCGTAGCGCATCCAGAACCCTAAGGGATTTATTTTTGCAGGATGATTTATATCATTATAAATTAAATTATGTCTCAAGATAATTTTCATGATGCGAGTCCTTCAGGGGATTCTACAGTAAATGCTGTAGCAGTGAAACTACCTTCATTTTGGGAGGAGTTTCCTGAAACATGGTTTAAGCGTTCGGAGGCTCAATTTGCTCTGGCTGGGATTACGACAGAGTTAACTAAATTCAATTATGTTCTAGTAGCTCTTGATCCTGAAGCAATTAGGACAGTTACTGATCTAGTGAATAATCCTTCACCCACTACTCCCTACACAACTTTAAAAGAAGCTTTAATTTCCAGACTTTCAGCAAGTGAGAATACGAGATTAGGTCAATTAATTTCGAATCTCACTTTAGAAGATAGACAGCCATCACAACTTCTTCGTGAGATGAAACAACTTGAGGGAGATAAAGTTTGAGATGATCTTTTAAGATCAATATGGCTTCAAAGACTACCGGAAAACATGCAAGCAATATTAGCATGTAACCAGTCCAGCTCTTTGAAAGATCTGGCATCAAGTGCTGATAAAATTTTTGAAGTTTCAAATAGATCATCAGTATTTTCATTTGCGAATTCCTCCAAATCAGAACCTAACGTTCAACAACAAATTGCAGAGTTAAGAAATCAAATTGCAGAACTTACTAAGGCTGTTGGAGAATCATTAAAATTTAGAAGTCCAAGAAGGAATGATGGCCAGTTTCAAGGTTTCCGTTCACGTAGTTCATCCAACAGACGCTCAAAAGATAGAGGATTTGTTGGTATCATGCTAAATTTGGTGTCAATGCACATAAGTGTATTGAGCCATGCAAATTTATTAACAAAAATTCTAAGGAGACTTTCAATAATTCAAAAAACTAAATCCTCTAAAGTTTCCGGCGGCAAACTTGGGTGATATTTCTTCTAGCTGCCTTTTAATTCTCGATCATTCTTCAAAGAAGAATTTTTTAATCGATACAGGTGTGGAAATTTCCGTGATTCCGAAATCAAATAACTTGAAATTAATTCCATCGGGATTTAAACTTTCTGCTGCTAATGCATCTTGATACATATGGCAGAAAGTTATTAACATTAAATTTGGGACTTAGAAGAGATTTTTCATGGCACTTTATAATTGCTGACATTACACGTCCCATTATAGGAGCAGATTTCCTTGGTCATTTCGGTCTTTTAGTAGATGTAGCTAATAAAGCTTTAATTGACCCAGTTACCAATCTTAAATCAATAGCTTCTATTTCTAAGGAAGATTATTCAAATTTATCAATTCACGTTCAATCGGATGTTGATCCTAATGTTAAAGAATTATTAATTAAATTCAAGTCGATTACCTTAGAATCTGATTTCACTAAAGTTCCAGTACATAATATTAAACATAAAATTGTTACTTCTGGTTCTCCAATCATGTCCAAACCTAGACGTTTAGCTCCGGACAGATTAGAGTCAGCTAAAAAAGAATTTAATTTTCTTCTGGGACAAGGTATCTGCCGTCCTTCAGAAAATGGTCCTCACCATTACATATGGTAAAAAAAAGTAATGGTGAATGGCGTCCTTGTGGAGACTACAGACGTTTAAATGCCATAACCGTTCCTGATCGTTATCCGATTCCTAATATTCAGGACATCACTTATTTTCTGACCAATTGCAAAACATTTTCAACTTTAGATCTTACCAAGGCATACCATCAAATTCCAGTCGAACCCGAAGATATTCCAAAAACAGCTATATGCACACCGTTTGGACTCTTTGAGATTACCCGAATGACCTTTGGACTATGCAATGCTGCGCAACCTTTCCAGCGATTTTTTAATTCTGTATTGAAAGATCTAAATTTTTGTTTTGTATATCTTGACGACATCCTGATTGCATCTAAATCAGTTTCTGAGCATTTAGCTCATTTGGAAATTATTTTTGAAAGATTACAAGAACATGGTCTTAAAATTAACATTAACAAATGTAAATTTTTATAGACTAGATAAAATTTCGTGGTCATTTCATTTCGTCGGAAGGCATTCGTCCAGTTCCAGACAAATGTTAAGATATTCTTCAATTCAAATTACCTGAGACTATTTCAGAACTTAGACGATTTTTAGGCATGATAAATTTTTATCGTCGTTTCTTGCCCAATGCAGCTCAACATCATGCATTACTTAACAGTTATCTAATAGGAGCTAAAAAGTCAGACAAAAGAAAAATTAACTGGACTCCAGAAGCTATTGAATCTTTTAATTTTTCAAACCAACAATTATTCGAAGCAGCAGTATTGGCTTTTCCTAACATGGATGCTCCTTTAGCAATTTTTGCCGATGCTTCACATATTGCCGTTGGTGCAGCACTCCAACAACGCATAAATGATGACTGGCAAACCTTAGGTTTCTTCGCTAAGAAACTCAATCAAGCTCAAAAAAATTATAGTACTTATGACCGTGAATTGTTGGTGGCTTATCAAGCAGTAAAATATTTTCGATTTTACATTGAATGTCGTTCTTTCACGCTGTTCACAAATCACAAGCCATTAATATATTCATTTCGGCAAAACCCAGCTAAAGCTTCTCCAAGGCAACTCCGTCAACTAACATTTATTAGTGAGTTTACTACAGACTTTCGACATATTTCTGGCAAAGAGAATGTAGTTGTTGATTCTCTTCCTAGGATTTCTCAAATAGAAATTCCTAGTACAATAAATTTCAAAGCTATTTCAGAAGCACAAATTGTAGATGAATGTTTGACAAACTTGAGAACAAATCCGAAATTTAAATTTAGTCAAATTAATTTGCCAAATTCAGATATTGAAGTTTTTTGTGAAATTTCTGATAAAACTATCAGGCCTTACATTCCAGAAAAATTTCGAGAACAAGTTTTCAAAACTGTTCACAATTTATTACATCCTGGAATACGAACTACTCGTCGCATTATTGCAAGCAAATATTTTTGGCCTTCATTAAATAAGGATGTTGCAAACTGGACTCGAAGTTGTTTAGATTGTCAACGTTGCAAAATTTCAAGGCATAATAAAAGGGAAATTAAGACTTTTCCATTGGTATCTAAACGCTTCGAAGCAATTCATATGTATATTATCGGACCACTTCCTTATTAACAAGGTTGCACGTATTGCTTGACAATTATTGACCGATTTTCAAGATGGCCAGTAGCAATTCCCATGACAAATGTAACAGCTCAATCTTGTGCGGAAGCTTTATGCAGTATTTGGATTGCGCGTTTTGGAGTTCCTGAAACCATAGTTACTGATCAAGGTAAACAATTTGAATCACAACTATTTGGTGAACTAGCAAGGACTCTAGGTTTTAAGCGCAACCGTACTACAGCTTATCATACTCAAGCTAACGGTATGATCGAAAAATGGCAGCGTACACTTAAAGCGGCCATTATGACACATAATAATCCTTCATGGACCAAGAGCTTACCTTTTGTGATGTTAGGTTTGAGAACAGCAATCAAAGAAGATCTTAATACTTCTCTAGCAGAGCTACTTTATGGAGAAAATATCAAAATTCTGGGTGATTTTTCAATTCGATCATTTGATAATCAAATACAAAACGATTTTGTTAAAGATCTGAAAGTTGCTATGTCGGTTCTCATACCTATTCCGGCTGCAACTCATGGTAATAATAACACAAAAATCATTAAAAGTTTAGATACATGCACCAAAGTTCTAGTCAGGGTAGATTCGGTTCGTCCATCGCTTAAACCACCATACCAAGGTCCCTTTAAGATATTGCAAAGAAGAGAAAAATATTTCACTATTGAGATTAATAATATAGCGTGTACTATTTCGGTAGATCGATTAAAACCTTGTTTTTCCGCAATTAAGAAAAAAGTAATAAAAAATAATGGAAATGTAGAGACCAAAAAAGTATCGTTTGACATCAGTAAAAATAAAACAAGATTTATAACAAGATATTTATGAATGGCAAACGTTTCAATAAGTCTCAAAGAATAATTTTACATTAAAATTAAAAAAATTAATCAGTAACAGTTAACTAACCCCACATAAGTAGTTTTCCTTTTATCGCGAAATATAAATATTTCACTAGGGGGGAAGTTCTGTGGCGGTTATATTATATTTAATTCAAAATAACTCAAAAATATTCATTCCATTCATAAAATATACTTTACATAAAAATACTTTACTTTTGACACATTAATCAAATAATGTAAATCTAGTTACCTATATTGTTTTCGGAATTGTATGTATAGATTGTAAATTAATGAAGTAAGTTCAGTTCATTCAACGAATTCAGTTCTTTCTCAAATATTGTATTGAGAAAGTCCATTAATAAATATAATTTAATTTGTTCAGTTCGTTCTTAATTATTGTATTGTTTGAATTTATAATAAAATATTATTCACCATAGTAAAATATCTTTCTAATTGTAGAATGAAAAGTTTATGCTTATAAACAGAGACAAACTATACCACTAGAACGAACAAGTTATTCGTACAAATTTATTTTTTTTATTTATCTACTTGAACTTTGACTTCTGATTGAGATAAAATGATTTACAATTTTCCTATCAAGGATAACTTGAAATATGTTAACAAACAAGCATTTATTATAAATTTTAGAAGACAATGTACAAAATTAAAATGTACGCTACATAATTTTCACACATATTAACTTTGTACTTTATATTCTAAAGTTTATAATAAATATTTGTTTTTAAAAATGTTTCTTGTTATGCTTGACAGAAAAAAACGCAAAACTTTTACCATATATGTTCAGTGCTCTCTAATAGCCAATATGATGATAGTGTTGCACCATTTTTATTTTCTCCTTTTACACTAAAGGTTTAGTGTAAATAGGTGTTTTTTTCATGGTAGATACACGAATATGCGCGATCTCCTACAGTGTGTAATTAGATAGTAGGCATAAATACTTACTTTTCATTTTGTTGTGAGATCTAGGTGACAACGTTATATATTTGCCATTGCATTAATAATTGTTATTGTTGGAAATTGCAATTTATATTGATTAACTTAAAAGCCCAAAGTAACATATCTTTGGGCTTGGAAGCCACTTTTAAATTTGCTTTTTTATATTTTTGTGGAGTCAGAAAAACGATATTCTCGTTGTCTTAAAAAATATTTGTTTTCAGGTCAACGTATCGACCTGTTCCCATGACCATCATCAGAACCAAAGTAACTTATTCGTATTGTTCAATTTGATATACTGTGTAAAGTACTTGGTCAATTATTAGTACAAATATTATGTACGGCAGCATAATTCATGTGCATCGTCCTGTTATTCTCATCTATTCGTCTTTTGTATTGTCCCTCTTATTTTCTTGTCCATTGATAATTTTCTTTTATTCTTTTGGAGAGAGCTTGTTAATGTAGGTGTTGACTTACGAGAAGCATAGTAGCGTATTAGCACCACCTCACCGAGCTGGCATCAGTAGAAATAAAGAAAAGTGTCAACGGAGATGGAAAGACATAGAAAGAAATAACATAAAAGTACACGTAAAAGGACTATGAATATCAATTGTATTACATTTAATAGCAATTGTATAATTAATTGACCAGATAGTGTTTTCACATTATATTAAATTAAAATAAATGGAAAAATACTATTCAGTCACATAGGAAATAATGTAGGTTCTGATAATAGCCATGGGAGCATACTGGAACGTTACCCTAAAAATTAAACACTGTTAAGACAACAAACGAATAGTTATTTCACCTTACACACAAAAGGGAAGATTTATAACAAGATATTTATGAATGGCAAACGTTTCAATAAGTCTCAAAGAATAATTTTACATTAAAATTAAAAAAATTAATCAGTAACAGTTAACTAACCCCACATAAGTAGTTTTCCTTTTATCGCGAAATATAAATATTTCACTAGGGGGGAAGTTCTGTGGCGGTTATATTATATTTAATTCAAAATAACTCAAAAATATTCATTCCATTCATAAAATATACTTTACATAAAAATACTTTACTTTTGACACATTAATCAAATAATGTAAATCTAGTTACCTATATTGTTTTCGGAATTGTATGTATAGATTGTAAATTAATGAAGTAAGTTCAGTTCATTCAACGAATTCAGTTCTTTCTCAAATATTGTATTGAGAAAGTCCATTAATAAATATAATTTAATTTGTTCAGTTCGTTCTTAATTATTGTATTGTTTGAATTTATAATAAAATATTATTCACCATAGTAAAATATCTTTCTAATTGTAGAATGAAAAGTTTATGCTTATAAACAGAGACAAACTATACCACTAGAACGAACAAGTTATTCGTACAAATTTATTTTTTTTATTTATCTACTTGAACTTTGACTTCTGATTGAGATAAAATGATTTACAATTTTCCTATCAAGGATAACTTGAAATATGTTAACAAACAAGCATTTATTATAAATTTTAGAAGACAATGTACAAAATTAAAATGTACGCTACATAATTTTCACACATATTAACTTTGTACTTTATATTCTAAAGTTTATAATAAATATTTGTTTTTAAAAATGTTTCTTGTTATGCTTGACAGAAAAAAACGCAAAACTTTTACCATATATGTTCAGTGCTCTCTAATAGCCAATATGATGATAGTGTTGCACCATTTTTATTTTCTCCTTTTACACTAAAGGTTTAGTGTAAATAGGTGTTTTTTTCATGGTAGATACACGAATATGCGCGATCTCCTACAGTGTGTAATTAGATAGTAGGCATAAATACTTACTTTTCATTTTGTTGTGAGATCTAGGTGACAACGTTATATATTTGCCATTGCATTAATAATTGTTATTGTTGGAAATTGCAATTTATATTGATTAACTTAAAAGCCCAAAGTAACATATCTTTGGGCTTGGAAGCCACTTTTAAATTTGCTTTTTTATATTTTTGTGGAGTCAGAAAAACGATATTCTCGTTGTCTTAAAAAATATTTGTTTTCAGGTCAACGTATCGACCTGTTCCCATGACCATCATCAGAACCAAAGTAACTTATTCGTATTGTTCAATTTGATATACTGTGTAAAGTACTTGGTCAATTATTAGTACAAATATTATGTACGGCAGCATAATTCATGTGCATCGTCCTGTTATTCTCATCTATTCGTCTTTTGTATTGTCCCTCTTATTTTCTTGTCCATTGATAATTTTCTTTTATTCTTTTGGAGAGAGCTTGTTAATGTAGGTGTTGACTTACGAGAAGCATAGTAGCGTATTAGCACCACCTCACCGAGCTGGCATCAGTAGAAATAAAGAAAAGTGTCAACGGAGATGGAAAGACATAGAAAGAAATAACATAAAAGTACACGTAAAAGGACTATGAATATCAATTGTATTACATTTAATAGCAATTGTATAATTAATTGACCAGATAGTGTTTTCACATTATATTAAATTAAAATAAATGGAAAAATACTATTCAGTCACATAGGAAATAATGTAGGTTCTGATAATAGCCATGGGAGCATACTGGAACGTTACCCTAAAAATTAAACACTGTTAAGACAACAAACGAATAGTTATTTCACCTTACACACAAAAGGGAAAAAAGAAAGTGACTTACAAGCCCAAGCAACAGATTATTATGAACATATATTATTAAATTACTAATGAAATTCTTTGTAGCTACATGAATGAGTTGCAAATTTTTTTAATAATTTTTTCTGAAAAATTATTAGAGAAGAAAAATGTTAGAAGAAGGTGGTTTTGACGTGTGTATTAATTCTCATTGGGCCATTACCGTTATTATATACACACCGGTGATGGCGACCACCATGCTTAGAGATGAGCGATTTATTTTTAGTTTTCCTACTTATGCGAGCTCAATATGTTTTTTGTAACTACGAATTATGTTCAGGTTAAATTTCCTCCTGTAAGTACTTGTCTTATCTAACCTTTAAATGGATCATTTCATCCTTTTCACATCAATTTAATGTAAATCTATACGATGATTTTTTTGCTCTACATGAGCTTTCACTGCATCATGCGGATATCGACCTCGTTTTCGGATGGCTCTGATAGCTTTTAAATTACTTATGAAAAATGTTAGAAGATCCATCTAAAGGTTGGCTAAGAGAAGTACTTACAGGAGGAAATTTAACCTGAACATAACTCGTAGTTACAAAAAACATATTGAGTTCGCATAAGTAGGAAAATTAAAAATAACTCTCTCTCACTCATGGTGGTCGCCATCACCGGTGTGTATGTAATAAGAGTTCTTCTAACACTTTTCTTCTCTAATCATTTTTCAGAAAAAAATATTAAAAAATATGCTATCGGAGCCATCCAAAAATAAGATCGACATCCGCACAATGCAATGAAAGCTCATGTAGAGCAAAAAAATTATCGTATAGATTTACATTAAAGTAATGTGAAAAGGGTGAAATGATCCATTTAAAGTTTAGCTAAGATTCATTATTAGATATAATTAAAAGAATGATTTTAGGAAGTAGCCGCACTTATTTCTAAATTTTTAGGTGTTTTTTTTTGCTTTGATAAGCAATAATTATTCAGGTGCTTAACATCATTGAAAACTTCTGCACAAATTGGTAACTCAGTAACTTTTAAGCATCAATACATTCTATGGGAAGGGGACGGCACCTTTAAAGGGGAGCCATGTGAAATAAATAAGTTATTGTGAACACAATCTCTGATTCTCAGTCTCCTTGTTTCGCTTTCCAATGTTGGTGCCGTACGCAGAAGAAACAAGGTGAGCAATAGAGCTTTCTTATATGGTTTTTCTTTTTATTTCATATGCTTACATAGAAGGATGTTTTACACGAATGGCGATTACAAGAAGGATCTTAAGGAATTTTCTTGATAAATTATTTCTCGTCAATATACGCCAAAAATGATTTATTCATTGAAATATATTGTCATTGGAACCGATTTTTGGTTTAAATTATAATTAATATAACAACCAGTATAGCTAGTTTTCCAAAACCAGTTAGTTAAAATAGAACAATTATTACTTATTAATTAGAGCTTTAAAAAACTCAAACGATTATCATTTTCGACCTGAACAGTTAATTGAATATTATTATCACAGCTATTAATATCTGTTGAATATCATTTATTTGCACTTTAGGAAAAATAGTAAAAATATCATCAATGGATCTATAATAGTTCCTTATCCGAACCTTTAGTTTATGTTTAACATCCATTTCCAAGTCTTGCTAAAATAGGAAACATTTTTGAACCCATTCGTGGGCCTAGTATCTGCTTATAAAATTTATTGTTCAACTCAAAGTGAGTTTATTTAAAAGAAATTCCAATAAATCTAGGAAATCTATTAGTTTAAATTTAGTGTGTTTTTTTATTAAGCACCATCATTTTCTTAGACTTTTCTTAACTGATTCAGTACTTATATTCGTAAATAACGAGGTAGGATCTAATGAAATCTTTACAAATTCATCCGGAATAACAGTATCTTCAATTTTATCATTAAATTGAAAACTATCTTTAACGTTAGATTTAGGGCTCGGTAGAGTTTTAGTTAAAATATCCTTCACAAGCCTTCTAATGGAGACGTAGGGGTGTCAATACATGAAACTACAATCCATAACAATCCAAAAAACATGAAACTACAATCCATAAAAACGAGCTAAATCTGAATTCGTTACATTGTATTTATACTTATCATTCGCATTAAAATATTGTAAATTAAAATATTTGTCAACTGTTTTTTTATTTTTAGGATTTTTACCAAGCTGCTTATAGTATTTAGTATCATTAATTGTTTCTTTTATATCGTGATTATATTTGCATCTTTCAACAGTGATTGGGACTGGACCTTTATCAGACCTAGTTACCATAATATTAGGATGACTTTTAATAAATTTTTAAGTATTTGAAATAATTTTATTAATTTTGTTGATAGATTGATTTAATTGAAAATTTTGTGAAAATCTGATGGTGTCTTTAAAGATGTTAAATTTTTTATCCAACTTGCATGATAGAAATACTGTTAGAATTATTGTTATGTAAAGCTAGCGTAAAATTGTTAGTTTGATTATGGCTATTAAATCTACTTTGTCTATCAAAAATAAATGAAGTTTTATCCTTAAAATGCTCTTTGAATCTATTTTTAATTTGATTGTGTTTAAAAAATATAACTCTTCGAATTTCTTAAAAAATTGTTTGTCAACTAATTCTATTATAATATTTGACTCTGAAATTAAATGTGAATTTTAATAATTTATATGTAAATTGTGTCTGTTAAATTCAAACTTTTCGTTTTGTGCAATGTTTAAACAGAAAATTTTTTAACGATCTATTACATTCTTTACTATGAAAAAATTTCGATATTTTATTAAAAATACCTTCAATATGGCTAGCATACACATAAAAGTGTTTGCAAATAGTAAAAAAACCTGTTTTCCTCCAGTGAATTGGTCAGCTCCTTCTTCAGTTTAACACATTTGTAAAATCTTCCTTAGTGTCGTGACCGAGAACCTTGTTGATGAGATTCTAAAAAGTGCACACACTTGTCCATTTTTCCGATGCGATCATGCGATTACATCTGAAGGCATGTAGTGGTTGCTCCAATCGATTATTCATTTTAAATAGCATATATCAACTCAATGCTTAATGTTCAGCAATACTCGTATATAGGATACCTGCAAATTAATCATTTTTAATAGATATATTTTTAAAGGATATTTTATTCTCAACATATACAAATCGGGCATGAATGTAACGTATATACAACCAAATTTTACTGGAAGGTACATGAAAGATTTATCCTGCGAATCCATCAACACTTTGATATGATTGATCGGTAAAGGTAAAATATTCATTAAATCAATTTCAAAATATGTATATGAATTAATAATGGATAGTTGCTATTAAGAGTTAATTGCACCCATTTCCATAATGCCCTAACTATTCAATACAAATAGGCCATCAAGGAGATAAATACGATTACTCTCAATCGTAGCAATCCTGAAAAACAATTATTATTTAAACATAATTTTTCACTCCTGTGTTTGTAACTTTACGGAAAGGTCTTCACTATCACTTTGACCACATAACTCTTATTGTTCTCACAACAAGAACAAAGTCATTTAGATCGATGTTTTCATAAGGTGATTGCACACATTTCCAAAATGCCTAACTATTTAATGCAAATAGGACAGGACGGAAATAAGCACAGTCACTCTAAATTCTTGAAACACAATAACTAATTAAGACTTTCCATGCCATAACCTTGCGGAAAGTTAATCGGCCAAGGTCAAATATTCACTAATTCACTTCAATTAATTGCATCCATTTCCATAATGTCCTAACTATTCAATACAAATAAGCCATAACGAAAATAAATACGATTACTGTCAATTTGATTCCTGAAGCACAATAATTTAAACAAACTTTTCAACCCGGAGTTTGAAAGTTTGCGAAGAGGAAATTGACCCTCGCTATCACTTCTGGCACACAATTCATTCTGTTCTCACTAGTATTCACTAAATCAATTTCGTGTAACTCATTTTGATAATTATATAGTAAGGATTTATCCCGATACACACCGAAATAGAAAATTTATTTACGATTTGCACTCGCGTAAGTCACATTTTCACATCTGACATTTCTCAAACCACCAAAAGAATCGTCGAAATTGTCCTGAATAATTTTGATGATCGTGAAGTTGGAATAAACCAATCATAATTAAGGATAATCTTTTATCACGTGTACACGCTTAGAAATTTCAAAATTTCGTCATGCTATCTTATTCTTTTTACGTTCTTAGCAAATTTTCAACTACATACATATGTTTTGCTGCATATACAAACATTTCAGTCGCGCAAAAACATTTAATATTTTATGTTGTGGATTGTTTACAGTTGAAATGGAAAATTGTTCACAGTGCCAGTGCTATTTAGTGTATATGCTCTACTTGTGGCGCATAGGAAATCATAACAGATATATTGGTTGATGTTCCACTCCAGTGTGCCATTCTCAAAGTTCTCACTGAGGAACGGAACAAATGGAGAGGCAATCTCTGAGGAACAGGATAAAACCGGATTGGAGATCTACTTTGAGGAACAAGATAAAACCGGAGTGGACATCCATGTGTACACGTTGTCGCAACTACCCCTGCGACCGCATGCCTAACTACGTGTCTTTTTGCACCTACCCCTGCGACCGTGATTCGAAAGCTAGTTAAGGGGAACCCAATGGGTTGTCACAAGAAAGTAAACAAACGCTTATGCACTCGTAAATATGGTTTTATTGCAAATAACACTTCACAGAACAAGAAAATAGCATTGAATACAAATAAAGCATTATGGCCACTAGGATAGAAAACACTGTCGTATCGATAACCCATCGTTTTCTAGCAATAACGCACATTACACTTTTAATTGAGTTCCTCGCTCCGATTTACAATGTCACTCCTTAAAATGTTGTTATCCCTAGACCAGGTGTAATATTGCTTTCACTACAGTCAATATGTACCTCGGGACACGTTCTCGAACCGAAAAAACGACTAACTTCCGAATCGTATCTCACGCGCCAGGTAAATTTCGCGCCCATGTTTAGTCGTCAAATTGACAATCTGGCTCTCGAGAGGAGAAATTGTGGAAATTATTGGAAATGAAATGACAATCATGCTCAGAAGGTGGTCGTATCATTTTCTATGGAGCTTATATGAGCATAGCCTCTCCATTTGTTCCGTTCCTCAAAGGAGATCTATATGTCCACCTTTGAGGAACAAGATAAAACCGGAGTGGACATCCATGTGTACACGTTGTCGCAACTAACCCTGCGACCGCCTGCCTAACTACGTGTCTTTTTGCACCTACCCCTGTGACCGTGATTCTAAAGCTAGTTAAGGGGAACCCAATGGGTTGTCACAAGAAAGCAAACAAACGCTTATGCACTCGTAAATATGATTTCATTGCAAATAACACTTCACAGAACAAGAAAATAGCATTGAATACAAATAAAGCATTATGGCCACTTAGGATAGAAAACACTGTCGTATCGACAACCCATCGTTTTCTAGCAATAACGCACATTACACCTTTAATTGAGTTCCTCGCTCCGATTTACAATTTCACTCCGTAAAATGTTGTTAGTCCTAAGCCAGGTGTAATATTACTTTCACTACAGTCAATATGTACCTCCGGACACGTTCTCGAACCGAAAAAACGACTAAATTCCGAATCGTATCTCACGCGCCAGGTAAATTTCGCGTCCATGTTTAGTCGTCAAATTGACAATCTGGCTCTCGAGAGGAGAAATTGTGGAAATTATTGGAAATGAAATGACAATCATGCTCAGAAGGTGGTCGTATCATTTTCTATGGAGCTTATATGAGCATAGCCTCTCCATTTGTTCCGTTCCTCAAAGCTCAGGCCCAGAAGGAAAGCGTCACAGCGGGAACCGTCAAAAGCTGCTCAATTGGTCAATTGGTCTAAAAAGCTTGTATGCGCTGTGACGTCATGCTTCCACTTTTGGGCCAATGTGCGGAGCCATTGACTATGCTCATATAAACTCCATAGGAAATGATTCGACCACGTTCTTTAGACTGATTGTCATTTCATTTCCAAGAATTTCCAATTTCTCCTCTCGCGATGCCGATTGCCAATTTGACGACTTAACATGGCTTAAACATGGACACTAAATTTACCTGGCACGTGAGATATGATTCGGAATTTAGTCGCTTTTCGGTTCGATAACGTGTGCGAAGGTACATATTGACTGTAGTGAAAGTAATATTACACTTGCTTTAGGGATAAGAACATTTTAAGCAGTAACACTGTAAATCGGAGCGAGGAACTCAATTAAAAGTGTAATGTGCGTTATTGCTAGAAAACGATTGGTTATCGATATGAAAGGGTTGTCTATCCTAAGAAGCCATAATGTTTAATTCGTATTCAATGCTATTTTCTGGTTTTGTGAAGTGTTATTTGCAATAAAATCATATTTACGAGTGCATTAGCGTTTGATTACTCTGTTGTGGCAACCCATTGGCTTCCCCTTAACTATCTTTAGAATGACGGTCACAGCGGCAGGTGCAAAAAGACATGTAGCTAGGCAGGCGGTCGCCGGGGTAGTTGTGACAACGTGAACATATGGATGTCCACTCCGGTTTTATCTTGTTCCTCAAAGCTCAGGTTAATAAGAACCTTTGAGGAACGAAACAAATGGAGAGGCAATGCTCATATAAGCTCCATAGAAAATGATATGACCGTGTACCTGAGGCTGATTGTCATTTCATTTCCAATAATTTCCAATTTTTCCTCTCGCGAGGCCGATTGTCGACGTCCAAAATTTTACTGGCGCGTGAGATATGATTCAGAATTCAGTTGGTTTTTTGGTTCGAGAGCATGTCCGAAGTAAAATATTGACTGTAGTGAAAGTGACATTACACCTGGCTTTGGCATGACAACATTTTAGGCAGTGACATTGTAAATCGGAGCGAGGAACTCAATGAAAAGTGAAATGTGCATTTTTGCTGGAAAAGGATGGGTTATCGATATGAAAGTGTTTTCTATTCCAAGTGGCCACAAAGTTTAATTCGTATTCAATGCCATTTTCTGGTTTTGTGAAGTATTGTTTGCAATGAAATCATATTTACGAGTGCATAAGCATTTGTTTACTTTCTTGTGACAACCCATTCAATTCCTCTTAACCCTGTAATGAACCGAGTTGGCAAGGGTAGGTGCACAAAGATACGTAGTTAAGTGTACATATGGATGTCCACTCCGATTTGATCTTGTTCCTCAGAGATAAAAACTTGATGGCCTAAGGATGAAACAGGTAGCTAATTGGAACGACTCAATGCAAATGGTACACGGCTTTTTCTTGTGATCAATTCTATCTGTTGATAAGGAGGATAATTCTTTTCATCATATGTTTTGTTGCATTGGCTGTAAAGTTTGGCTTGCCCAAAAAGTGTTTTTGAGTATTAACAAACTCTTTCGTGTAAAGTTTTTCTATGAAAAACAATGCAAACTCAGATTTCGATAGTGGCAAGTGACAATAAGGTGATAACTGAATAATTAGACAGGGAGAAATTGTAAAAGCTTTGGTAGAGTGCTGGAAAACATCAAGTTTTGTGAATAGTGCAACAAATGAAGTGCATACTGGAAAATTGCTACAGTGAAACCCACCGCCGTCCAGCAGGAGTGTCGATTTATAGGTAAATATTGATATACAGAAGAAGAATAAAAAATAGTATTTATCAGTCTGGTTTTTCAATGAAATTTGCTTCAGTCAAATTGTGTAAGTTATGGTTGTGGCCATTTTATAAGGTTAACTTTAACACAGTATCGCCCAAAATATGGGGCATTTTTAACGTATAATTGGCATCCTCATTGCGTTAAAAGAAAATTTCCTCTCACGAAAAACTTCGTGCAAATTAAAAACTGTCTATTAGACAATATTTAAATAAGCATTTTCATCCAAGAGACATAAAGTGACTGCCATTTCAAATCGCACACTAAAAAGGCCATATTAATTTTACTTCATTCATTAACAAAATCAAAAAGTTATTTCCCTTAAGGCAGGCCTTTATCCCACCGATGCCGCTGCAAGCCCAGTTGAAGGAAGAAGGAGGCATAAGTCGGTACATAAATTATATTAATGATTATTTACTGAATTCTGAAGGTTTTTTTACTCAATTCTCAGTTATTAAATCACACATTTATTCACGTAAATATTTTTGAGTTTTCTATTTCCTTATCTTTGGAAACCTCAATTAAACCCAAATCCAAGATTTTCTGCCATATTAGAATTCAATTTCAAATTTAATCAAAAATGAAAATTAAATGAAAATATGAACACTTGTGGCGCATAGGGATTCATAATAGAGATATTGGCCAATTTCCACTCCAACGTTCCATTCTCAAAGGGGCTAAGCTCATAAAAAATGCACAGGAGTGGTTGCGACCAGGCTCTGTTCCTCATATTAATAAGAACTGGATGGGCTATGCTCATATAAAACGCATAGGAGAGCATGCGACCATCTTTCAATGGATTCGTGTGTCATATTCTCTCCGTCTACCTCCTGTCGCTCACTTGTTTGTTCCAGAAGCTCACTGGGTTGGATCTGTCTTTCATGTTTTTTTTTTTTTTTTTTGTTGTAGGGAGGTGAAGGCATTTACGCCCACCGAGTCTGGCAGTGTGGGACTCCCATGGAGGATACCCTTGGACTACCCACTGAACACCTCCCCTGTCAATCTGAGAACCTAGCCTGGAACCGTTTGACACATTACTTCGGGCCAGGTCTCGTTTTGTTACGCCGTGGGGCGCCTTCAAGCTGGGGAGTCCCATTTTCTCTCCGTCTACCTCCTGTCGCTCACTTGTTTGTTCCAGAAGCTCACTGGGTTGGATCTGTCTTTCATGTTGACTGGTCGAAATTGACCAAATTGTAAGTTTCGTCGCGAATTTCATCCGATATTAAGGCTGTGGAAAGTGCTCGCGATCTCAATTCATTCCAAGTGTTTGAACATTCTATTGAGCTTTGTGATTAGAATAACTTTCACGTGTGACACTGTGAATTTGATTTACTTCGTGTAAAAATTATAGTCGAAAAGGATCTGTAGGTGTTCCCTTTCACAGATATGTAGTTATTATGTTAATGGTCCGCATGTTTTTAAATAGAAAACAAATTTTCAGTGTTGCATGAAAGTTTGTTTCCATTGAGCAGCAGCCATGTTTGCTTGTGCAATTTGGCTCTCTGATAGGTTTTAAACAAAAGCATACCAGTAGAAGAAGTGGTCAAAGACGTTGTCACGACCATATGGTCACATGCCAGTCCACTCCAGTACTATTTTATTACTCGATGCTCAAAGTACTAACTAGCACCAAAACTGACGATAGATACAAGCCATATGGTAGCAATTTGCATATGTATTAGTCGGCCTACTATGGACAAGCTTCCGGTAGCTGTCACCCAACTGCGGCATTAGCAAATGCTTATATTTCGTCATATATACTATTTTCCGAATAAAAAACGTGCCGAACGCATTCCGTGCATGCTATAAATTCACCTTGGATAGCCCATTGTGCTCCTAAACTTTCCAAGACGAGCAAATGAAGCACACGTTTTGCACGTTCGACTGATAGCTCAGCGTTGAGATGTAAACAAACTCCTATAAATTCACTTTGGAAGGCGATAAAAACTAAACGGGTATAAGAATCGAAATAATTTTCACTTCACGAGGAGCGCTATTGTGTTCTCCGCGGATCATCTGGATTTCACTGCAGAAATCCGTCTCTAAACCGTACAAAACCTCGAATTTTTGTCGGCACCTCCACAATTCTTCATATAACGCCATGTAAGTTAGCCAGCAAAGTCGGCCTACTAATGGTCATGTGTGTGGTAGTAAGCGCTGCTGCCATATGGCTTGCATCTATCGTCAGTTTTGACTAGCACCCATAGAAGACCATATCTACATTGGAACAGGAACGGCCCAATGCTAATGGAACACTGATTTTTCTTGTCATCAATTCTCTCTGTCGATAAGGATAAATCTTCATATTGTCATATGATTTTTTTGCATTCGCTGTCAAAATCGGCTGTGAAAACGCGTAAACAAACTCGTTTGCTGTGGGATTTTTAGTTAAAATCAGTGAAAATTTGTGATTTGTGCGCTATTCATGAACAAGACAATAAGAGACAATCTATCGCTTAGATTGCAAGTGAGAAAACTATATATTTCGACGGAAAGGAAGGAAAATACAAACAAAGTTTCTAAAATCATGTGCATTGTGAAAAAATGCAATAATAGAACGCACCGTCAGCCCACAGGAGTATCATTTCATAGGTAAGTAACAACATAAAATGTAGAAAGCACAATACAATATTTAGAAGTGTTTTTTCACTCAAAATCACTGCTTCCAATTCATGCATGATTATGTTTACATTTCGGTGGCGACCATTTTATTCGATTAGTTTTCGCGTTGTAGCGCCTGCATTTTGGGGGCAAGTTTTGCTAGCATATTGCTTGAATAATTTTATTGATGAAATCAATTTTATTTCTTTTTCCAGGAGTCTGTCAAATGATACTGGACATACGAATATATGGAGATGAAAAAATTATTAATGGGCAATTATCGGTAAACTGTTTACTTTTATAAATCTCATCTGGATCTCAGACATATTTTTGTTTTTGCAGGCAAATGCAACGAGCTTAGCGACAGTATTGATTTCAAGCGCCTCTCTGGATGGGGAAGCTATTTCATCCTCGAAAGCGGAAAGCAGAATCCCGGAATTGTTAGAATTATTCTTTTAACTGTAGGCATATATAGAATGAATTCCATTTATTATATTATTGAATTTTCAAATGAATAAAAGTAATTTCGAAATTATTAATCTTTATATTAACAAGCAGAAGCATATATGAACTATTCAAAAAGATGCTTTGGACAGATAATTCAAATTTTGTATTAAAACTTTTGATCAATTTTACAGCCCATATCAAAGAGATAAATTTACTATCGGGGCGCAGAATAATTCATTTTGGGACTAATTACAGGTTTGAGGAATTCAACAGTAATAGACGACGTATTTATAACCAATATATGCTCAAATTCGTTCCCTCATATAAATTGAATCAAGATATCATTAAGCTATTTTTGATCCATTCGATCAAGTCTCGCCTATAGCAATTTACTGACTGTAAGGCAATTTACTCTTATTTTCTCTAAATAGTATACTTAAAAATGTTCAAGTGGCATGCATCGGAAAGCAACTCTTTGTTGCATATGGTGAGCACATGGACAACAAACGACATTCAGCTTGTTAGTTAAGCTTATAGCAGTAAAATACATCAACACAAAATACTATTTTATTGCGAAATTAAAATCAGAATAAATCTCTGTTAGGCGATATCTTAACAAATTAGTGCACCTTAAAGGCATGTAGTTCTCTCACACAAAGCGAAGGTCAATCTCAACGATTATACATTTCACCTTAATTCCACTGAAGACGATTATGAAAGGAAAAGGCAGGTGAAAAAGTATAAAAGAATGAACGATTATAGTTTTAATAGTAGTTGAAACCTAAGGAACAGATTTAGTTTTTGCTTATTAAATGTCGCTGTGAGTTTCTTTTTATCTAAATAAAGTTTTGCAAACTATTCAAGTCTGAAATAGGAACATTATCAATCAATTATGCAATGGCAGTTAACTTTTACATATTCAAATATTTCTAAACTGTAGCTCCCTTTTTAGACTACACCCTTCCAAAATTAAATCGAAAGAGCAACGTTCGTGGCGCATCGGGAAATGATGACAAAATTTAAGTTGATGTTCCACTCCAGTGTTCCATTCTCAAAGATATCTACTAAATAGCAGCTGCAATTAGGACAAATTTTATTTCGTACGGTGCTTATAGAGTAGAGAGAATTAGACTAAAAGTGCATATGTATGGTAAACAAAAACTTGTATTCGCAAGCAATTGAACCATAACATGGTAAACTTTAATCCATCCTTTATACGTTTATTTGCCTCTCTTTTCATTTTGACAGCTCCTCGATTGCAGGTGCTAGTTAGTATATATGCTCTGCCCATAGTATACTCAACTCGTACCCAAACCTTTCATTTACCCTATGTTGCACACATTTTGAATTTTCCCAGGGGCACGTCAGCTGATCCAGGGCATTACAGCTGATCCCATGTTTAGCGCGCTCAGGAAACAAAGCAAAATGCAAATAAAATTTCCGACGCACGTGTTCTTTTATGCATTTCAGAACATAGGAGTGTTGCTAGATCCTAAAAAAACTAAAAGATTGCATGGAACGAATTTGTTTTTCTGAAAAGTTATTGAATTTTTGATATATGGTAATCCTTAAAATCTCTCATCGAAGCATATGTTTATTTTCGCGCCAATCTTCGCGTCAGCATCTGCCTACCAACCTGCCACCCAAGATTTATGGCTCGCTGTTCGGCTTGTGTTCGGATTTTCCCGGAGGGTGTAGTAATAGAGCAGTTACCCTATCAAACTGCTCTAAAACTTTCCTATCTCCTTCATCCCTACAGCATGGTAATCAAGTAGACATTAATGATTATGCAGTTTAGAATTGTTTTTAAATATCCAATGTCTTCTTTAAAATAATCATAACTAACAAACACCTTGCATATCAATTTTGTTTCAAATCAAATCAAAATTTTAACTTAATTTAAAATGCTATTAATTAATATACAAATAAAAACAACATTCATATAAATTCAATTTTTCAACAACCAAAAATTTGGCTATAAATAAAAATGCTCGATTCGAATTTGGCGCGGGCAAAGGGTGAAAGAAAATTCATGCATACTATAGACAAGATCTACTAATTCACTACACAACAGCAAATCATTTCCATCTAGAAAATCCTACTATGACTTGAAAGTATTTAAAACAAACATTTTCTCACTCAGCTCATTGTAATCCTAGACATACAAAATATACATTTACACTCATAGAATTGTTGGTAACAAATCTTATCAGTGAACAATCTACTCAATGCAACTTCGCATTCCATGCATCCCATCAGTGGCAACACATTTACATTCAGATGCGTTCAAGGCCTGAAACCACAGCAATAATTCCAAAAATCTGATTTGCACTTGCACCACAATGGCACGGGCGAAATTAAGAGGGGATCGCAAAGCGGGAGTGCTCGAGATGGGGAGTCTTGTGAGGAAGTTGGCCGTGGCGGGCGTAGACGCTCTGTCGTTATTCCGGGCGCCTTTAAATTTTCAGCTGTAATTCTACACAAAAATATTAATTCGTACACTGGAATATGTTTCATTTCTAAGATTTAAAAAGTATAAAAGTGGCGCAAAGTAATATGACCTAGAGTTCGCGCATGAAAAAATTGAATCGTTTGCGATTGTGCTTTGTTTTTCTGAAAGGAAAAATATTCATTGCATGCAGGATTGGAAGTGAAATTTTCAGATTAAAACTCAATTAGTGAACAGTGCTCAGCGATTGATGCTGTAAGTTTTTGTCATTTTACCGTGTCCAGATTTGCCCTTAGTGCTTCCCCCTGATCGAGATCCGACCCATCCCGGAGCACTTAACGGAACACCTGTACTGCTACACAGATCTTGAAGTCACCATATACAAAACAAGTGCATAGAACAGTGAAAAGGTTCTAGATACATTTTATAAAGTAAAGAGCGAATCACAGTTACATTTCAACGCATGTACACTTCATCAAGGTTGTCAATGATGCATAGATATTCATGGTTTGTTTTTTGGTGCTAGCCTATGGAACAAAACATACGCCTGGATTGTGTATTGGGATTTTCGAAGCGGTTTTCAATTTAGCCAAAGATGATTTTGGAATGGAACAATTGGAAAGTTAAAAACATGAACATAAACTTGTCTTGAGAAGCATATGAACTGTAACCGATAGAAGTTTTTTTCTGACCCGGGTCACAATTCGTGACGGAATTTTGTAAATACAAATATAAGTATAATTATGCTAGCGTAGTTTGATTCAAAACTGCCTGTCATTGATGATAAGAGAATTAAACCATAATTTTGAACTGAAATCATATGATGTACGGCGGGTGATTTACTAATACATGAAGGTGATTTGAATCCCAACAAGTATGAACAGTGCAGTGGACCGAATTAATAAAACTACATACTTTATATAAGAAGTTTGTAAAATTTTGTTGCTGTAACTATACAACCAGGAATTCGTTCATGAACGAAGCTTTTGTTGAAGCTCGAATTGCAAGGTCAATGGTATAGCTGCTACCCGGCGGTGTCATATTGGAAGTGAATGGAATTGGCCTCACAGGACTCATGAAATATCTTAGTGTCGCCAGAGAAGAATTTATACGAATGCTAGCAGAAGATGAACGGGGAGATGCAGCTTTACTTCGCAAACAAACAAATATTGGCAAATGCAATAAAAGCAGCAGAAGTAAACGACAGGCTAGGTTTGCACTCGCTACGAAATTGCAACTCGCATATACCAGTGACATACGCAACAAGTGGTGAAGGTTTATATAAAGGTCTCGACTATTGGTCCAATCAACTACAATAAAAAAATGTCTGTCGCTCAATATTTAAAGATTTAATTTAAACATAATTTAAATATAACACAAAAAAAATATTAAAAATTAAATAGCAAAATAAAAAGGAACAATAATTAAAGAAGTAGTCTAAAAGAATGAATTTGTTTTTGGCAGAATCGATTGTCATCCGCCAACACATCGTTCTCGAGCGCTCGACGGACCATGTGAGTAAGTACCCTTTTAAGTTCATTTCTTTTCTTTAGATATGTTCTTTTTATAAATTTGTTTGATTCTATATTGGTTCCATGCTAATAGCAATTACAGCTACAAATAATTTATTTAATTTTGATGGTCAATTTTAGCTAAAAGTGCTTTTATTATTAATGTTAACTTTTCTTTAAATCACACCTACAAATCTGTTCAATTACCATTCGGTCATTTTGTTTAGTTGCCAAGAATTAATTAATCAGCATAATAAAATGAATTATTAGAATACACCCTTCGGTCTTTCCTTTCCTTCACCTCTGACCGGGTATAGGACCCGGTACGCTGGTAGGCTCTCCACGCCAGAAATGAGCCAACCATCGGGCACCAACTAACCTCCTTTTGTTTCAGGTGACTTCGCGGGTTGAGTGGCCCGAGCAAGGTGCCTCTTTATGGTATAGGGTTATGTAATCGAATTGCATAACTCTATGGCATAAATTGGTCTCCGGGGTACTTCTCCTCTGATGGGAAGGCTCATACAAGTTAAGTTGTATGAGTTTTCCACTCAGAAGAGAAATACCTCGCCACTGCAACATTTATGGATTCTGTTCCGGTTGGGCGGGTGCGTGGGAGCTCCATCACCACCCGGTTGCCCCTCTCTTATTTGTGGGCCATGAGCCTCGTCGGGTAGCGACGAAGTTACCCTAGGTCCACCAATTTTTATTTGTTTTACTTGTTCTCTGAACAAGTCATTTTCTCTCAGTATGGTTGCCTACAATTTTTGCGACTTCAGTTGCCTCTCTTTTTTTTGACCGTAGAAATTCGTGAATGCGAAATTCTTTTGTAGTGGGTCCTTGTGCTGGGGGGAATGAACCCGCCCTACGACACCGCAATGATAGCCTGCCAGCGCATTCACGTGTCCCCAGACAAGGGCATTCTCGGCGGATATCTACAGCTTCCTCTGCCGAGGCAGCAGACCATTGCTGCAGTCCTTTATGGACTTTGAATTTATCAATTCACTACAAGGGTTGATGGAGTGTGGTTACTAGTTGAGTATACTATGCTAGCACCTGTGATCGAGGGGCTGTCAAAATGAAAAGAGAGGCAAAAAAAACGCTTAAAAAATGGATTACAGTTTACCATGTGTTGGTTCGATTGCTTACATATGCACATGCATTTTCAGTCCAATTTTCTCTACTCCATAAGTATCGTAAGAAAGAAAATTTGTTTCAGTTGCGGCTGCTATTTAGTAGATATGCTCTGGCCAAAGTAGGCTGACAGCCAAAGCTCACGTAAGCTAGGAAGCCATATGGTAGTAATTTGCATATGGGTTAGTCAGCCTACTATTCGAGAAGCTTCTGTGAACTGTCAGTCAGGTGCGAAATAAGCAAATGCTTATATCGTGTAATATATACTATTTTCCGAATGAAAAACGTTCGAAACGCGTTTCGAACATGCTTAAAATTCACCTTGCAATATCCACTTCACTTCTACACTTTTCGAGATAAGCAAATGAAGCACATGTTTTGCACATTCCACTGATAGCTAAGCTTTGAGAAATAAGCAAACTCCGGCGATAAAACTCAAACTGATATAAGAACTGAAATAATTTCTCTCCGTGGGCCGTCTGGATTTCACTGTAGAAATCCATCTCCAAACCGTACAAACCTCTAATTTTCGTTGGCCTCTCCACAATTCGTCATATACCACCGTGATTAAATTCCGTGGTTTATTTTTTATATTTTAAAATTTGTATTGCTATATAAAATTTCCAAGGATTGATTAATTACAGCGCTTATTTTGGATAGAAAATAATTCATTTATATCTTGTTTTGTTGACAGATGAATATGCAACGCAAAACAGAGTTTTTTACAAAATTAAACAAAAACCTCCCTCCTTTTCAACTGGTCTTGGGACACGAATTTGGCAGGGTTCAGGCTTTTGTTGTCCTACAATTTGAAATTCAATTTCTTTAAATCTTATCTGCTAATCAAATCCTTTTGGCTACAAGCTATATTATATCTATTTATGTAAATATTCTCTTTATACAAACTTGAAACAAAGTGTGAGTTTTTACTGCATTCCTCTGAAATAAATCATTTTGTTGCAGAGCTGCAAAAAAAGAAAAATTTAAATAATATGCTCAGCATGACCCTATCATTAATAATACCGAATAATTTGCAAGGTTAACATTTGCCGTTTAAGGTAGCTCTATCTGATTTAAAGGCATCTGTAAATAAAAATATTTGAAAAAATACTAATTTACTCGTTAAGGTGTTAATTCGATACTGAATGAAGAAATCTGCTGTTCGATTGTGAAGCTTCTAATATATGATCTTAATAACAAATTAGAATTTTTAACTTGAAGAATTTCGGCCATCGCCAAATGAATTCAGGTATGAAAAGATTTGTCTGTTTCTGCGTGAAAGCACAACACACTTCATTTCGCTTTTGTTAATGAATGGTCTAATGTCAAAGAACAATAAACTACACTTCTCACGCAATTTTATGTACTTGACAACGAATCACACCTTTCAGACACGTTTAGTTCACAAGGAAATCACTAAATTCCGTTCGCGAGCTTGCAAAATCGTAAGGAAATAGCGTCCAACTGTGCTGTAAACCTTAACGTTACGACACGAGAGAGAATACAAGGGAGCAAACTCGTACCAGTTTGACAGCCTGACACAAAAAGTGGCTCTCAACCTAAGAGAGGAGAGGAGTTCGTTTATCCGTATAAAACCCTGTATGTGAATTCCTATATTTTGCTTTTAGTGGCGGCTTTTGCGTGGAGAGGGGAAATCATTCGAAATTTCAAAGTTTTGTTTGTGGCTTCGTGTATTCATCGTGTTCACTGTGCGGAAAGTTCCATTTTCTCGCGATTTTCTCGAAAACTGTAGTGAATATTTATGTGATGAGCACAATACTTACCGTTTCGGCTAGTTTCACTCGATACATAGTGAAACTTTATTAAAACAAGTGACTTAAACGTTAGCAAATGACCTCGCGTTGTTCAGTGCCGTGTTGCTCAAATTTCGTTAGTGGTTCGAGAGGAAAGTCATTCTTTATGTAAAAATTCAAAAGTTTTATGGATTTGGAATCGCGAGAAAGCTTTGTTCAGTATTCTCAAGCTATGAGTTAGAAGAATACTGTTCGAAAATATTTGCTATGTTTCGTTTTGATCACTACATATTACATCACAAACCTAGTGGCTTAAAGCAGAAGCGGTACGAAACTGAGGCATTTTTTAAGGGGGTTATAATTTATCGTAATTTTTATCATTTCAGAATTACAAATGATATTAATATAAAAATGGAATCGCACCGAATTCGTGGAATAATTGAGTTGCAATGTTCCCAAGTGCGCAGAGATCATTTCACAGAGGACGACATCCTTCATCTAAATGGAAGGGTACTATGATGGAAAGCCGGAGCATTCATTCCTAAGATGCCACAACTGCAAAAAAACGTATGATTTATATTTTTAAATTACTATTCGCACAAAAGTTAATATATGTTTTTAGACTCGATGTGAAATTGAAGATATTAATATCTCTACAGCTACTTTTGGACATATAAGTATATATCATGTTTGATCATTTATTACTACTTATTTTTATTTCAGAAATCAAATTCAGAAATTATGCTCAGCTTCTAAGTTTAGTGTGGTCATCAAACAATTCCTTCAGTTTCGGTGAATAAGCTGATTGTCCTGGATAGTGTAAGTGTTCATTTAGTAGCCGGCACCTTACATTTAACACCCTCAATTTCAGAACTCTTTGACCGGATATGGCGAAATCCCCAATAGTTACCACCCAAATATTTTACGTGGGATCTAAACGGAATTCGTCGAAGGTATGAATTTCTTGTAAATTTTAATGTAAATTTTAATCCCCTCTATTTTAGAACAAGCTTTTGACGAAGCCTATGATACTTTAAATATTTTGTATGATGTCGTCATGATGATTTTCCAGTTATATATTAATATTGATTCAAGCCCTTCAGCAGCAACGTTGTCTATTGGAGGCCTTGAAAGTACAAGTTTTAATATATGATATGTAGCATCAATTACGACATTTTTTATTCAAACTTCAAAACCAAAAAAATCAACGGGCGATGGTTGGTACGGCTTGCAGTATTTATGTGAATTTAAATATATCACCTAAAATTTGAGCATAATAAACAAAAATAAAGAAGTGAAAGGTACCATTTTGTGTTTCATTCTTATAATGCTACCTAATATAATATAAGTAATTTAATCAAAACGATGGAAAATTGATTTTATCCAAGCATAAGGATTCACTTTCCAGTTTGAACAAATACACGAAAACATTGTCACAGGATTTACATTTTGTTTTAGGGTAAAGAATTTTTTCGCTTGTTAAATACTTACAATAGTGTTTTACCAAAGTATGCCACGTGAACATCGTGTGTGATTTTTTCTTTTTAATTAGGATGGTAATTCAATGCTTCCTTTTTTTTAAAAGGCGAATAATATATCAATCAAAGATTGCTTCAGTGAGGATCCAAACTTTATTTAGAAAAGAAATGTATGATCATAAGTGGTCACTATTGCTCCCTTTTAAGTTTGTTCATCAAAAAGTACCTCAACACCAGCTATTATTTTATGTCTAAAACAAAGTCAGAAATATATTCTAATCACCGAAAACTGAATAAAACAGTTCGCTGTTACGGTATGTAAGAAAAAAATATTCAACAGAAAGAATGTTGCCATTAATATTATTTTATCAACATAATATCCACATCAATTCCAACGGCCTGGAAATAACTCAGAATAATTTACATAGCATTTTGATTTGGCTAAAGAGTAAGTCGGCTAAATACGAATGTATTCTTTATGACATTCATAAATTATTATCAGATTAATGTTCAATAACTAGCAGGAAGGCGATTGGAGTCTGCTAAAAAATATACCTGAGAAAAATAAACAGTGGCCCTTCAATACCTTATTCGAATTTTTGAATAACCACTAAAAATACATCTTTCTTGATTGCATTTTAATCCAAAGTTTAGTTAATTATCAAATTTATTTTATGAAACTTATATGAGAAACTAATAAAATAGTAAATTTATTTTTAGTTAAATATTTTCGGTATGGAGCTATCAATTTGAATTTTCCTGCCATATAATTAAGTTTGCCCCTCTTGTGCTGAGACTACCCATGCTTTAAGCCACTACCACTCAAATCAAAGAAGTCTTACAAATATAGCCGACATTCGGAAATTTTTTGAGCTATCATTTACTCCTTTTCTTCCCTTCCTAAGCTCTCAACTCTCCCAATATAGTTTGTATCATAGAGGAAGAAGATATATAGAGTGGGCAGTAAGCAACGTTACTGTCCAAATTTCCCCTGAATTCACTAATATTGACCTAAATTTATCACTACTAAAAAAAGTGCCCAAAGGTAGATTGAAATTAGGGGCGAAAATTCCGTCATTTGCATTATGGTAATAAATCTTTTGAATTTTGATTGGTTTATGTTAGCATGAATATACGAATATATGTACAAGTTTATCAGCCATGGCCACCACAAAATGTGCTGGACTATGCCTCCCTCTTCCTGTGATCGGGCTTGGGACCAGTTTCGGCGGAATTAAGGCGCTGGT
Organism: Odontomyia ornata; assembly: GCA_963969285.1. Lineage (NCBI taxonomy): Eukaryota > Metazoa > Arthropoda > Insecta > Diptera > Stratiomyidae > Odontomyia > Odontomyia ornata. The sequence continues at coordinate 203,114,240 of OZ017740.1, forward strand.
TTTCAAACAGAAGATGTGCGCATATATGTACGGGTGATAAATAAAAACTTGTTGTTATTTTTCTACATTCCTTTAAAATGTACAATTTTTGTGAATTGCTGCCTCAAAGATAACTTTTGTGAAATGTTTTTAGCCATGAAATTATATCTCATGTTGATACTTTTCGCTTATTAATTTTATTAAAGGGCTATAATGCATTGTTTCCTGCATGTACCGATACACTGCGATTGAACAATATTTTGAATTGAATCAAAAGAGTTTTTGTGAAGAATTCCACCTTTGTTGATCTGTTGTTTCCGTTTGATTTCTTTTTCAGCCATTTTACACGTAGTAATTGTACAGGCTGCCCCTATTTTTATAGGACATAAGAGACTTGATGTTGACTTGACCTTGGATAGCTGTGATGCATTCACTACATTTTAGTACATTACAAAGCTTAAACACAACAAAACCAGCTATATACTCTACAACATGCTCTGCATAAAGAGAAAGACTCGTCGTGTCTGCAGTATAGCTATGGTCCAGAAGAAAATTATCATTCGCAGCATCTTCATCAAAAGTTGAGTCCTCTATCATAGATCCTTGGTCGACACTAATATAAATGACCTCTAGTGGAGAAACTTTCTTTGCATTTAACAACGGAATATGCTCTAATGGCATGCAACTCCCCACCCCGCCATCTTTGATTTGTGTTCGGAATAGTAGTTTTTTGTACCGCGAAATTAACTGTCTCACAGTTGGGTTGTTGTTATTGCCTAAGCCACCCCTTATTGACCTAAAAAATAGCTCTACATGACCTTGGCTTAGCTTATACATTGGAATGAACTTCAGTTTTCCACTATGAATGAATCGTTCGTATAAAAGCTTCATATTTCGCATACCAGCGATTAAGCCAACAGATCCAACATATCTTTTCGATTCTATTATTGGCACCCCAGAAGGCAGTCTTAGACCTTTGATATACTGAATGTGGTGAGCACGGAGTTGTTCAGTATTTGAAAATTCTGTTTGCAGAGAGCGTGTTTCGATGCAGGAAACGATGATAATTTTCTGGAATCGAGAATGTCATAAATTTCATTGAAAATTCGAATGAAGTTCGCTGTACGTTGGCTTCCAGAAAAATATTGCAACTGCAAGTTTTCCCTGCAAAAATCTAGGGCGTCAGCTGCGGGATCGCTAAAAGTTTGTAAAGCCAATCGTACCTTCATTTTTTGCTTGCTGCAGTATAGGTGTGCCTTTCTAAGCTTGTTACCTAAATGCAAGCCTTCTTTTTCTTGCAATTCCTGTGGTAAAAGTTTATAGTTCCATTCGATGAAATTTCCATCATTATCTAAAATTTCCTTAAAATCTGCCAGCGTATTACGACGCAGTTTAAACATGTGACAGCTATCGGGATGTAAAATATACTTTGCCGGGGAATCATTATATGTGAAATATCCTTCTGACTTTATGCAGCAAACATCTGAACCCAAAAGCTAAGTCAAGTATAAATTGGAAGCCAATCCGTCAAATGTTACACCAATAATTTCAACACCTGTCTCCAGTAGATGGTCAATGCACATTGATATAAGGTTTGCCTTCTGTTCAGCATTTATTCTTCAGTTGTTTCCTTTATAAATTATGTTTTAAGACACTTGATCTTTATAATGAAGATTTCGACACATATTTTCTACACCACTATAAACACAGAATGCAGCTAAAAATGATCACAGCTACAAAAAAGAAAACCCAGCAAAAAATATAACGCGTCTAGGTATAATGGAGAAAGCTTGAGCTTATCCTTGCTTTTCTATTGGTTAAAATTAAAAAGTGAATTTTAGTACTCCTTCTCTCGATGAAATTAAGTAAAAAACTTCATGCTAAGGACTCAAAAAGATTTATTTAAGCAATAAATCTTATCTTATCTTATCTTACAAAATTTTCAATTAAATATAATATACTTACATCTGATGACCAACCCATGTCCTGGGGAATTGACTCCTGGTTATTTTATATATTAACCTGAAAGAAAAATACCAATAGATAAATACATCAGCCGTAATGATACTACCTACAGGAATACAATCACCAGCAGAGTCAATTATCTCCGAACTCGCAGGAAATCACTTCACTCGGTCATCCTAAAAAAGGTTCGCATTAGTAGTTACCATGTATTCTTTGATTGAGCATTCATTTGCTGCAAGTGGAGCAAGAACGTTTGCAGTACAAACACTGTTAGCTTCGTTTTCAGTTGCCAATGGAAAGATATTTTCCAAATGACGCAAATACATTCTGATTCAAAATCATCATAGATGTTGATTAAATAGATCTTTTAGTAACTAAATATAAGGAGAAATCAGGCAAACTTTACACGTTATCACAATCATCTATAAAAACTATTTACAATCTGTTCTTACATCAAAAGCACATTTCATTTTCTTCAACGAGGGCCCCTGAACATCAATCTGCAAGTAAAAATATTATAAAATTCATAATATACAGCTGCCATTACGGAGAAAAATACAGTTTCTTCAACATTTAAATTAGCAGACGTTTCCTGCAAAAGATTTGAAAAAGTACGTGAAGGATATTTTCTGCATATTTCAAAATAATACATACCATCACTTCAGGTGACATGATGCCCTCGGTTTTATTTTGAGATGAATATAGTGCAGGTGTGCTTCTGTCATAAACCTTGAACATTTGAAATAAGTAAGAATTTAGATAAAAAATTTAAAGAGCATCTCACAATGGTTTCAAGTGCTGATTTTGTATTTAGCATCATTGAGTTGCAAGCAGCCTGCTAGAAAAATTTAGTTGCATAATTTCATTATGTGAAAACTTAGAATCCTACCAGTACTGGACGTGCACCATTATTCAAATTCCCGTCACACCCGATGTTCGCAATTGACATAAGTTCGTTTGAAATAATCTGAAATTGTCTTTGATTAATTTAAAATTATCATTATAATCTATGTAAATTTTACGTGTATTCGTGGAAAACTTTGTTTTTGGCCTTGGTAATCACTGAGCGTTACATCAGTAGAACTAGCATCATCCAGAGGAGGTTCCTTAAAACATGAAATTTAAAAATAATTTTTTTCTGAAAATTAATGCAAAGAAAACTTACTAAGTTATTGTTTCCAGTCATAATGACTTTGTTAAATCCAAGGTCATTTTTGCAGCCATAAGTTTTGGCTACGAAAATGACCTTAGGCTTATTTAAAAGAGTAGGGTTGTATTCTTTTATTACTTTTAAAAATTTAACTCACAGCTTGGCCAGAAAACGGAACTGCGGCTGGATGCAGTTTTTTCTGCCTTCGCAGTCGAAAAGATGCTCTTGAATGAAATGAGCACTACATATTCTAGACGTTTTCGTCAAAGGCCGAATCATATGCCCAATACTGTTGAGCCATATTGCCTTCATATGCTCATCCAGAGGAAATCTGTAAAACGAATTGTTTGCAAACTGTAAATTTTTTTAGCTCGATTCAATGCTTGAAATAAAATAAAACGAACACTTTACTTTTTTGAGAAGAAATATAAAAAAAAAAATTTTTATTTAAAATATGCATTGAAATTTTAATTTTATACATATTTCAAATCAAAATTCTTTTTTATATTTCTTCTTCATTTTAATTCCTACCAATCTTTAATATATTAGACCGCATTAAAGTAGGTATTTTGAATCCATCACTGAATTTAATTTTATCACTCCAAATATGAAAACTGTTAAGGCAGATGATAAACAAAAAGAAATAGTAAGTAAATTAATGACTCATCAATCAATATTTTTGCATTGAAAACTCCAACATATTTGGATTGCACATTATACCCCCATTAATAGTGATTTTCTGCCGTCAATGAATGTAGGGGAGTGGACATAACAGGACTATCAACTTCACACGAAGATTATCACCCGAAAAATTAAGCCCCGCCTATTCAAACAAACTACCGACGCGCTTCAACTAAATATAAATTATTTTCAATAGTTTCACGTAACGCATGAAAACAATTCGTGCGGGCACAGAACAAAGTCAACGTTTGGTCAATTTACCTGTGAAAAGAAATTCCCAAAGACCGCAAGCTCGAGTCATTTTCGCAAGGCAAAACGACGCAATTCATTTTCACTTTTCACTTGATTTTAATGAGTGTCACTATCACTTTTTCACTTTCCACTGTTTTTTGTAGTTTTGCACACGCACTAAAATACTTCCGAATAAAAACTTTCGGCTTGACTGTGTGGAATTATAAATTTAACTTGCAAATATCGCACCGAACACCAAATTGCTTGCACTTGATACAATCAATTTGACAGATGCTCGACTTCGGATAAATTTGCAATAACCCGAATGAACGAAACATGGGGAAAATCAAATCATCGGTCAACAACCCGAGCACACTAAGCAAATGAGATGAGGTTGCTGAATAGATGGCATACTCAATTTCCTTAGCATGGCTTTAGGTGAATCGAAAATGTTAATTATAGTTATTTGCGATATTTTCATATATTATTTTCTAAGATGATTGTAAAATACGAGGATAAGCCTGATTAAAGTATCAAAATTTGAATTAAAAGCGTGAACCTACCTTTACACATGGTGCTCCTCTAACGGGAATGTTAACTATCTTGTGAAGTCTGAACACGAATATGGCCGAACATGAATGGTAGAGTACGAAGTGTAAGTATCAATCTAAATTTGTGTTTCATGAATAAAACAGTCAATATTTTGGATAATGTATGCTTAAATCATTTAGGGAACATTTATTTAAAATCATATGAATTGGTTTTCATTACTTTTATTGAATGGTTAAGCAAATATATACCATGTATCCAAACATTGAAAAACAAGATAGTTTCTGCTATTTTTCGTAATCTATGAATTGATTTGGGGTCTTTTCTCCTATTAAAATCTTATTTGAAAGTATATCATCCATATTAACTACTTCATAAGTACATGTTTCCCTAGATCTTCTTAAATCATTGAAATTTTGTTAAAATTTCTAACATGATATTCAGTATTGATCCAAAATGGCTACGAAAACAGCCGAACATCTGAACAGCGCATGGAGGGGAAAATTAGTTAAATGTAATTCTCCGGACACTCACGTTTAGTCATATACATGGGTGTAGCCACTCTACATTATCTTATAGCTCTATGGTTTGTATGGGACTATCCCCTCCATTCCTTATTGCTCTGAGATCTTACGTGAACTTTGCTGACAGTAGTAGTAGTAGTAGTACTTTATTGCTAAGATTAATAAGAACTGGATGGGCGAAGCTCATATAAAATGCATGAGAGAGCATGCGACCGGTTTCTGCTCTCTTCCAAGTGAACAGTCTGTCATTTCCTCCCCGTCTGCCTCTTGCTTGTCACTTTCTTGTTCCAAAAGCTGACTAGGTGTGAACTGACTGTCAAGTTGACTGATGCAAATTGGACGCCAATTTGCAAGTTTCGTCGCGAATTTTATCCGATATTAGAACTGTGGAAATTGTTCGCGATCTTAATTCGTTCCAAGTGTTTAAACATTCGATTGGAGTTTGTGATTCAAGTTACTTTAACGTGTGACACTGTGTAATTAACTTAGGATTTCAAAATGAAATATGTAGTGCCTTCGTGAAAAAATCATAGTGGAAAAGGATCTGTACGTGTTTCCTTTCACAAGTGAGTAGTTATTATATTAATGTTTTGCATGTTTTTCATACAATGCTGAAGGTTTTTCTAATAGAAAGCAAATTTTCGGTATTGTATGAAAATTTGTTTACATTGAGCAGCAGCCATGTTTGCTTGTGCAATTTGGCTCGCTCTAAGGTTGTAAACAAGAGCGTAGCTGTAGGAAAAGTGGTCGCAGGGGTTGTTGCAACCATATTATCACGTGGTTGTCCACTCCAGTATTATTTAATTACTCAATGCTTTATTGAGACTTTTCTTTTGACATATGTTACTTAACCTACTTTTAGTGTTACGATTCATTTGACAGTGACACTTTTGTCAAATGTCCTAAGGTTTTTTATACGACCTGAGTCTATACTTTACAGTTTTTAAAGTGCTAGTGAAATTTTTCTATACCGTTTGCTCTTACGGTTATTGACTTTAAGTTGTTTATTTACATATTAAAACATAAACTAAACTAACCTAACTTATTCTAATCTTAGCCTAATTACATTGGCTTTTTAGTTTTGGTTGGTCGTGTGTTCTCTTCAAGCGTTACATCCAAAAATCGCGTTTCAGAAGAGGCACAGTTCTTACCGACCTGATCTTCAGGGTCTACGAAGTTATTTTTTATTTCTTTAGTCGGTTACTTGATTTTTGTATGTTTGGTTCTAATTTTCTTCCCCGATGGAAGTTCGAGTTGGTTTAGCCCCTGTAGGTGTTGGGGGACGATATATAGAAGAAGATGGGTTTTGGGGAGTTTGGTTGGGGATCGGTGTTAATCTGGAAGTCTTGGAGGATTCTTATGGGAGAGAGATAATATGGGTTTTCAGAAGTGGGGGTACTATTGAAGAGGTCCCGGATTAGATTTGACTCGTGTGTCTGCCATTTATCTATTCGCTTTTTGCTTGTTTCGAGCATGTATTGCAGGATGGGGGTCACCTTAGTTTCTTCATAAAGAACGCTGTTTTTGTAGTATTTTTTATTGGGGCGTCGGTATTTCGATATACATTTTCTGAGTATCCTCCTCTTAAGTATTTGCAATTCCTCGGCTACTGATGGTGAAATTGTCAGCCAGGCTGGGAAGGAGTATGTGATGATGGGGCGGATTAGGGTTTTATACATGAGAAGTTTCACATTTGGGAAGCCGGATTTGGAGGATAGGAGGGGTGAGATTAGTGCAGCAGCTCCTTTGGCTTTATTTATTGCCTTCCTTGCATGTGGGTTCATTTTAAACCTGTTGTTGAGGTTCACTCCCAAATACCTGACGTTGTCTTTTGGGTTCACCGTGACCCCTTCGATAACCGCCCTTATTCGTTTGCTTTGCTGCACTGCTAGTTTGTGCCCTTTACCACTCGCGTTACGGAAGCAAATTATTTTTGATTTAGCAGCGTTGATTTGGAGCCCCCAATCCTTTAAATAGTGTGCTATAATGTCGACTTCTCTTTGCACCATTTCCATGGCGGAAATGGGAAGAGTGTGGCTGGCTAGGATTAGGATATCATCCGCGTACATGATCATGTTCAGGTTACTGGAGATGTTTTGGGTTCTGATTGTGGGGGCGGAATGTGGGATGTCGTGTAGGAAGAAATTGAAAAGGTTTGGTCCCAATATGGATCCTTGTGGGACTCCAGACAGGATAGGTATAGGTGTTGAAGTTCTGTGGGATATTTCAGTAGTTAAGTATCTATTTTGTAGGAAGCTATCAAGGATACGGGTGAGGGCCAGGGGACAGTTGGAGTGTATGAGTTTAAATTTTAGCCCATCGGTCCAAACGGAGTCAAATGCTTTTTGTAGATCTAGCGCGCATGCGACTGTGCATTGTTTTTTGCGTAGGTTTTTTACGACGGTGTCGTGCACAATCATAATGGCGTGTTCTGTGGATTTTTTGGGTTGGAATCCGAAGTGAAACTCGGGGATTAGCTTCGTTGAGAATGCTCTAAATCTCCGTAGAATGATTCTTTCCAGAATCTTACCGATGTTAGGAAGTAAGGAGATTGGCCTAAAGTTTTTTACTTCTCCGTCGCATTTTGGTTTAGGAATAAGGATAAGGTTGCCTCGTTTCCATCTTTCTGGAAAGTAACCATTGTTTATGCAATTGTTGAAGATGACTGCTAAACTTATTGCGACAATTGCGCCGGATTTCCTTATTACTTTATTGGGAATACCGTCTAGGCCTGAAGAGATTTTATTATTAAGACCGGCTATTGTATCTTCTACTTCTGACACGTAGGTGAAGAATTCCCCGAATGTTTCGTGTTGCGGAGATACTGCCTTGTTGGTATCAGAGAATATTATAAGGTATGACCCTTGGTAACCAATGTTTCTCTCTCTTACAGCCGATATCATTTCCTGTGCTCTTTCGTTCTCTGGGGCTCTCTCTCGGTACAGGTTTCCGTAAAATGAAGAGATCACTTGCAGCTTTTCTTCAGGTGTGGAGAAGGGTAGCCCTCTGTGCTTGATGGGGTCCCTGTCGATGTTGAAATTATATGACCGTCGGCCCGTTAGTTTATTAATTTCTCTAAAGACGTCTGAGGATGGTTTGAGTAAACTCAATCTTCTTTTATAGTCTTCGTTCATCTCACGTCTTATTTGCCACCTTATGCGGTTGTTTAGTTCAGTGATTTCCGCTTTAAGAGTGAGGTATTCCTGGTTTATACGGTTGTTGTGCCGGTGGAAAATTCGTTTAAGCCTTTGAATTTTCCGTTTTTGTTCCCTCATCTGTGATTTGGTATCCTGCGTCAGGCATCTGTATAGCCCTTGTTTCAGTTTTTCTTCCGGCGCATGTGCGTCCATTCGTCTTAGTATAGCCTCGGTTAGGTTCTGGATGTGGATATCGATTTCCTGGTTAGATAGGATATGGTTCACAGGGGGGGGGGGGGGGTTAGATCGTCTTCGAGGTCTTTTCTGAACTCTGCCCAGTCCACAGAGGCATAGGATCGAAATTTTTTTGGTGTGTCTTCAATAGTGGTTAAGTTGTTTAGGTGGAGGGTTAGTTTCAGACAATAGTGATCGGATATCGATGGAAGGGTTGCACATTGGTAGGGAGTTGTGTTCCCAGTTAATAGGTCTTGTGACACCAGAAAGTTGTCTAAGAAGGAGCTGCTTCTCGGGTATGAGGGGACACCTGCGTTGACAATGGCGCATGTTAGAATTGCGCTTGTCAGGAACCATTTATGTATTCTTTGGCCATTTGGGTTCCGTGTGGAATCGCCCCAGTACTCATGTCTCGCGTTGAAGTCTCCACCAAGGAGGATAGAATCGTGGTTAGCGGCTATTGCTAGTATTCTATTGAGAGTCGGATCTATTGCAGGTCCCAGATTTCCTGGGATGTAGATGGACCCAATTAATATTTTCCCATGACCACCATTGCGTCTTCGCATGCTTAAGGTTGCTAGTGTGCAGGAAATGTCGGGATGCTGGTAGTTTTCTATTCGGACCTTGTATATCGGTTTTAAGACTGTTTCATTAACGAAAACTATGTCTGGTTGGATGGATTTGGTAAGGCTAGTCACGAATATTCTTTTGTCGTGGGAAACTAGAGAGTTTATGTTGAGGCAGATAGTGGTCAGGTTATTTACCCCCATACAGGTTGAGGTATAGCTCAATTAGCACGACTGGTTTGTCCTGTGTTGGGGTGCCATCGTATTTCGGCCAGAATTGGGCAACCTTTTTTAGAAGTTCACCTGGAGACACTCCTAAGACTTGGACTGTTTCGTGGTGGAGTCTTTGAAGGGGGTTCCCTTGTGATTCTGGGTTCCGGGCCATGGTTGAGTTTCTTCCACTTGTGACTTCCGAGTACAGGGGTACTGAATGTGCTGGTGTGGCTGTTGCTGATGGTGTTTGGATATATTCGTACGATGGGTTTGAAATGGGGGTTGTCCTTTTGTTTTTTAGAAACGCTATCTTATCTATCAGCCTTCTCCTTTCCGGGCACCCGGAGAAGTTTGATGGGTGGCCTTTCTCTTTGCAGAGAACACAGAAAGGTGGGGTGCTTGTTCTGTCAATGTCCTTTATTGGACATTCTTGGGGGTTGTGGTCCTCTCCGCAGGCTACACATCTTGCCTGGAAGGCACAATTCACCGAGACATGGCCGAAGCGCTGACACCTATAGCACTGGAGTAGGTCGCTCCTTCTTGGCTTTTCCCATGTCGCTTTTTGGTGAAGGATGAAACGAAGCTTAATGAGGCGTTCTTGATCTTCTTTTTGATGGAGGATTATTTTGAATAGGTCTAGGTTCACGCCGTTCACTTTAGACCAGCCGGTGGTTAACGGTAAGACATTTTCTATTGTGATGTCCGGACATGTCTTCTCTGACCTGTGTGGCCCCGAATGCCGAGTCTACCCCTCTAAGGACTACTGTGTATTTTTTGCGCTCCGTCGGAGTGAAGGAGTAACCTTCTGCTTTGGATCTGCGGATCAAATCCAGTAGTTCGTCATGGATGGCAACTTCGTCGACTGTAATTTTTAATTTACTCGCGCTCAGGCGAGTTATTCTGTATTTCGTCGTGGGGCTCCTTTCCATGATATTTTTGACCGTCATAGCCGTGATACCTTCTACGAATATAGGCGGACACCATGACTTTTTATTTTCGGGGGCACCCTTGTTTTGATTTGAGGTTCGTTTTTCTTCTCCCGAGAGAGGCGCGTATGGATTTGGATTATGGAGGGTTGGTGCTTGGATAAGAGTGGGTGACTTTCGTTTTATTGCCAATTTACCTTGAGCCATTCTGAATCCTTCCGATTCCATGTTTATCCGGTCGATGATTACACTGTTTGGAGCGTTTGTTGCAGCTTGCTCCACTTCCATAGTTGCTAGCGGTAGTACTTCTTTCCTGGCCGCTTTCGTTCTTGGTGGGTGCGCCTTCTTGTCATTGTCCGCATCGGACCATCTTTGAATGGTTGGGGACTCGCTTTGCACCTCTGTTGTTGCCAGTTTTCTGGGCTTTAATTCCTTTTTTCCGCTATACTTGTATTTCGTTTTCTTTTTCTTTATAACCTTGATTTTTAACACCTTAATGTTTTCGCTTGCGATGTGTTCGGTTTGACGTCTCACCATCGAATCCAACTTTGCTGACAGCTCATGCCAGCTGGCCACATGTAGGCTGACTACACAAATGTCAATTTCTACTGGAAGGCTTGTTACCAAAACTGACGTTAGATAGGAAGCCATATGGCATCTGCGCTTACTACCCCACACATGACCATTAGTAGGCCGACTTTGCTGGCTAACTTACATGGCGGTATATGAAGAATTATGGAGGTGCCAACGAAAATTCGAAGTTTTGGTTTTTCTGCTGTGAAATCCTGATGGCCCGCGGAGAACACAAGAGCGCTCCTAGTGAAGTGAACATTATTTCAGTTCGTATACCCATTTAGTTTTTATCGCCTTCCAAAGTGAATTTACAGGAGTTTGTTTAAATCCCAACGCTGAGCTATCAGTCCAAGGTGCAAAACGTGTTCTTCATTTGCTCATCTTGAAAAGCTTAGGAGTACAGTGGGCTATACAAGGTGAATTTATAGCATGCACGGAATGCGTTCCGTACGTTTTTTATTCGGAAAATAGTATATATTACGAAATATAAACATTTGCTAATGCCGCGGTTGAGTGACAGCTATCAGAAGCTTGTCCATAGTAGGCCGACTAATACATATGCAAATTGCTACCATATGGCTTCCTATCTAACATCAGTTTTGCTTGTTACACTAACGCTGGTGTTTGTCATGAATGTTGCCTTTTTTGATTTAATTTGCGAAGGATATAGATTAAAAAGCGGGCTAAAACTTAGAAAATTTTGAACATGTAAAAGTTAACTACCATTGTATAATTGATTGATAATATTCTTATTTCAGACTTGAATAGTTTGCAAAACTTTGGCTGGATAAATAGGAAACTCACAGCAGCGTTTAGCAAGCAAAGAATAAATTTGTTTCTCAGTTAATTACAATTTCAACTATTATCGTTCATTCTTTGATAATTTTTCGCTTTCTTCCTCCTTTCGTAGCTGGCTTTGGTGAAATAAAGGCACAATTTTTGGTTGCATGGGTTTCACACTGTCTTTTCTGAGTGAAATGCATAATCGTTTTTTCGTAAATGTTCTTAGTGCTAAGCTTTATCTTATGCTTTGTGTGAAAGAACAACATGCCATTAAAATGAAATCTTACATAACAGAATTTTCGCTGATATATTTTCTGCAATGAAATAGTACCTTGGGTAATGGATTTTTATGCTATAAGATTAATAAATAAGCTGAAGTATTGCGCGTTCTTCATATGAAACAGACCTACTTTATCCATGCATGCTACTTGAACTTTATAAAGTAAAATATTTCGCTACTTACTTGTTTGAGCATTGCTAGACAATCAATAGATTCTTTGATTGCGCGAAAAGGCCAAGAAGCTTGTGGATTCAAGATGACTATTTCCCCTAGAGATAAACAGTTTCCTATTCCCCCATCTTAAAGCTGATACAAAAATAAAAGTTTTTTCTTGTTGGCTGAGAATCGCCTTATATATAGTTGGGTTATTATTATAGCCGAAACTTATTGTTATAGCCGAGGGGAACAAACTCGAGTATATTATTGTCTATAAATATGTCGCATATAATTGTTGGATTTCTCAAACCAGTGATCAGTCATTGAACATTTCCCTTTGAATGAATTATTCTGCACCCTGATAATAAATTCATATTGTTAATATAAGCTGTAGAATCGATAGAAATTTTCATTGCGAAATTTGAATTATTTGTACAAACCATGCTTATTTATAGAAAGACTAATTATTTCAAAATTCAATTTATTCATTTGATAATTCAACAACAATATAATAAATAGCATTTATTAAATACATGCCTACAATTAAAAGAACAATACTTACAACTCCGGGCTTCTTATTTCCGCTTTCTCTCTCCAATCCAGAATACTCATGCATCTGGATTGTAATCCAGGATAATGTAGTAATCGAGCAGTCACACAAGCAAACTGCTCGAAAAAATTCGTACCCTTAACCAAAATTATAACTGCATTCATAATTGTAATTTATAAAATTGGTTTTTTTTCTTATTATTACTAAACGAAATTTTATATCAATTTTCCTTTATATCAAATTTAAACGTTACCTTTTAATTGTATTTGTCATGAAATTTAAGTTTTATTACTATTGGAAATCTTTTCCCATTTTCTTTTTTACTTCGGTTAATCTCCTATCTCCTATCAAAATTTCAATTTATAGCAATCCATAACTGAGAAACTAGTATAGTTGGGAGAGCGGTATCGATGATAGGTTGAGACGTGTGTGATGTCACGTCATTTGCACGTGGTCTCCAATTACAATAGCAACATCTTCTACAGTCGAAGCAGTTTTTTCAGACAAGCTTTGATTGCTATTCGTTCTTTGGAACCCTTTTTGGTAGGACAGTATAGGCGCATTACTTAATTCGAACTCTTCAAGCTAAATATCCGGCACTACTGATAAAATGCAGCGTATAATCTCCGTCCTCTGTGCAATCGAAGCTGTCAATGTTTTCCCGGCCAAGGTAATCATTTTTAGCATTGATCGTTGTAGTTTGAGTATAATGTAGCAGCCTTGTTTCCTTTTAACATAAATGCAGAGGGACAGTTACCGATTCGGAATGCAGCACCGAGATTTCTAATCCGAATGATAATCGCACAAGACAGATAAAATTTTAACAAAGAATTTATCCAATTGCGTTTTCCTTCAACTATACATAACCATTGCAGTGAACTCCAAATATCTTTACTCATATACGGTTACGCAATTTTCTGAGTAACAGAAATGTTGGAATCACATGGCTCTAGTTTGCCTAGCACTTATTCGATTGTTCGGTTCGGAGAGAAGATTTGGGGAGATCGATACGGGATCGTAGACGTTTAACAAGTTTGTTGTTTTGATTTCATCTAGCTGGTTTCATACGGAAAATTGTCGATAAAATGATCGAAATCAACCGCGTAGATAGTAAAATAAGGGTTTCTGTCCGTACAATTGGGTTGGATCTGTGCGGGTGGCGAGAATCTTTCGAGTGAAAAGCATCATAGAAGATTTGCAAGACGGGACCGCAGATTGCGACTTGTGAAAAATGAAATGTCATAACGGAAAAAAACACAAACAACTTTATCATATTAGCGATAATTTAAAACTTAAAAAGGATTTTTATAGAAACGGAACGGTAACAAAGAGTGGTTATGGCAAAACAACGAAAAATTGCAACTTAAAAAACAAATATCCCCCATGTCTTTGTGCGGTTGCAACAATAAGTGTTCCAGTTTTCAAAAGCAATTTTATATATTGGACTATCAGCCAACTTAAAAATAGTTTAAATGAAATTGCTGTGCTGTTGTACTATGGCTCCAAACACACGCGTCGCATGCAAATGTGAATTATTCGCTGGTCGTAATCGATTCTATTGTGATGGGAAATGAGAAAAGAAGAAACTGAAGGAGGACTGTGTTGAGGACTTAGTGTGACAGAAGGAACGGATTGATGTGAAAATCGATAGCGGCTTTGACATTTTTAGTGAAACTTTTTAAATTGGACTCACTGCTGAACTTTTTCCAAGTGTTTAAAACCCTCATTGCAAATTTTTATTCTTCCCAAAAGGAAAATTAGTAAAGTTAAAGCTAAGTCGAGGTTCTGTATTCATCGAACGGAGACGCTTTGAAGATAATGGAGTTTTGTTTGGTTATGAAGCTGAATTATTAATCTCCAATAATTGTGTTTAGCTAAAATGCCATCAGTTGGACATGAAACTGATACAACGAGAAAGTTTTTAAAGGACATTCTACAGCGTGCTTTTCTGCGATTATACGAAATTAGTTCTTGTCTCTCTAGAATGGAAGTTTAATTAATATAAATATGTTTATACTATGGCGAAGACGAAAATTAAGGTAGTGTGCTATGTGGTATACTATGTGTAATTAGAGGCGATAATTCTGCGCCTAATTAAATGTTGCATAAAAAGCCAATAGCTACATGCAAAATTATTACCACAGTTACTGAGTATAACAACGCTTGAATTAAATGAAATCGGTTACACATGTTTATAAACAGCTCTTGCATGGTATTAAGGATAATTCTGAAGATCTGAAAAATAGTCAACAATTCAAGGAAGCACTCGAAGAAATTAGTCTGACCATAATTTTGAAATCGTCAATGATCAGAATTATATACAAGTGTCCTGTAACCATTATTTTAAACAATATACCGGTAGTTGCTCAGATTGAATTTCAGGACTTACCCACCCCGTCAACGAGCGGTCGTCGAGGATGTTGGGGAAGTACCCTTTTGATGGATTTCAATTTTTTTTATACATACCAAATTTTTATACGCATTTTTAAATTATTTTATATATACATTTTTAAAAAGATTGCTAATATATATATTATTGAAATTTTTTTTGTATACATTTTTTTTTAAATTTTTATTATATATATTCAATACGAAAATTCGAAACATCGAATTTCACAGGCACAGAATGTGACATATTTTAGGAAAAAGAAAATTAATCTCTTATATCTACATTAATAGGATCATACTTCTGTTCCCTTGTGTTTCTTATAGTTCTTTACATCTATGTTTAACTCTTTACAATAAAAGATTAGATTATTAGTAGTTTGTGAATTATTCAGATCATCCAATCACAGAGCGGAAAGGGTATTGCACACTCTTCATGACATCTCTTAAATTTTAGTCTACCTACCCTTTTGACTGTTAGATTCTTTTATCTATAAACGTATTTATTAGGCATGTGACATGATTCCTCCACGCTCGATACATCTGAAACTATCAAGTAATGGTTATAGATTTTTTTGCTTGAATGATAAAATGGATCTGTAATTTATAAAAGAGGTCTTTCCATTTTTGTTCTTTTGACCGGGTACAGGACCCGGTAAGGTGGAATGCTTTTCTCACAAAAAGTGAGCTAGCCATTGGGTGCGCTACAACTGTCTTTTAGTTTCAGGACTCTTGCCTGCAAATTAAGTGGCCTTTTTTATAACATAGAGTTATGTTATCCGATCATATAACTCTTTGACATAAATTGGTCACCTATATATTTCTTTTTTGATGGGAAGGCTCATGCAAAGTATGCTTGTATGGGTTTTCTAATCAGAAGGGAAACATTTGGCCACTGCAACATTTTTGACCTAGATCCGGTTGCCCCATTCTCATTTGTGGGCTATGAGAATCGTCGGGTAACGACGATGTTCCCCTAAGTCCGTCTGTTTTGGCTTGTTTCGACTTGTTCTTTGAACAAACACTTCCGTCCTTTTGTAGTTACCTACATTTTTCGACTTCGGTCGACCTGTTTTGAGACCCGAGAATTCGTGAATGCGAAATTCTTTTGTAGTGGGTCCTTGTGCTGGGGGAATGAAACCGCCCGACGATACCGCATTGCCAGCCTGCCAGCGCATTCATGCGTCCCCAGACAAGATCAATCTCGGCTAATACCACCATCTTCTTTCGCTGAGGCAGCAGACCATCGCTGCAGTCCTTTACGGACATTTCATACCTACTTGCCACAACAATAATTCATTCAATAGAAAACTAAAATACTGTCGCGTATCCTGGTTCGCGGCCAATAATTTTAATGTTCCGGGGAAGTGAAAACGCAATGTCTTTTAAATTAAATTAAAAGAGTTTATTTATTTACTAAAACAAATGCACAATCATTATTTTAACTATTTCACAATTTTAATTAGAGTCTAACTTTCACTTGTCAATTAAATTTGTATCGCAATTGTCTACTAAAATCACTTCACACTCAAACAATCAACATCGCCTGTACTTCGCGTATCGCAGTTTTCTATCGCGGTTGTAATGAATGATCCCCCATTTCATTCAGCTCGCCTTTATATAGGGTCTCTAATCATTCAACTCAGTTCTCGTACATTGGTGAACTAGCGGGAACATTCGCACAGCGTGAATGAATGGAGCAGTGACTCACTTTCAGATGTTGATGCTTGTTGGGTTCTCGTGGTTTCGAGTAAATTCATTTGTTGATATTCTTAATGATTGTGAAAACAATTGCGACAGTAGCTCGCAGAGTTATTTGTACATGTAACACTGCCCCCACCTCAGTTCTTTTCGCCCCGAAAAGATGTGTGGCCAGTTGTAGTCAATTCTCCCTGGGTGTAATATGGGGCAAGATGGTCCAAATATACGATTTTCATTTTGGCTCTCGGCTTACGATGTTCCTGCATTCGGTATACGACGTCGTTGATTCACTTTGTTACTCGGTATGGTCCCTCCCAATTATGTTGCAACTTTGGAGACCTACCCTTTCGCCGTTGCCGGATATATAGCCACACCAAGTCATCTTGCTGGAAGCCAGCAGAATTTGCCTTGGGATCATACCTGGTCTTCATGCTGTCAGTAGCCGATTCGAGGTGTTTTCGCACTGTCCGATGTATCTGGTTCAACCGTTGTCTTAGCTCACTTGCGTACTCCGAGATCATTTGGGGTTCCTCAGGGGGTGTTCCGAACTTTATATCAGCTGGCAGGCGAATAGTCTTTCCAAAAATGACTTTGGCTGGGGCTTGACCCGTCGATGCATGTTCAGCAGCTCCATACGCTATCAAAAATAGTGGGATATGTCGGTCCCAGTCCCTTTGGCTCTCGTCAACCATCTTGGCCAGGTGTTTATTGAGCGTGCCGTTGAAACGTTCGACCATTCCATCGGATTGGAGATGCAGTGGTGTTGTCCTCGTTTTCCGCACATCTCGCTAAAAACTAGTGACTCGAAGTTTCGGCCTTGATCTGAATGTAATTCACAAGGTACGCCGTACGGCTACAGTAGTTGCTTCCTGGTTGGGAATGGGGTAGACCTCGGCCCACTTGCTGAAATAATCGGCCACAACCAGCGTGTATCGATTTCCCCATTCGGATTCAGGAAAGGGACCTGCGATGTCAACAGCAATCCTTTCAAACGGTACCCCCACGTTATAGGTTTGCATTTGTCCCCTCAGTCGTCGCTTTGGGCCTTTGACGGAAGCGCAAATTGTGCATCTGCGACACCAGTCCTCTACGTCTTCTCGAGCGTGGAGCCAGTCGAACCTTTCCCGCAATTTCGCTAAGGTCTTGTTAACACCAAGGTGGCCTCCCGACGATCCTTCATGTATTTCCTTAACCACATCGTGGATTCGACTTTTGGGTAGTAAAGTTCGCATCCTATAGGAGCTGCCATCCGCCATTTCCCATTTCCAATTGAGTACACCACCCTCCACCTGAAGGGAGTTCCATTGTGCCCAATAGCTTTTCAGGGTTGCGCCATGCATTGAACAGTCCTTCCACTCAGGTCGCCCAGTCGTCTCCTTCCATACGAGCAATGGTCTGATGTCTTCATCGGCTAACTGGGCATTTCGAATATCCTCCGGTGACCAACCTTCATCGAATTCGGCCGTTATCAATCGCAGATCAACGAGCGGTTCCTTTTGCTCAATCCGTCGGCGTTGCTTGCAGTTAGCTGGACATGGACGAAGCGATAGGGCGTCAGCATTTCCATGAACTCTGCCCTTGCAATGAACAATTTCGTAGTCATATGACTGCAATCTTTCGATCCATCTCGCAACTTGTCCCTCGGGGTTTTTGAAGTTAAGTAGCCATCTCAGCGATACACGGTCCGTTCGAAGAACAAATTTCTGGCCATATAGGTATTTGTGGAACTGCTTGGTGGCCTCTATTATAGCCAATAGCTCCTTCCTGGTCAGGCAGTAGTTCCTCTCACTTTTTGAAAGAACTCGACTGTAATACGAGAGGATTCTTTCTTCACCATCGATCTGCTGGGAGAGTACAGCTCCAATACCGCCGTTGCTCGCATCGGCGTCAACTACAAACATTTTTCCGGGTTTCGGATATGCCAGCACGGCCGATTCACACAGCTTTTCCTTCAGGGTCTCAAAGGCTGTCTGCCATTGTTCATTTCAGACATACGGACGATTTTTCTCGGTTAGCTGATGGAGAAACTTAGCTATTTTAGCAAAGTCTTTGACGAATCTTCGATAGTAGGTCGCCGGACCCAGAAAACTTCGAAGTTGGCGCTTGTTGTTTGGTGTTGGCCAGCTTTTCACGGCTTCAATTTGCTCAGGGTCTGTTTTGACCCCTGCTGCTGATACGACGTGTCCCAGGTATTTCACTTCAGCTGCGAAAAGGGTACACTTGTCAGGAATAAGTTTCAAATTTGCCAGTCGCAATCGGGAGAAAACCTCTTCTAGGTTCCGCATATGCTCTTCGAACGTTGCCCCGATGACGATGATGTCATCTAGGTGCACCAAGCAGGTTTTCCAGGTTAGACCACGTTGCACATATTCCATCAAGCGTTCGAAAGTGGCTGGAGCATTGCAAAGCCCAAACGGCATCACCACAAATTGCCACAATCCGGTCCCAACTGAAAATGCGGTCTTCTCTTGGTCCTTCTTGTCAATTTCTACCTGCCAGTAGCCACTCTTGAGATCGAGTGTAGAAAACCATTTTGTGTCGGCTAAAGTGTCCATGATGTCATCGATGCGTGGGAGCGGGTAACTATCCTTCTTAGTGACGTCGTTAAGCTGCCTATAGTCGACACAAAAACGAGTGTTACCATCCTTTTTCTTTACTAGAACTACAGGCGTGGACCATGGACTGACAGAAGGTTCAATAACGCCTTGTTTTTCCATGTCCGAGATCAACGCGCTCACTTCTCCTTGTTTGGCTATAGGGAGACGTCTCAGTGCTTGTCGAATCGGCTTAGCTCCCTGTGTATCTATGACGTAAGTTACCAGACTCGTTCGGCCTTGGACATCCGGGTTTGTTGAGAAGATGTCACTGTACTTGGTGACCAGATCAGACGCTTACTTGCGGTGGCAATTTGACCTGCTTCAATATTGCATACATGGATTCCCGGGCCTTGCCTGTGTCTTGCCTCCTTTTCCAATAATGGTCGTGAGTAGCTTTCAAAGAGGTGATGGTGGAAACAGGCTGGCAGCTGCCGATGACTTCTCCCGCTTTGATGCTCGTGGTTGAGTCTGCGGTGTTAAGGACTCTAACCGGCACGTATCTGTTCCTTATAGATCTAACAAGGCCTCGTCCTACAATCAAACTGCGCAATGCAGACGTCTTCGTTGGCTCTATCAGATAAGATCAGTGGTCTCCAGAATCACCATCAAGCCTGGCCCATACAATGCTTTCAGAAAAATTTGGTACATCAGTGTCGGCACATATTACGACGTTCATCTTGGGAATTTGGACGCTGGGATCCTCCATCAATACTTCAACATTCTGCGATTTCAATACCCGTTTGCCTAAATCCAACGTGATTCCATGTGGTCGCAGGAAATCCATTCCGAGAATGCAGTCGTCCATAATGTTTGCGACCAGAAAATTATGTTGGAACGCGGCGACACGGTGATGGTGGTGCTGGGGACGTCGATCCTCCTAGCCAACTTTTGCCCCACGAAGTTGGCTCTTACATATTTCCCGACCCCTCTGTTTGAAGGGCTTCCATTCTGGGCTCCTGACTCGGTCTGGATCTCCTCCTAGCTGCACACCCTGGATAATAGCTCGGATTTTTCGCTTCTTGCAGTCTCTTCGCAGTTGCCCCTTCTCTCCGCAATTCCAGCATCTAGGCGCACAATTTACATGCGAGTCTCACTCAATTTCCACACGCTCGTACCTGCAATCGTCTGTCACTACCTCACGAGCCCGGGCAGTGGAACGCGTCACATTTTGCGCTGCCTCAGAGTTCAGACTGTAAGCCAATGCGTCCTTAACCGTTTGCTTTTGAGCTAAACGCACGGCTTGTTGCAATTCAGGGTCCTTTAGTGCGCTGATGAATGCTTCTGTCGCTGCATCATCTCGATGTTCTGGGTCGTAGGCTGGGTAAGCCAAAAGTGCTAGTCGCTCAATGTCTTGGGCTAGCTGCTGTAGGGTTTCACCAGACTTCTGCACCCGATGCGTTAGCTTTGACCGATAAATCTGCTTTACATGATCGTCCCCATAACGTATGTCGAGCGCATTCATTATAGCAGCCGGGTTTGAGTGCAATTCCACGGGGATCGTCTGTAAAACCTCGGCAGCTGGGGCTCTTAGAGCAAGATTCAGTGCAGTTGCTCGTTCCTGCTCATTCCAGTGATTTGCCCTTGCGGCAGC
The DNA here is from genome assembly GCA_963969285.1 of Odontomyia ornata. NCBI lineage: Eukaryota > Metazoa > Arthropoda > Insecta > Diptera > Stratiomyidae > Odontomyia > Odontomyia ornata. Next base: position 203,135,011 of record OZ017740.1, read on the forward strand.
TTCAAACTGGGTTTTGTAAATAATTCAGACCGTTTGCCCATCGAATATTGGTGCTTGCACATTTCCGGATGTGCTTGGCGCTGCGGTTATAAGCGGCGTTGGTGAGGTGGTTACTACTGCCTTCGCTGCTTCCAATTCTTTTTTCACATTTTCCATCTCATGGTTCATTCTTTCTTCGACTTGGCTGATCTCATAGTTGATTCTCTCCTCAACCTGGCTGACCTTCTCCTCAACCTGGTAAACCTTTTCCTCGACGCATTTAATATGATTGTTCAGGCTACCGAGCTCCGCTTTTATTTCGGCTGACTCTTTTTGCACTTCCTTGATTTCGATTGCTTGTTTGTCCAGCTTCGCTGATTGTTCATCTAGCTTCGTAGTTAAATTGGACGACTGTTTATTGAGCTTCGCAGTTAAATTGGATGACTGTTGTCGCTGCTCTTGCTGCATCAGCATCAACATTTGCATCAGCGCATTTTCTGATTCCTTTGGTTTTGGTGTTTCGGCTTCACCACCTTCTGCACCTTTTTCTTCATCTGATTCAATCGCGTCACGCAAGCGTGCAATCAGTATGGCCTTTGTACTTTGTGTGGCCAGATTCCGGTGTTCCAACTCCTCCTTGAGCTCCGATATGGTCAATTGATCAATTTTTAGATGAAAGTTTACTGGCATTTTTATTGTTTTGGTTATTTTTCCACCAGTTTCCACGTTCTATTTCACAACTGTGCAGTTTGAAAATGTTTAAATTTTTTCACTTTTCGAAATTTTCTATCCCACTTCTGACGCCACTGTCGCGTGTTATGGGTCGCGGCCAATAATTTTAATGTTCCGGGGAAGTGAAAACGCAATGTCTTTTAAATTAAATTAAAAGAGTTTATTTATTTACTAAAACAAATGCACAATCATTATTTTAACTATTTCACAATTTTAATTAGAATCTAACTTTCACTTGTTAATTAAATTTCTATCGCAATTGTCTACTAAAATCACTTCACACTCAAACAATCAATATCGCCTGTACTTCGCGTATCGCAGTTTTCTATCGCGGTTGTAATGAATGATCCCCCCATTCATTCAGCTCGCGTTTCTATAGGGTCTCTAATCATTCAACTCAGTTCTTGTACATTGGTGAATTAGCGGGGACAGTCGAGCAGCGTAATGAATGGAACAGTGACTCACTTTCAGATGTTGATCACGCTTGTTGGGTTCTCGTGGTTTCGAGTAAATTCATTTTGTTGATGTTCTTAATGGTTGTGAAAACAATTGCTACAGATCGTTTTCGACTATAATTTTTACATGAAGGCAAAACACATTTCACTTTGAAATTGTAAAGTAATTTCATAGTGTCACACGTTGAATTTATTCAAATCACAATAGAATGTTTAAACACTTGGAATGAATACAGATCGCGAACACTCTTCCCAGTTTTAATATTGGATAAAATTGGCGACGGATCTTGCAATTCGGTGTCCAATTCGCATCAGTCAACTTGACAGACAGATCCAATCCAGTGAACTTCTGGAACAAGAAAGTGAGCAGCAAGAGGCAGAGGGAGAGGAAATGATAGACAGATCCATTGGAAGAGAGCAGTAATCAGTCGCATGCTCTCCTATGCGTTTTATATGAGCTTAGCCCATCCAGTTCTGATTCATCTGAGCTTCAACCCCTGCGGCTGTACTACTTGTCTTTCTGCACTTATCGCTGCAACCTCGATTCCATAGCTAGTTAAGGGGGATCCAATGGATTGTCACAAGAAAGTAAACAAACGCTTATGCAATCGGAAATCTGATTTAATTGCAAAAACACTTCAGAAAATCAGAAAATCGCATTGAATGTGGATAAAACATTAAAGCTAGTTAAAAAAAACACTTTCATATCGAAAATCCATCATTTTCCAGCATATCGACAAAATAGCAGCTATGTATGGTCTTTGAGAATGGAACACTGGAGTGGAACATCAACTCAAATTTTGTCATCATTACCCTATGCGCCATGAACGTTGCTCTTTCGATTTAATTTTCGAAGGGTATAGTTTAAAAAGGCAGCTACAATTTAGAAAAATATGAAAATTTAAAAGTTAACTGCAATTGCATAATTGATTGATAATGTTATTATTTCATACTTGAATGGTTTGCAAAACTTTATTTCGATCAAATGAAAAACTAGTTCTGTTCCTTAGGTAATTACAAATTCAACTACTACTAAAAGTATAATCGTTCATTCTTTTATACTTTTTCACCTTATTTTTCCTTTCATAACCAGGCTTTGGATCGTCTTCAGTAGAATTAAGGTGAAATGTATAATTGTTGAGCTTGACCTTCGCTATGTGTGAGAGAACTACATGCCTTTAAGGTGTACTAATTTGTTGAGATATCACGTAACAGAACTTTATTTTGATTTTCATTTCGCAAGAAAATAGTATTTTGTGTTTATGTTTTTACTGCTATAAGCTTAACTAACAAGCTGAAGTGTCGTTTGTTGTTCATGTGCTCACCATATTCAACAAAGAGTTACTTTCGTATGCATGCCACTTGAACATTTTTAAGTAAACTACTCAGAGTAATTAAAAGTTTCTCGGAAGTGGCAGTAAATGGCCTTACAGTTAGTATATCGTATAGGCGAGACTTGATCGAATGGATAAAAAATCGCTTAATGTTATCTTGATTTAATTTATACGAGGGAACAAATTTGAGCATATATTGGTTATAAATATGTCGTCTATTACTATCAAATTTCTCAAACCAGTGATTAGCCCGAAAAATCCAACGTTTCTCTTTGAACGAATTACCCCGCCCCCCAATAATAAATTTATCTCGTTGATATAGGCTCTAAAATTGATCGAAAGTTTTAATATGAAATTCGAATTATTTGTACAAAGTATCTTGTTGAAGAGTTCATATACCGTTCCGCTTGTTAATATAAAGACTAATTATTTCTAAATTCCTTTTTTTTCATTTGAAAATTCAATAATATAATAAATGGAATTAATTCAATATATGCCTACAGTTAAAAGAATAATACTAACAATTCCGGGATTCTGCTTTCCGCTTTCGAGGATGAAATAGCTTCCCCATCCACAGAGGCGCTTGAAATCAATACTGTCGCTAAGCTCATTGCATTTGCCTGCAAAAACAAAAATATGTCTGAGATCCAGATGAGATTTATAAAAGTAAACAGTTTACCGATTGTTGTCCATATATTATTTTTTCATCTCCATATATTCGTATATTTAGTATCATTTAACAGACTCCTGGAAAAAGAAATAAAATTGATTTCATCAATGAAATTATTCAAGCAATATGCTAGCAAGACTTGCCCCGAGAATGCAGGCGCTACTACGCGAAAACTAATTGAATAAAATGGTCGCCCCCGAAATGTAAACATAATCATGCATGAATTGGAAGCAGTGATTTCGAGTGAAAAAACACTTCTAAATATTGAATTCCTTTTTTACGTTCTCTGCTGATACTAACCTATGAAATGATATTCCTATGGGCTGATGGTGGGTTCTGTTATTGCATTTTTTCACAATGCACATGATTTTATAAACTCCTTTGCACTTTCCTACTTTTCCGTCGAAATATACAGTTTTGTCACTTGCAATCTAGCCATTAAAATTTCTCTTATTGCCGTGTTAACGAACAACGCACAAATCACGAATTTTCACTGATTTTAACATAAAAATTACACAGCAAACGAGTTTGTTTACGGGTGTTCACAGCCGAATTTGACAGCGAATGCAAAAAAATCATATGATAATATGAAATTTTCTCCTTATCGACAGCGAGCATTGATGACAAGAAAAATCAATGGTCCATTAGCATCGGGCCGTTCCTGTTGGCTACCTGTTCCAAGGTTTCTTTGAGGAACAAGATTTTGCCGGAGTGGACATCCACATTGTCGCAACAACCCCTGCGACCGCCTTACTAACTACCTTATTTTAATGCACCTACCCCCGCGACCTCAATTCCGGGCTCATTAAGAGGAATCCAAGCTGTTGTCACAAGAAAGTAAATAAACGCTTTTGCACTCGTTAACATGATTTTATTGGAAATATTACTTCACAAAATCAGAAAATAGCACTGAATACGAATAAAACTCTATGGCGCCTTAGGATAGAAAGCACTTTCATATAGATAACCCATCGTTTTCCGGCAATAGCGCACATTACACTTTTTATTGAGTTCCTCGCTCCAATTTAAAAAGTCACTGCTTAAAATATTGGTATCCAGGTGTGATATTACTTTCACTGCAGTCAAGATATTGCATCGGATACGTTCCCGAACCGTAAATTTTGAATCGTATCCCACACGCTAGTAAAATTTCGCGCCAATGTTTAGTCGTCGAATTGACAATCGGCCTCGTGAGAGGAGAAATTGGAAGTTATTGGAAATTAAATTACAATCAACCTCAGGTACGCGGTCATTTCATTTCCTATGGAGTTTATATGAGCATAGCCTCTCCATTTGTTCTGTTCCTCAAAGGTTAGTATGCATACTCCATTGACGAAGTACCATAATACAATCACTAACAAGTACGGTCAGCTCATACAAATTTCCGAATAACGGGACTTGCCGGTGCGTGAGATAGTATTTGTGACAGCGTGCACAGACAGGGCATGGGGAGCATGTAACAAATTCGACGAAAGAAAAACAGGAAAGAACAGTCATCAGCTGACTGGTAAATACTTCGCGTTGAAAGAAAAGAGAAGTCCGATAAACAACTGAACGATTTCTACGTTCAATTAAAAGAATGTTGTCAAAAGACAAACGTCAAAAGATGACGCTTTCATTAACACAAGTTCCTGAAGTATTAGGATGGATTTTAATCGCTTCAGCGGACAGGGTTGAATTAATTTATGCCGGTCGATTCCTAACTGGACTTGGATCGAGCATGGTTGGTGAACCAGCTCGAGTTTATACATCAGAAGTAACGCAACCACATCTGCGAGGCATGTTAAGTGCGCTGGCAGCGGTGTTTATCAGTTTCGGTGTACTTGTGCAGTATACCCTAGGATCCTTCATAATGTGGAAAATTCTAGCAATAACTTCGACCATGGTCCCAGCTGCTACATTTCTGTTACTGTTCTTCACACCCAAAACTCCCAACTATTTGGTAGCGCGCGGTAAAGCTGTTGAAGCTAGAAAAAGTTTGGAAAAACTTCGAGGATCTACGTGGAACGTGAATTCAATCGGAAGGCAAATGCTAATAAGTAAGCTAAAATATCAAATAATATGAAGATGATTAATTAATTCATTTTAAATGTTACAGCAAAGTGACGGCTAAGGAAAGATTGCCATTTTCTTCAGTCCAGTTACGCTAGTCCTTTTGGGATTTTAGTTCTTCATTTCATGATGTACCAATTCAGTGGTGTGAACGTTATCACATTCTACGCGGTTGAAATTTTCCGCGATTCTGGAACCACAATGAATACATACACGTGCACCATAATGCTTCGAGCTATTCGTCTAGCATTTACTATAGTTGCTTGCATTCCTCTGCGAAGAATGGGACGAAGGCCGCTAACATTCATTTCGGGTAAGTGTCAATTCAATCAACACGAGGATATTTTTTAATATTTTCGAATAACCTTATAGGAATCGGCTGTGGACTTTCAATGTTAGGGTTAGGTATCTACTTGTACATGAAACATAAGTGGGATACTGCTGATTCACCAGAACTCCCAACTGCAACCAGGTTCCCTGTAGCTTGTATCTTCATTTTCACAATCGCGTGCACACTCGGCTTCTTGGTCGTTCCATGGGTGATGATTGGAGAAATTTACCCATAAAATTTCGAGGCATTGTTGGTGGCTTCACTACATGCAGTGCACATATATTTATATTCGTCGTTGTCAAAACATATCCTTTCTTAACTCACGCAATATATCGCCATGGTACATTTATTTTATATGATTCTATTTCATTAGTAGGTAAGTCATCATGAATAATGAAAACAAAAAGCGGAATTCATTAAAAATTGTCTTTAACTTTTAGGAATGATATTGTTCTACTTCTGCTTGCCAGAGACCAAGGGACACACTCTACAAGAAATCGAAGATTATTTCTCCGGTCAAATTAAAACTCTCAAGAAGGAGAAGCCAAAGAAAGGTGAAAGTGCTCCTCCTCTACTAGAAAAGGAGTAAATTATGTAAATGAGAAAATTAACATACATTTAGTTAGGAATCTAAGAGAACACTTAAGTACCTTGTAATGTTAAAACTTAAGCGAAAATTCCATGTATCTTCTTAAATGTTTATCTTTGTATATCAAAGACACAAGTTTTCTTATTTAAACTCGTTGCTAGTGAAAGCAAATGTACTCAGTTCTCTTGTGACACTCTTAAAGGGACGAATGATAGCGTTATATATTGTTTATAACAATAAATAACGCTATCATTTGTTAAATGAAAACTAGATAAGGTTCTTATAGACAGTATTAAAATGATACACAAATGTTACAATACATAGGTAAATATGTTTAAAGACTTAGTATTTAATCTTTTAACAATCTTGTATTTGGGTTGCTCTTTGGTTACACGTATTTATTTTACTCTTTGTTAAATTGTCCGAAACGAGGACGACGATGATGATGCTGATGAGGTTGTTATCGTTGGTAGACTGCAGCGCAGGATGAAAAGAGTTTTTCCGTTGAGCTCGTGCCGTGATATCAGATCATGAGAATCTGAAAGAACGGCACGAGCTAATTTCTATTTTCTGGCAGCGATATTGCGGATTCTGCTCAGCTGATGCGCTTCGAAGATCTGCCGCGGGAGCAGGATCTGCTTGCGGCACGAGGAAGATGTTGTAGTTGGGGCGTCCCGTGCCGCCACATATGTATATGAAATATTATGAAATTGAGTCAGCCGTCAAAGAATGAAAGCTTCTGAAGCACCTCACTTTAATGTGCCACTTATAAAAGTAATATCATCGATAATTATAGCTTATTGAAAGAACGCGTTAACAGTTAGGGGAGCATTTTTCTAGAAATATAAGAAACTTTTTCCCTTTGTATCAAAATAAAATCTAAAAATTCAATGTGTTCATTTCTTCAAGTACAATCCTCCTTTTCATGCTAATCAATGCACTACCAAGTCTCTATGAAGTTAAAACTTAATAAATAACCCTCATTACAAAAAAGACAGCCAAACCACCTATTTGAGTTAACGGCTACGAATCGAGGGCACCGAAAATACAGGGTTTTCCAATAAGAGGCGTTATTTTGATATTAAAAGAAAAATGCAATTTTTTAATATAAATGATCGGATGTTTATTTCATTATAAAGAGCAAGGTATGCCGTTAATAGTAGAAAATAATATCAGGCAAATGCCCACCACGACCACGCTTACAGGACCATATCCTTTTCATGAAATTTTCCATAACCAAATCACAAAATCGCTGCCCTATGTCCTCGATAGCCTCACGAATTCCATTTTTGAGGTCATGAATCACCACTAGGCTGTTGGCGTATACCTTCTCTTTCACGTGGCCCTATTGAATGTAGTCGCAAGGTGTTACGTGGTATGGTCCGATGGAAGCCGGAACAATTTTCTATATTCATTTTAATTACAATGCACGCTTTATTTTTCATTGCTCTTAAATGAACTGATTTCAAAATCACATTCCCGCCAAAAAACTCAGCTGGGTTATCAATCTTGCAATAATATCTTTCATTAAGCAACAAAATTTGCTAATCTGGTAACACGAAAATGGCTAAATTTCAACGCACACAACTATAATTTCCCGCTTCACGTACAAACCCAAACAAACGTAAGCGCGGGCAAACTTACTAACACAATTCCACATATTGGCCGCAGCTCTACCTAACTCTCTTTCGCTAAAGGGCAAAAGCCATTTATTTTCAGTCCTTTCTTGTCTCCATTTTACATTGCCCCATCAATTTTTGTTGTTGTAATTATAGACATCCAAGAGTGACCATACTTGTTTGTCATTGTATTATGGAAGTACTACAGGAACAGCGATATGGCACACGTACAGTGTACATGAGTGAAGTGAAATCCCCCGCAGGAGAAATAGTTGAAAAGAGATACCCTCTATAAGGAAGAAAGAGATGAAAGGGATTTAATTGTCATTCACTGACGGTTCCACTGAGAACTGTCATAACAAATTTACAAACCGATACGAAGCGGTAAAATCAGCGACGTTCTTTTCATAATTTTTGGCTGAACTATTTCATCCCGGTTTCGGAAAACATTCGAAAGTGATATCGCGTTCGATACGGATGTACTTTTGATTTATCGTGTGCGGTTTTAACTCGAATTAAAAGTGAAAAGTGAAAAATGAAGTGCTTGGTGAAAAACTGAAGAAACAATTCATCCCATATTAAAGGGAAATCATTTTTCAGGTGTTCATTTTGGTTTCATAATTAAATTAACAAATATTAATTGGTTCGCTATGAGATTTGTGCAATGTTACACCCGGCGGGATTAATCGTTTTAAGTTGATATAAAGTTAGCTAATTTTTGTTTATGTGTCATAGCAAATGCCATGAGAATTGTCAAGTGTGATAAGCCCAGGGGATTTAGTTCAGTGGTGTCACTATAAAGCATTTATGATGACGGGGGCTGGGAAAGTTTTTGAAATATTTTCAGAATAAGATTTATTGTTTGTGCGATACTAATTAAAATATATTTTTTAAGGATCCCCAATGACGTGGAAATGTGCAGGCAGAGGTTGTTGGCTATAGGACGTCCTGAAGCTGACACATGGAAGCAATCGGTTGTGTGTTCTAACCACTTTGTGCCAGAAGATGTCCTTGATATTGGAGAAGCTTGGCCAAAAATGCGATACCGAAAATTAATGTCGTAAGTCGTACGAAAATACTGATACTGTTTTTAAAATTTTTTCTTTGTATTTCAGCCAAACCTAATACTTGATCAAAATGAAGCCGGCATGAGTGGACAACTATGTGGTGAAGTTTTGGTGAGTACGAACAGTTGATGATTTCTTTTACTGCTTTTTTATATGGACGAATAAATGCATAATATTTTTCAATATTATTATTCAAACGATGAATAGCGACAAGTTGATACTTAAATTACATTTCCACAAGATGTAGGAATGTGATTTACGTTATGATGTAGTCAGTTATTTTGTTAATTTTATTTACTCGTATATACGCTATAATTTTAAAATATATTAACAAACATTAAGTGGTACCTTCGAAAAAAAAAACTTGGCAATGTAATTAGTTTTTAAAAATAATTCTTTATATTATTATATTCATTAGATTAATGACTAAAACGTATAATTATTATATATATTTAATTTAATAAAGGGAAAAATATATGAATTGTTTTAGGCAATAGATACGAGTAATACTTGTGAAGAAGCTTCCACCACAGAGGCTGATAAAATAATGCATCATATGGAAAACATGAATGAGGTAAAGGTGTTTATAGGTAAATAATTTATAAATTGAAATAAAGTATGTTATTTCAGAGTACAATGGAATCATGCTGTGAACCAAACAGTGTCCAATGCAATATTTATCAGTAAAGTTGGCCTCATGTAAGTCTTAAACATTTTTAAATAAGTTATAATGTTAAGGTAAGTAAAATAAATTTTTTCCCCTTTTTGTCTTGGATAAATATTTATTTAGTATAGAACGCGTTTTCGACTACTATACAATGTTCATATTATGCATGAATGTTAAAAGAGGAAAAAAAATTATTTTACTCTTATTTGATTGAAGTTATAATGTATTTTAAGTGTGAATTAATACCTTTGGTTAAAATTTGGCAATGAAACTAGTTGTTAAAAATATTAAAATTAAAATTTTTTGAGGAATTCTTAATATACATATATCTCATATACCATTTCATCTAATTCAATAACGAAAAAAATACATATATTGTTTTAGGGAAGCGATAAGAATTGTGAAGCAGTTGTCACGCCTGATCCTTATGGAATATTGCATTATATGGAGAACATAGATGAGGTAAAGGTGGTTAGAGTAAAACAGTTCATAAATTTTAATAAAGTATGCTATTCCAGACTTTAGGGGAATCGTCAAGTTCATCAAAAGTAATTGCATCAACTTCTACCGCTCACGTAAGCACTAATATTTATTCTATTTTAAATTATCTCAAACAGTCAAGTTTAAATTAAAGAAATTAAAAGATTTTAAATCAACTATATAATTTTGTTGTACATTTTGTGTATATTTTGGGGATTACGTGACTTATATCAGTTAAACTGATTTTACCGAGAAATATGTTACTTAATCCTCGTAATAAGTAAACTCAGAAGAATATAACAGAAGTATAAAGTAAAGTAAACATAAAATCTTGTAATTTCTCTAGTGAAAGTTAGATGAATAATTTTGAAATCATAAATTAGCAATGAAATTCCAATTTGTAAATCTTAATCAACAATATGAAATTGTATATGCCAAATTGAAATTATTCAGTTTCATTTTGGAATTGGTTGTACCGTTTAAAGTTGGAAACGTATGCAAACAATATGAATTTTCGGTTACACTGAAGAGGTGGTCATAGCGGTCATTTATACTGCCACAATTCTTAGGGTACATTTTAGCTTGTGAACATAGAATTTATTTTTATTGATATTGGATGATGGTCGGGTGTCCATAATATATTTACAAATATTAGCTCCTATGAATGCAATATGATCTACCCATTTTCGTTCTAGAATGAAAGTACAATATTAAGGCGCAGCCCCCAGCAAAACTGCAAATTTTTTTAAACTTTACAGCCGTCCATCTCGAAAACCTTTCAAATGTTTGGAAAATTTTTTTAAATAAAAATTAGAATGAACCTTTGGCTATTGAATCAGTTCATTACATTTTGCAAAAAGTTTGTGGCGAAAATTACAAAATTCAAACAAAATAGCAAGTTTTTCTTAGAAAATGTAGTAACTCTCTCTTTCTTTAAGCTATGTTTATTAGATCTACATTATTTGTATTGAATTAACTCGTCAAAAATTTGAACAAAAATTTTGCAGAAAAATTTCCTAGAAAAATTTCCTAGAAAAAAAATGTGTAATTTGCACACACTGAACAAATATCATGCATGTACATTAATTTGTATCAAATTTCCACATTTTGTTCTAGGAAATTTTTGGCAAAAACATTTTTAAATTTTTGATAAGTTAATTTATTGTAAATAATTTAGATCTATCAAACATAGCTTAAATCAACACGGTACGTTAAGTAGTTTCTGAGATTTACTACATTTTTTAAAGAAAACATGCTATTTTGTTTGAATTTAGTAATTTTTCCAACAAACTTTTTGCAATATGTAATGAACTGATTCAATAGCCAAAGGTTAGTTCTAATTTTAACTTAAAAAATATTTGCAAATATTTTTAAGGTGTCTGAGATGTACGGCTGTTTAGTTTACCCAAAATGGCAGTTTTACTGGGGCCTGCGCCTTAAACTAAGCGTGCGGGAATTATTTTAGTTATCATTATAGTCACTCATAATACACTCCTTCATCCACGTTCTTTTAATCTAAAATAAAACATAATGATTTCACTTTTTTGTGTTGGTTGATTTCTATCCTTTCTGGTATCATCATTTTTATATTCTTTAACTCATTTTCAGAACAATGTTCATATTATGCCTGAACCACCATTTTTCAAAAGTAATGTGAAAATTTCTGTTGTAAGTTTTTCCTCTATTCTCATATATTACTTTGGTTTCATTTACGCAAACACAAAATTGTATGCTTTGTTTTTCGATCCTTATATGTGCCCTTATATCCACTTCATACTAACCAAACCTAGTAGTCGTGCGGTTGCAAAGGATAGGTTTCAATACAAATAAATAATATATTTAATCAAATAGAAAAAAATCTGAGCCTGAAAGAATGCCTTGAGACTTCAAGTGACGATGAAAGCGAAATCTCAGAAAAGGTGATTATTAAGAAGGCTAAATTACGAAAACTGCGCAGGTGTATCCAGAGTAGGGATAAATCAATAAAGCGCTTGACACAAAAAGTTTCCCGACAACGCAAACGAATCGCGCAAATTGAGACTGTACTGCAGGAACTCAAAACTAAAAATTTTATTGATAAGAAATAGAAAGCGTGCTAATTGATATTGCCGGACCAACAAAAGACTTTCTCTATCGTTATATACGCAAATCAAAACATGGAGTGGTGGAGAAAGAATATAACGAAAATATTCGATTATTCGCTCTTAATCTCAACTTCCTGTCACCCAAAGGGTATGAGTATGTACGAGAAATATTTGGCAACTGTCTTCTACATCCCAGAACTATTTCCCAATAGTATCGGGTTTTAAATTGCTCTCCTGGCTTTACAAATGAAGCAGTTCATGCCATTAAAACTGCCTGTGATGAAACAAATAAAAAGAGTATGGCGATGTTAATATGGGAGATGGTGGCAGAAGTGGGTTTTTGGCAACGCAGATTCTAGTGACAATGGGTGTTGCTTTGAACAGGTCATGGAAAATACCAATTCAATTTTTTCCCATAACATCTCTCAGTGGAGACCAAAAGGCGAACATTATTCGTTTAGCGCTAGACGAATTGACCACCTGTGGCGCTGATATAATTGGCATAACATTTGATGGAGCTTATAATAACATTAGTGCAATGGAATCCCTAGGCTGTGATTTGCGAAATATCGCAGATCCTTCTCGAACTTCCAAACGAACGATATATAGTGCATCCTGATCCATGCCATATGGTAAAGTTCGTGAGGAATACCCTTGGTGACCTTAAAGCTTTTTTGAACGAGGATGGAGAATATATTCAATGGATACTTCTCGAAAGACTTGTGATCCTACAAGAAAAAGAGCAATTGCATTTGGGCAATAAGCTACGACAGGCCCATATTTATTTTGCTAAGAAAAAACTGATTGTTAAACTGGCCACTCAAATATTTAGTAAGTCCGTTGCTGATGCTCTTGATTTTTGTGCAGACGTTCTCAATTTAGCAGAGTTCAAAGGAAGTAAGCCTCTAACCGAGTTTATACGGGTTATAAACAATTCTTTCGATATATTGAACAGTCACAAATTATCTGCTCTTGACCCATTCAAACGAGCGCTTTGCGAAAGGAATGCAAACGAAGTTCTACCGTATGCAGAACATTGCATCGCCTATTTGTCGAAGCTGAGAACCTGTTCAGGGCAACTACTTGTAAATAGCGTAAGAAAAACCGGTTTTATTGGTCTTATTGCTGCACTGAAAAACGTAACATTTGTGCATAATAAATATATAATATTAAAGCAGCTACGATTCATACCAAAGTACAAATTGAATCAAAACCATCTAGAATTGTTCTTCGCTTCAATATGGATGCATCCTGGCCATAACAACAACCCATCGGTAAGACAGTTTATCGCTGCTTATAAAAAGTTATTGGCCCGATGCCAAATAAGAGAAGGAGGAATAGGGAATTGTATCCCTTTAGACAAAATCACCATATTGAACCTTCAAAAACAGCCTTCTTGTGAAACAGCTTCATCGCAAATAAATGCAACCACAGAAAGGGCACTCATGATAGATCAAGAAAACGTTGTAGAAGATACTGATATTTTGGACCAGCAGCTCTTAGAAGAACATAACTATGTCATGTACCCTACAAAGTTGTCTGATTATGTGCATCACGTTCCCCTTAACTAGCTTTTGAATCACGGTCAAAGGGGTAGGTGCAAAAAGACACGTAGTTTGGCAGGCGGTCGCAGGGGTAGTTGCGACAACGTGTACATATGGATGTCCACTCCGGTTTTATCTTGTTCCTCAAAGATTGGCATACTCTGACCCTAAGATTAATAAGAATTGGATGGGCTAAGCTCATATAAAATGCACGAGAGAGCATGCGACCGGTTTCTGCTCTCTTCCAAGTGAACAGTCTGTCATTTCCTCCCCGTCTGCCTCTTGCTGGTCACTTTCTTGTTCCAAAAGCTGACTAGGTGTGAACGGACTGTCAAGTTGACTGATGCAAATTGGACGCCAAATTGGCCGATTTGCAAGTTTCGCCGCGAATTTTATCCGATATTAAAACTGTGGAAAGTGTTCGCGATCTAAATTTGTTCCAAATGTTTAAACATTCGATTGGAGTTTGTGATTTAAGTTACTTTAACGTGTGACACTGTGTAATTAACTTAAAATTTCAAAATGAAATGTGTAGTGCCTTCGTGAAAAAATCATAGTGGAAAAGGATCTGTACGTGTTTCCTTTCACAAGTGAGTAGTTATTATATTAATGTTTTGCATGTTTTTCATACAATGCTGAAGGTTTTTCAAATAGAAAGCAAATTTTTGGTATTGTATGAAAATTTGTTTACATTGAGCAGCAGCCATGTTTGCTTGTGCAATTTGGCTCTCTCTAAGGTTGTAAACAAGAGCGTAGCAGTAGATAAAGTGGTCGCAGGGGTTGTTGCAACCATATTGTCATGAGGTTGTCCACTCCAGTATTATTTAATTACTCAATGCTCTGACCTTTGAGGAACGGAACAAATGGAGAGGCTATGCTCATCTTTGAGGAACAAGATAAAACCGGAGTGGACATCCATGTGTACACGTTGTCGCAACTACCCCTGCGACCGCCTGCCTAACTACGTGTCTTTTTGCACCTACCCCTGCGACCGTGATTCTAAAGCTAGTTAAGGGGAACCCAATGGGTTGTCACAAGAAAGTAAACAAACGCTTATGCACTCGTAAATCTGGTTTTATTGCAAATAACACTTCACAGAACAAGAAAATAGCATTGAATACAAATAAAGCATTATGGCCACTTAGGATAGAAAACACTTTCGTATCGATAACCCATCGTTTTCTAGCAATAACGCACATTACACTTTTAATTGAGTTCCTCGCTCCGATTTACAATGTCACTCCTTAAAATGTTGTTATCCCTAAACCAGGTGTAATATTACTTTCACTATAGTCAATATGACCTCCGGACACGTTCTCGAACCGAAAAAACGATTAAATTCCGAATCGTATCTCACGCGCCAGGTAAATTTCGCGTCCATGTTTAGTCGTCAAATTGACAATCTGGCTCTCGAGAGGAGAAATTGTGGAAATTATTGGAAATGAAATGACAATCATGCTCAGAAGGTGGTCGCATCATTTTCTATGGAGCTTATATGAGCATAGCCTCTCCATTTGTTCCGTTCCTCAAAGATGCTCATATAAGCTCCATAGAAAATGATGCGACCACCTTCTGAGCATGATTGTCATTTCATTTCCATTAATTTCCACAATTTCTCCTCTCGAGAGCCAGATTGTCAATTTGACGACTAAACATGGACGCGAAATTTACCTGGCGCGTGAGATACGATTCGGAATTTAGTCATTTTTTCGGTTCGAGAACATGTCCGGAGGTACATATTGACTGTAGTGAAAGTATTATTACACCTGGTTTAGGGATAACAACATTTTAAGGAGTGACATTGTAAATCGGAGCGAGGAACTCAATAAAAAGTGTAATGTGCGTAATTGCTAGAAAACGATGGGTTATCGATACGAAAGTGTTTTCTATCCTAAGTGGCCATAATGCTTTATTTGTATTCAATGCTATTTTCTTGTTCTGTGAAGTGTTATTTGCCATAAAACCATATTTACGAGTGCATAAACGTTTGTTTACTTTCTTGTGACAACCCATTGGGTTCCCCTTAACTAGCCTTTGAATCACGGTCGCAGGGGTAGGAGCAAAAAGACACGTAGTTAGGCAGCGGTCGCAGGGGTAGTTGTGACAACGTGTACATATGGATGTCCACTCCGGTTTTATCTTGTTCCTCAAAGACTCTGACTTTTGAGGAACGGAACAAATGGAGAGGCTATGCTCATAGAAGCTCCATAGAAAATGATACGACCACCTTCTGAGCATGATTGTCATTTCATTTCCAATAATTTCCACAATTTCTCCTCTCGAGAGATCGATTGTCAATTTGACGACGAAACATGGACGCGAAATTTACCTGGCGGGTGAGAAACGATTCGGAATTCAGTCGTTTTTTCGGTTCGAGAACATGTCCGAAGTTACATATTGACTGTAGTGAAAGTAATATTACACATGGTATAGGGATAACAACATTTTAAGGAGTGACATTGTAAATCAGGGCGAGGAACTCAATTAAAAGTGCAATGTGCGTTATTGCTAGAAAACGATGGGTTATCGATACGAAAGTGTTTTCTATCCTTAGTAGCCATAATGTTTTATTTGTATTCAATGCTATTTCCTGGTCTTGTGAAGTGTTATTTGCAATAAAATCATATTTACGAGTGCATAAGCGTTTGTTTACTTTCTTGTGACAACCCATTGGGTTCCCCTTAACCAGCTTTAGAATCACGGTCGCAGGGGTAGGTGCAAAAAGACACGTAGTTTGGCAGGAGGTCGCAGGGGTTATTAGGACAACGTGTACATATGGATGTCCACTCCGGTTTTATCTTGTTCCTCAATGACTCTGACGCTTCACGCAAGATAACTTCCTGAAGACACGACCACCGACGGTGAGAGTGCAGCTCCCACCAATCATTTTAAGATTGCTGCCAGTAAAATTAAACAATATTTTCTACGAAGAACAAGGGCGTTGTGGAAATGGTTAAAACGTTCTAGGCACATATGGCACGATAGTTTAAAGTTTTATTTTGGATTATTGAATTCCGGAATGTAATAGTTTCATTTGGAACGACTTTAAATTTACTTTGCTAATTCATTCCGTTTTCGCTAAGTAATTGGTAGCTTATTTGACCCATTTAACTGAATTTTAATCTCAAAATGCAGTTTTATTTAATGATGATGATCTTATTAGAGATATTGTATCATATATACAATCAGATGGATCATATAGCTTCCCTTAGAACATAAGTTAAGTTTGAAATTCTAGGTTACATAAATTGCCATAGGATAATATTAGAATAAGTTAGTTTTTTTTTACGAAATTTGATCAGGTTCTCACACTTTAAGATTTTGTTGTGCTCTCTGTATTACATTTAATTTTTGAAAAGTCTGGTTTTTTCTCCTCTCCAAGTAATGAATCATACATATTAATTTTCTATTTATAAGATTTGGTGGCGTTTGTGTCGAATTTCCTAAACATTTCAAAGCTTGATTTGTTTTTGTAAAGTTTAGAGCGATTGATTAGATACAGCGGTTTTGAATTTAGACAAAAAGAAACCAATCTTCAGTAGGAAAGAGTCACCTATGTCTTTTTTTGCAGACAGATGATTAGACAACGTGAAACTGAGTTTTGTGTAAAATTAATAATACCCCCCTCCTCATTTTTCAACCGGGCTTCGGACACGACTTTGGCGGAGTAAAGGCTTTCGCGGAACAGCGATTTAAAATTCAATATTAGTAACTCTTATCTGCCGTCTTAAAAATTAAAATATTTTCAGATTCAATCTATATTTTATTTATTTAAGTAAAATTATATTAATACGATGCCCAAAAATAAAACGAGGTCTGATTTTGAAATTGTTTAAAGGCCCCCATAAGTCATATTTTCCTACTGCACTGTTGTTTTTGACCACGAGCAAAACTGACGTAAGGTAGGAAGCCATATCATCATACCAGGGCATATCTACTAAATAGCAGCTGCAATTAGAACAAATTTTACTTCTTACGGTACTTATGGAGTAGAGAGAATTAGACTAAAAGTGCGTATGTATGGTAAACAAAAACTTGAATTTGCTTGCAATTTTACCAACACAAGGTAAACTTTAATCCACCTTTTACACGTGTATTTGCCTCTCTTTTCATTTTGACAGTTCCTCGATTGCAGGTGCTAGTTAGTATATATGCTCTGATAATACAATGACGGAAACTTGTATGAACTGACCCTACTTGTCAAGTAGGGTCAGTTCATACAAGTTTCCGAATAACGGGACTTGTCGGCGCGTGAGATGGTATGTGTGACAGCGTGCACAGACAGGGCATGGGGAACATGTAACAAATTCGACGAAAGTAAAACAGGAAAGAACAGTCATCAGCTGACTGGTAAATACTTCGCATTGAGAGAAAAGAGGAGTCCTATTAACAACTGAACGATTTCTTCGTTCAATTTAACGAATGTTGTCAAAAGACAAATGTCATATTTTTCTCTTGCGGCGCAAGTATAGTATGTCGATCGAACTCATTTAGCATAAAGTGAGTGTGAGAATGACTAAAGATGGGAACAGACAACGACAAGATAGGCGCGCAGCTATCATAATTTAAATGGAAGCCCACACCATACTACCTCGCGCCATCTCTCGCCAGAATTTGTTGTGGCAAGGTTCCTCGATTTTTTTGTAAAAAATTGTTTTTTAAACATAATAATTTTCAGGTCACACATTCTTGTGGTACTCGCAGATAATTCCTGACAAGGGCATCACTTCTAAGAGGAATATAAGTTCTGCGCATGTCAAGGATCCGTGGCAAATCTTGTCGCAGTGTGTTTTTATTTGCGGCTCAAAATCGCCCGATGCCATAGTTATATAAAAATTTGGTCAAACCTTAAAATATATTGCAATAACTATTATATAAGAGGTGTTATTTTGATATTAAAAGAAAAATGCCATTTTTTGATATAAATGATCCGATGTTTGTTTCATTATAAAGGGCAAGGTATGCCGTTAATAGTGGAAAATAACATCAGGCAAATGACCACCACGACCACGCTTACAGAACCATAGCCTTTTCATGGAATTTTCCATAACCAAATCGCAAAGTGGCTGCCCTACGTCCTCGATAGCTTCACGATTTCGATCTTTGAGGTCTTGAATCGACGCTGGGCAGTTGGCGTAGACCTTTTCTTTCACGTGGCCCCAAAGGAAGAGTAAGGTGTTAAGTAACAAGATCTATTCAAAATAACACCTTTTATTGGAAAACCCTATAGTAAGTTATTATTATTGCCCTAAAAACACATCTCGTGTAGGTTTTCCGAACTAATCCAATTGGTGATTCAGTAGATAATCGCGCGAAAAGTTATTGCGAAAATTATAGCAAATAGCTTTATTTCATTTTCAACGTACTTGTTATGGTTCGATGGAAGCTGGAACAATTTTCATTTGAATTGCATTGAATTACAATGCATTCTTTATTTTCCATTGCTTTTAAATGAACTGATTTCAAAATCACATTCCCACAAAAAAAATCAGCTGTGTTATCGATCTGGCAATAATATTTTCCGTTAAGCAACAAACTTTGCTAATCTGGTAACACGAAAATGGCTAAATTTCAACGCACACAACCATGATTTCCCGCTTCAAGTATAAACCCATGCAAACGCAAGTGCGGGCAAACTTACTAACACAATTTCACATATGGGCCGCAGCTATATCTAACTCACTTTCTTTAAAGGGCGAAAGCCAATTGTTGTCAGTCCTTTCTTGTCTTCACTTTACCTTGCCCCATCAATTTTTGTTGTTGTAATTATTGACATCCAAGAGTGACCATAGTTGTTAGTCATTGTATTATGGCCATATGGTAGCAATTTGCATATGCTTTAGTCGGCCTACCAATGGACAAGCGTCCGTGAGCTGTGGCTTAAGCAAACGCTTATATCGCGTATTATATACTATTTCCCGAATGAAAACGTAAGAAACGTATTCCGTGCATGCTTAAAATTCACCTTGCACTGTCTACTGTACCCCCAAATATTTCTAGACGAATAAATGAAGCACATGTTTTGCACCTTCCACTGATAGCTCTGCGTTGAGGAATAAATAAACTTCTATTCGTTTACTTTGGAAGGCGATAAAAATTAAACGACAATAAGGATTGAAATAATTTCCACTTCACTAGGAGCGCTCTTGTGTTCTCCGCGGACCATCTGGATTTCACTGTAGAAATCCGTCTCTAAACCGTACAAAATCTCGAATTTTCATATATAACGCCATGTAACCGCTGTGCTACAATCAACCCAACACAAAATAAGGAACGTCAAGTAACGTAGAGCGCACATAGTTCGCCTACATACGATTCGCGCTTATGTGATCTTGACAAATACGAAAAAGTGTCATTGCGGCAAAAGTAATTGTAGAAAATGTATGATTTCGAATTGATTTGAATTTTTTTGTTTTTGACAATGCGTTATAATTTTGTTGATGAAAGTCTTCAACGGCGTAGAAGAAATATTAAATTAAATTTCAATACCAGAGTGGAATTGTGCTTAACAGGTGAGAACACCTGTTTTCTGCATAATTCCTCACAGCTGGATAAAATTTTACTCACCCTTTCAAATGGCGAACAACAATGTATCATTGTTACTTAAAGTAAACAATGTATTTGTCATACTGACATAAAAAGTTCGTTCGATCTCCACTTTTCATGTTGCGTATGTCATCCTTATGTCAAATGTACTCAATGCCCTATAAAATATTCGGGTTCAACATTTTTGACATTTGCTTTATGTCTGGTTATGTTGATTGTAGCTCAGCCTTAAGTTAGCCAGCAAAGTCGGCCTACTAATGGTCATGCGTGAGGTAGTAAACGCTGCTGCCATATGGCTTCCTAGCCTACGTCAGTTTTGAGCACGAGCCAAGATTAACTTTGACGTTACGGTATAGTACAACAACTGACAAATATGGTCACCCTTGGATGTTAATAATTGCAACAACAAAAATTGATGGGACAAGGTAAAATGAAGACAAGACAGGACTGAAAATAAATGGGTTTCGCCCTTTAGCGAAAGAGAGTTGGATATAGCTGCGGCCCATATGTGGAATTGTTTGAAAACGTTTGGCTGATGTGTATGACACCATGGTTAGATTTGTAAAAGACCAAACTATCATAATCTGTCAATATATGGACCTAAAGTTGGTGATAAATAAGAGTTAAGGCCCAGTCATATGTGTACACTTGCTATATATATATATATATATATATATATATATATATATATATATATATATATATATATATATATACATCTGTATATCAGTAGTGAAAGTAAAACTTGAAAATAAATTACTCTGATCTGAATATTCAAGTATACATTTATAAAAAATTAACGACTATGTAGAATATTTCACTTTATTTGCTTCAAGCGGTTGTTATGGCTTCGAAACTTAGATTTTTTCGATCTTTTGGGAGTAGGGGGCGGTATTTTGTATGCCAATATCGTTTTTCACCGGAAATGGTCGGTCCGAGCGGTCGCCGGCTAACACCAACCGCCGTTCCATTTTTAAATCAATCGTCGACTGATCTGATTGAACAACAGCCTCTTCAAACATCAGAGGAACCGCAGACAGTAAATAATATTTTTGCTATAGAAAATTTCCTTAATAAAGCTTTCATTTTATTTATTTGATTTATTGAACATAATTTAATCTCCTGCCTACCAAATCCAACTTGATTTTCATTTCCCTTTTTGGTTGTTCGAAATTTTTGTTACGTTATTAGGTGGTTTATGGGAAAAATCAAATAGAATAAACATTTAAACCGCAAGAGGTTTTGGAGCAGAACATCAGGGATGACATAACGAACAGCAAGCAAACCCAAACAAAAGAAATTTCAATATCTCCAACTGCCAGAGGATGGCAATTAAATCAAGAAATGAAAAATTATAAAAAGAGCTAGCTGAAGTACAAAAGATGGACCAAAATATTGGAGAGAAAAAGCAACAAAAACGGAATTTATAAAACTAGCTAAGAAATATCTTCCAACCGACCTTTTCACTTTAGTTGAAGCTTATGTTTTAAATTCAAAGAGAAGTAAAAATGAAAACGCTACGCATAAGAAATGAATAATTTTTCACTCTCCATATACATTATATCACCTGTGGCATATCGGGTTCTTAAAAAAGTTTGGGCATTTGAGAATGGAACACTGGAGTGGAACATCAACTCAAATCTTGTCATCATTTCTCGATGCGCCACGAACGTTGCCCTTTCGATTTAATTTTCGAAGGGTATAGTTTAAAAAGGTCGCTACAATTTAGAAATATTTGAATATGTAAAAGTTAACTGCCATTGCATAATTGATTGATAATGTTCCTGTTTCCGACTTGAATAGTTTGCAAAACTTTATTTAGATGAAAAGAAACTCACAGCGACATTTAATAAGCAAAAACTAAATATGTTCCTTAGGTAATTACAAATTCAACTGATACTAAAATAATAATCGTTCATTCTTTTATGCTTTTGCATCTCCCTTTTTCTTTCATAACCAGGCTTAGGCGCAATTTTTGGTTCCACGGGTCTTATACTGCCTTATTTGAGTGGAATGTATGAAAGAACTACATGCCTTTAAAATTTACAAATTTGTTGAAATATTCCCTTGCGGAAATTTTTCAGTGCCTAACAGAAATTATTGTTCATATCCTTTGCGGCTTTCAAGAACCTTTTTTTCGCTCGTAGTTTTATTATAATCTGATTCTCGGAGCAGAGTTCATTTGGGCAATTCCCCTACGCAAATGAATCATGTACAGAACAAAATCTACAAAATTCCATTCCCTTGCAACGAGTTTCCACATTTACCTAGATTTAGTGGGAGACTAAATACAAAAGACTATACAGTGGACAAAGCAAAAGAAAATTTCGAATTTTTCTACGTATTTGTTAATATAAAGACTAATTATTTCGAAATTATTTTTATTCATTAGAAAATTCAATAAAAATATAATAAATAGCATTAATGGAATACAATAAAAATAATATAATTCCGGGATTCTGCTTTCTACTTACACGCTCGATTCAAGAACCTGCGGAAAATGGAACGAATTGAGTTTTCTAATAAGGGAAACATACCTACAAAAACTCCCCACTTGCTGGTAACGTATTCCTACATACTGAAGGTGAGGCTTGGATTGGGAGGTGTGTAATTGAACTCTAAAAAAAATGAACCCAACATAATATACATTACTTTAACTGTTTCCAATACTTAACATAAACTTATTTACCATCCTCGGCGATGAACTAGCTTCTCCATGCAGCGAAACGCTTGAAATCAATACGGCTGCTATACTTTTTGTCTATTTGCCTTTAAAGATAAAAATATGTATGAGATCCATTAAAGTTAAAATTTTACCTATTGTTGTTCATTAGTCTCTACCAAAAATGTTCTGGTTGCAATTTTTTTGAAATCGTTTTCCAAAAATCAAAGCCTTGCCCACAATTCATCCTTCGAAAATAATTAAACTGCACCTAATTGTCCTTCATTTTTATTGGTAGGAAATCTGAAAAACATTCATTCATTAATAATGTGATTTTAATTGTTTTATACTTTTTCGCGTCCCTCTTCCTTTCATAACCGGGCTTGGGACCGTCTTTGGCAGAATTAAGGTGTAATCTTTGGTTCCATGGGTCTTATAGTGCCTTTTTCGAGTGAAATGTATAGTCGTTGAGCTTAGTTTTCGCTATGTATGAAGGAACTACATGCCTTTAAAATACACTAACTTGTTGAAATATTGTCTGACAGAAATTTTTTCGGATTTTTTTTTCGCAATAAAATAGTGCCTTGTGTTGATATATTTTTCAGCTATAAGCTTAATCAACAAGCTGAAGTGTTGTTAGCTATTCATGTGCTCCCCATATTCTACAAAAAGTTGCTTTCCGATGCATGCCACTTGAACATTGCTAAGTATACTATTTAGGGTTTTTTTTAGATAGTATCGTTCCCTCGGTGCAATGATGGAATCTTCTGATATCTTTTTCAGCAGTTTAGCAAATGAAAACTACACTTTTGGAAGGTATTTTCAATAATCCCCTTGTTTTAAATGATATCAGAGATTTTGAGCAATTTTCTCCTTGGACGGCTGACAAGCGCTGTTGACAGTTCAATACTTTGTATAATTTGAATACAATAAAACTGGCGATGTAGGTAATAACATGACTCGCAAATTCAGATATGTAGCTTGGATCAGTGGCGTAATTATGTTCATCGAGGACAAGTTGTTGGTTGCTTTTTTCTTCAAGCGTTGCTGGTCGATCAATCGATTCATTGATTGCGCGAAGAGGACAAGAAGCTTGTGCATTAAGTACAACGATTTCCTCTAGAGGTAAACAGTTTCCCATTCCCCCCTCTCGAAGCTGGCACCGAAATAAAAGTTTTTTGTAGCTCACAGTAAATTGTCTTACAGTCGGATTATTATTATAGCCGACTTGATCTGATGGATAAAAAAAAAATAGCTCGATGTGGTCTTGATTTAACTTATAGAGAGGAACAAATTTTAGCATATTATTGGCTATAAATGTGTCGTATATAACTGTTAGATTTCTCAAACTAGCTATCAGTCCTAAAAATCCAACGCTTCTCTTGGAATGAACTGTATTGCGCC
Organism: Odontomyia ornata; assembly: GCA_963969285.1. Taxonomy (NCBI): domain Eukaryota; kingdom Metazoa; phylum Arthropoda; class Insecta; order Diptera; family Stratiomyidae; genus Odontomyia; species Odontomyia ornata. Next base: position 203,159,226 of record OZ017740.1, read on the forward strand.
CTGATAATAGTTTTATCTTTTTAATGTAGGCAATAGCATCGATCGAAAATTGTAGTACAAAACTTGAATTATTTGCACAAAGTGCCCTTTTCAAGAATTCATATTCTGATATCCTTCTGCTATTGAGAAAATCGAAAATGTCGTTAAATGTTTGTATGAACTTTGTGGTTGCCTTGCTCCCGACGAGTTCTTTGCATTTTAATACATCTCGGCAAAAATCAATTGCATCAGCAACTGACTTGCTGAAAGTTTGAACTGCTAGTCGCACTTTCATCTTTTTTTGCTCAAAGTGCACATGAGCCTTTCGAAGCTTGTTCCCTAAATGCAAACCTTCTTTTTCCTGGAGTTGCAGTAACTTTACTATGTAGTCCCATTTAAGGAACTGACCATCACCATCCACCAAAACCTTTAAATCGGCTAATGTGTTACGGACAAGTTTTAACATATGGCACGGATCCGGGTGTAGCACAATTTTTCCTTCAAAACGATCAATTTTGATGTACCCTTTGGAATTAATATCACGCACATCAGAACCTAATAATTTGGACATCGTAAAATTTGCTGGTGCCCCATCAAAGGTGATTCCTACAACGTGCACCCCTGTGTCGAGAAGGTCGCTTATACATAGGGAAACCATATTTGACATCTGCTCGGCGTTCATGTTTACGATGGGGAAATAAGCAATTGAAATTTTCCAAGGTCTATTTATGAATACTGCCATAAAGACTATGACTTGCGAAGCTATGGTCTCGGTATTACCACCATCACCCACATCTACAAAGCCATGTGCCCGTTCTCCATCCCAATCAATGTGCTGCCGAATACATTTTTTCATCACCTGAAGCAGTTTCTACAACCTTCTTTATTGCTGCGATCGACTCTTTTGTGAACCCGGGCTTGCAACCAACTTTTTCATACCATTTTCGTAGCGTCCTTGAATGCGGCAGGCACTTATCAAATGTAGTACGAACGTTTACATATGCCTTGGGCGACAGAAAGTTTAAGCTTAGTGCAAATAATTTTATTTCATTGCAATATGTTTTCGCTTGTTTATTGCCTCGACTTTGAAAAATCTGCCATTCAATAATTTTCTTATTAGGCCCAACAATATTCTGCAAAGCTTCATTCATGCCCTCACATATCAAATTTCGATTTTTCAATGATGCGAGCAACTGCTTCATGCCGTCCACTTTCACCACTTTTCGTTTTTTGTCTTGCCGAAGTGCATTAATCAATTTTTTCTTGTGCTTGAGTTTGTTTTCAAGTACTTTTATTATTAGCTTCGTAATTATTTGATTCTGGGCATAGAATTCATTTCGATAATTTCCCTATTCAAATTAAATCATGTATAGAAAAATATCTACAAAATTTCATTCCCTTGCGACGAATTTCAACATTTACCTTCTAAACAAACGGATTTAGGGGGAGGTTGAATACAAAAGACTACACAATTGACAAAACAAAAGCAAACTCAAAATTACTTAAAAAATGCTAGGTATCTGTTAATATAAAGACTAATTATTTCGAAATTATTTTAATTCATTGAAAATCTTAATATCAATACAATAAATAGCATTTATGAAATGCATGCTTAAAATTAAAAGAATAATACTCACAACACTAGGACTCTGCACTCTGCTCTGAGTCTCCAATTGAGAGTACTCGTTTTGCACCTGCAATTAGAATTCAATATAATTCATTTCATGAAAAACCAAGAAAGCTATGTTTACATCAATTTCCATAAAATTTTCTTCAACCGGGCATGCTTCCACGGAAGTGTTCTCTCTGCAGTTCAGCCATTGTATGTGTGGTCTTTAAAAAGGATACATGAAAATCATGTTTATTTTTTATTTATTGCTTTACCTCGCTAAAATAAGGTACGTCGAGTAAAACAAGATTGTTATCACCCAAAACCTGCAAAATAACATTGAATTTTCTTATAAATTGCTCAATAACATAAACATACCTCAAAAAACTTCCCGCTTGCAGGTAATGCAACGTCTCGTTCGGACTATAAATTGCAGCACTCATTTTCAACCTACAAAGTGAGGAAACTGCTGTTTTATATTATAGATTTAATTAAAATTAGAGTACCTCGTCATTTGATGCAGATATTATTTTTGAAACAGTGGTATCGTTACTCCACGTCCACAAAAAACAAAATTTAGAAACATTTTGAAAATATTTCATGAACTCATAATCACTAACTGCATGGGTAGATACTGGAACTTGGGTCGGGAGGTGCGCAATGGAATTCTGGAAAGAAAATAAACCTAATGTAAGCATATTTCTTCAATAGTTTGTGCTTTGTATTACCAACTCTGGAAATGAAATATTCATTTTATCGGCAGCAGCATCGAATTCATTAATTTCAGTTGCTTCACTGGTGTCGCATGGTTTCTATAAAGCACAAGTGAGGATAATGTTACAAGCTTAATATAAACTTATTTACCATCCTCGGCGATGAAATAACTTCCCTATTCAGCGAAACGCTTGAAATTAATGCAGTTGCTATGCCGCTTGAATTTTCCTGCAAAGATAAAAATATGACTAAGTTCCAGAAGAGATTCATAAAAGTGAATATTTTACCAATTGTTGTCCATTAACCTGTACTAAAAGTATAAAAAGTACCTCTCAACACTGTTCTGGTAGCAAGTTTAATTAAATCGCTTTCCAAAAAGGTTTCAGAGCATTTAAACGCCTTTCCCACATAAGTTCCGTCGAGATTGATTAGATTGCACCAAACTGCCCGTTCGTATTCATTGGTAGGAAATCTAAACAGCGTTTATTGATTATTAATTATGTGATTTTTGTAAATGCTGAAGAAAATAATATTTATATTTTTTTCAACTTCGTACATTTACAGTATGATATAACATACTGCTAACAAAAGAATTAAAATTTTAAAATCATTCATATAATAATATGCCAACAAAAACTTGCCACCTAAATCTAGGCGATACTGCGCGAAAACTAACCGAATAAAATGGTCGCCTCCAAAATGTAAACATGAACATACATGAATTGGCGGCAGTAATTTTGATTGAAAAACCACTTTTAAATATTGTCTTTTATTTTCTATTGTTTGTGCTACTACTTACCTATGAAATGATACTCCTATCGACTGACGGTGGCTTTTATTATTGCATGTTCAGACAATACACTTCATTTTATGAACTTCTTCATAATTGTCTGTTTTCCCGATGAAATATAGTTTTCTTTCACTTAAAATTTAACAGATATTTTGTTTTTTATTGTCTTGTTGATGAACAACGCAAAAATCATAAGTTATCACTGGTTTTAACCGAAAAATTACACACCGAACGAATTTGTTTACAGTCTTTCACAGCCGAATTTGACAGCGAACGCAACAAAATCATATGATGATATTAAGATTTCTCCTTATCGACAGTGAGAATTGATGACGAAAAAAACAGTGCCCCATTAGCAACGGGCCGTTCCTGTTAGCTACCTATTCCAAGGTTTGTGCCTATCGAGTGAAAGTACATTGAGAAAATATATGAAAGGATGGCCAAAAGACCAGGAATAAATAAAATATATTTTCGTTGCCTTCAATTAAAATTACAAAAGTTTTCAGATGGTATGTTGTATTCTTTGCATGGACGAAATGTCCATCAAACCACATTTCGATTTTAACCCTCAATAGGATCTTATCGTGGGATTTGAAGATGATGGACTGTCCGGGAAAGATCTTATGGCTAAGTCAGTTGTGGTAGTCATGGCTAGAGGAGTAACATTAAATTATAAACATTTATTGTGTTAAGCTTTTGTCAACACATCTTGTCCAGCAAAAAAATCAAAGGTATTGATTATCAATTGCGTCCTCAGTTTACGGCAAGTAGGAATAACGACAAAAGGAGTCGTTCGCGATAAAGGTTCTAATTTCCTAGGGTTGGCAAAAATATGTCACATCTCTCCCGAACAAACGTCGCTCCAAGTTGGTGGCACAGACGACAAAATTTATTTTCTTTTTGATCCGCCTCATCTTACAAAATCAATTCGGAATAATTTATTGAAAACCGCATTCAAATTTAATGAAAATAAAAAAGCTTCATAGAGGCATATTGTCAATTTTTATCAACAGGATGTAAAACAAAAATTTAGGATGGCACCAAAACTAACCAACAACCACGTGTATCCTTCTGCATTCAAAAAAAATGAAGGTATAATTTGCAATGAAAAATTTCCAGTCACACAGTTGCAGCTGGAATATATGCAAATGTTATCTGCAAAAAGCTGCCCCTGCAGGTCTTAGATACTGCAGAATTCTTAGAAGCGTTTGACAAACATTTTGATATATGCAACTCGAGCAGGATGAATGAAACCAAAGTTTTAAGGCACCCTTTTAATGCAAATGATAGAAAAGTCAGTCATTTGAATGCGCTGATATATTTGTTAGGAAGCATAAAGGTAACAGATGATTCAGGCAAAGACATTACGAAGAAAATCAAATGTATAAACGGTTGCCTCATATCAATCAAAAGTATAACAAGCATCTACGAATAAATGAAAAGTAAATATAAAGATTTAAAGTAGCTCCTATTGTAACTAGACATTTAAGCCAAGATGCATTGGAGCACACCTCTGGTATATTTAGAACAAGAAATGGAAATTGTAAAAACCCTACTCCTCAACAATTTACAGTGCTTTTCAAAAAATCATTCTGCTTAAAATATATGTCCATTCATGCAACAGAAAACTACGAAATGGAAGAGGAAACGCCTTTACCGTCATCAAGTATAGATTTAACTGAAGACATGATATGTGAGAGTTCTGAAATCGATTTGGCTAATGATAGTTATGATTACAATGTAAATGAAGCAAATGCATTTTATTTCTTTTGTGGCTACTTATACAAAAAAATGAAGGGTACGCATCAATGCAGTGGTGAACATAACTGTAACGATGTATATAAGTGCAGCGATGTGAAATCAAGTTAATACGACCGAAGCGATACATTACACTGACTTTCGGGAGTTTGAAGATGAAGAAGCATTGACTAGGGCTCAAAAGTGTTTCGTGCATTACATTGTCGATTTAGAAAAGCTTTTTCAAGAATTTCTGAGATTATGGAAAAGTAAAGTAGGTTTAGCGAAAGGATTGGTAGAAATTTTAGGTAATATTCCTTTTATATCATGCTGTAATCAAGATCACAAGAATTTTTTTCTTAGACTATTTGTTGGGCTTAAAATGCATTCTTAAATTTAATAATAATCGACTCCAGGAAAAGAATGAACACCTTTCTTTGGAAATAAGATTCTCTCACAAAATATTGAAACGTACAACTAACAAGCCGTAGCAATTCGAGTGTTTAAGAGATGTAAGAACTCAATTTATAGATCGCAATTTCAACCAATAGAATAGATAAAGAAAGAATCAACGTTCAAATCAGAGCTGAAACTTCTTGCATGTCGTTATTGTCTCATTATAATATGAGAGTCTGTAAACCAACTGAAAAGAAGCTTTGATTGGAAACATTGATAAAGAGTTGGATGCATATGCATCCATTCAGGCATTTGAAAGAGTTTTTTTACGTGACATTTTATGTGCGGAATAGTTCGAAATTCGTAAAGAGAAATCCTCAGGATTACTTCATAACCTATATTCATCGAAGGGTTAAGGGTAAGTACTTGTATTAGCTAAACTTTTTAATTGGATCATTTCACCCTTTTCATATCAACTTAATGTAAATCTATACGACAAATTTGCTCTACATTTGAAGCTTTATCTAACGTCGCGCGGATATCGATCACTCTTTCGGATGGATCCGATAGCTTTTTAAATTACTTTTTATGGAATTGTTTGCAGCTACATATAAATGAGTTGCATATCTTGAATAATAATTTTTCTGAAAAATTATTAGAGAAGAAAAATGTTAGAAGAAGGTGGTTTCGACGTGTGCACTAATTCTTAAAAAGCAAAGGCCTTTTTGCGATCACCTGAGGATTTTGAGAGCACCACATGCCGCAATTCTGTTTATTTACGTAACCATTGAGCGAAAAATGAGCCTCATCACTAAAGAAAATTTTGTTCGAAAAATCGTTATCAATGGCTTGTTGTTCAATCACCCAATTCGCATACATTCTGCGTTGTGTATGGTCTTGAGGCTTAAGTTCTTGAGTGAGTTGGATTTTGTATGGATGGAGATGCAAATTCAAATGCAAAATCCGCCACAATGAGCCGCAAGACAAGCCCAAATGTTGAGCACGTCGCGGAATCGACAAATTCGGGTCTTCCTCCACACTTTGAGCAACGACAGCGATATTTTCAGCAGAATGAATGTTGCGATGATGCACAGGCCTTGCAATATCAAAAACCGATCCAGTCTCTTCAAATTTTTTCACTGTGTTCGAAATTGTTTGCTGTGTAGGTCGATTATGTCGACCGTAATTGGCTCGTAAGACCCTAAATGTTGATACAGCAGAATCACCATTTTTATAATAAAATTTAATAATTGTAACGCCTTCTGTGACTGTTAAACGATCCATATTTCTAAATGGCAAACCTTCAACTAAAAAAACACGCTTTGGATAACATTTAATCCTGACAGATGTCAAATAGCAGGGTTATAGTTTCCTACCACGAAATGGATAACCCTGTATATATATATATATATATATATATATATATATATATATATATATATATTTATATATATATATATATCTATATATACATCTGTTTATATAAACATATGTATTTTATATATATATATATATATATATATATATATATGTATATATATATATATATATATATATATATATATATATATATATATATATATATTTATATATATGCATATACATATATATGTATACAAATATATATATATAGATATATATATATATATAGATATATATATATATATATATATATATATATATATATATATATATCTATATATGTATATATATATATACATACATACATATATATATATATATTTATATATATATATATATATACATATATACATATATATATACATATATAAATATATATATACATATATATATATATATATTTATATATATATATATATATATATATATATACATGTATATATATTTATATATATATATATATACATATATATATATATATATATATATATATATATATATATATATATATATATATATATATATATATATATATATATATATATATATATATATATATACATGGCATTGTAGCCTAATTCATTCCTTTACGATTTAAAATTGATTGGAACCAGCACAATTAACTAAGAAAAAGTTTCGTTCGTATATTCATGCACATAGTATGTAGGAAATAGTGGAATTTTAAAGATTCAATTTCATCATATGTATTTTTCGACTATTTTGACTCAATACGTAAAATAACGAATTTTATTGATGCCAGCATTATAAATTATGTATCTGTTAATCATATATTGATTTTTGATATGATTTAAATTAATTCAGATGGAGATGAAAGAAGTTGTACCATTATGTACCATTTGGTTTTACTTACATATAAATTTAATTTAAATATTTTTAAGCTTGAAAAGACCTTAGCTTTGATAAATTCATGGAGAAATTAAGTTTATAGCAACCATGTATTGTACAATAAAATATTATAATACTTGAGAGGTTCGATCGGAAATTTCTGCATTGATAAATTCATTGTCTTCGTCACCCTATACTCTTATTAATTTCATCAAAGTAACGTTTCAATTAATTTTCTTTTTCATGAAAGCTGTATTTCCGAATCAAATCTTGAGATCACTTAACTGAAATACTCAATTCTTCCTTCATATATTGAATCTTAACACTATTCACTTCTTCGTCTAGTGGCATACTTTCTTAAAAATGTGTTTTACTTAAAATATTTGTCTTATAGTCTAAGATTTGCTATTATAACCGCTGCTCCTGGCAACGTGTTACATGAGAATGAGCCACCTGCAAGCAGTATCCAAAATAAACATTTTACATAATACTATGTTAGGTGAAAATATACCTAGTTCACAATTGGAAGAATCTTAAATAATAGAAGTTGTTAATTAAATGATTTGAGAGCTTTCTCCAGCGATATAATCTCTAAAATGCAAAGAAAAAATAAAATTTGGGAATAATATATTTTTGCAATCAGCAAACCAGCAAAGAATTGCCTAAAAAATAGGAAACAAAAGAGGCAAGATATATTTGGGACAACTTGTATAAATCAAAAAATACGAGAACAACAACTCAATGTCGTAAGAGAAGCTGGCAGAATAGTTAGGCATGATAAATATCATGGGGGAGGAGGAGGGCGGCACCATAGAGGAGAGCTATGTGCAAGATACAAAAACATATAAAGTAATGGACGCGAAATGAGCTTATTTTCATCCATACGTGAGTGAAGTACTTTTACTACATACATGCCTTCCTCTCGCATGCGAATTGAAATCGCCCTGCCTTTCACGCCGCTAGAGAATCCACACATTCAAGTGGCTCTCTAGTTGCTCTCACGAAAATCCCACTCCTCTTACACCTTAACCCCCGAATTGTCAACAAAATATCAACCATATCATTGAAAACATATGATTTATGAAAATTCAATATTGATGGGAAACGTTTAATCAAGTTGAATTTGAAATTGTACACAAAACAATTTTTTTAAGATAAACCGTGTTGAATCTAGTGCAAAAGCGTTGCAAATGTGATAATTAATCAAACTGAAAAGTTTACGGATCGCGAGTGTTTTTGTGTCGAAAAATGAAAAATGAAGTGACGTGTGTGGGACTATAAAAACAGCTCTAGGCAGCATGTCAGGGACGTATCCTTCGTAGGGTAAGTCATGTTCAATCTTTTATATCGTTCAAGTTAGAATAACCGCATGGAAAATTGATTTAGCTCAAGATGCGAAAATCAGTGGGAGACGTCACGTCAAATTGATTTGAAATTCGAATCAACAGCTAATAACACGCTAACTTCACGCCACATGATAAAGTGCTTCAATTCTCTCGATGCATTTCGTATCCTCTCTCTCACATCTATGGCAAGATATAACCTCTAGCTTTCAATCTCCTTACTTCGCCTTCCCGTGGTGGTGTGGTGGTAAGGTGAGGCACAAACAATATTCAAAAAGATGCGTTCTTAACAAATTATATATGTTCCGAGCATTCTAAATAAAAATGGATTCTGAGCGCATCTTTTTGTACAATACTAAATCAATGGATTAGTTCTTCATATCAATAAATTCATTTTTAATTAATAGTAGAAACGAATATGAATTGAGACAATTTGGTTCACCTAATTTCAATTTAATATGACGATGAATTTTTTTCACGCGTTATGTTATACCCGCAATAATTTGAATCCATTGCCAGATGGATTCAAATCGGAACGAAAGTCAGAAATTTGAACTTTATTTAACGGATTTCATCCTATGAAGCTATGTGTCCTACAGATAGAACCCAATGACAAGTAGTCGTAAAATTTTGGTGTAAACAAAATTATTTTATGTATTCCTGTTCAAACGCTACGCGATATACATATTGCCGCGTGTTTTTCGTTCGCGGCCAATAATTTTAATGTTCCGGGAAAGTGAAAACGCAATGTCCTTTAAATTAAGTTAAAAGAGTTTATTTAAATCGTCAAAAATGCGCAATCACTTCACTAACAATTTCACAACTTTAATTTTTCTTCTACTTGTCCATAAATTTCTATCGCAATTGTCTACTAAAATCACTTCACACTCAAACAATCAATATCGCCTGCACTTCGCATATCGCAGTTTTCTATCGCGGTTGTAATGAATGATCCCCCCATTCATTCAGCTCGCCTTTATATAGGGTCTCTAATCATTCAACTCAGTTCTCGTACATTGGTGAATAAGCGGGAACATTCCAGCATGAATGAATCGGCAGTGACTCACTTTCAGATGTTGATAATGCTTGTTGGGTTCTCGTTGTTTCGAGTAAATTCATTTGTTGATGTTCTTAATGATTGTGAAAACAATTGCGACAGTAGCTCGCAGAATTATTTGTACATGTAACACTGCCCCCACCTCAGTTCTTTTCGCCCCGAAAAGATGTGTCGCTATTTGTAGTCAATTCTCCCTGAGTGTAATATGGGGCAAGACGGTCCAGATGCACGATTTTCATTTTAGCTCTCGGCTTACGATGTTCCTGTATTCGGTATACGACGTCGTTGATTCACTTTGTAACTCGGTATGGTCCCTCCCAATTATGTTGCAACTTTGGAGACCTACCCTTTCGCCGTTGCGGGTTATATAGCCACACCAAGTCATCTTGCTGGAAGCCAATAGAATTAGCCTTTAGATCATACCTGGTCTTCATGCGGTCAGTAGCCGATTCGAGGTGTTTTCGCACTGTCCGATGTATCTGGTTCAACCGTTGTCTTAGATCACTTGCGTACTCCGAGATCGTTTGGGGTTTCTCAGGGGGTGTTCCGAACTTTATATCGGCTGGCAGACGAATAGTCTTTCCAAAAATGACTTTGGCTGGGGCTTGGCCCGTCGATGCATGTTCGGCAGCTCTGTACGCCATTAAGAATAGTGGGATATGTCGGTCCCAGTCCCTTTGGTTCTCGTCAACCATCTTGGCCAGGTGTTTATTGAGCGTGCTGTTGAAACGTTCGACCATTCCATCGGATTGGGGATGCAGCGGTGTTGTTCTCGTTTTCCGTATTCCCAGCAGCTCGCACATTTCGCTAAGAACTATTGACTCAAGGTTTCGGCCTTAATCCGAATGTAGTTCGCAAGGTACACCGTACCTACTGACCCAATTTAACACTAGCTGTTCAGCTACGGTAGTTGCTTCCTGGTTGGGAATGTGGTAGACCTCGGGCCACTTGCTGAAATAATTGGCTACAACCAGCGTGTATCGATTTCCCCATTCGGATTCAGGAAAGGGTCCTGCGATGTCAATAGCAATCCTTTCAAACGGTACCCCCACGTTATAGGTTTGCATTCGTCCTCTCAGTCGTCACTTTGGGCCTTTGATGGAAGCGCAAATTGTGCATCTGCGGCACCAGTCCTCTATGCTTCTCGAGCGTGGAGCCAGTCAAACCTTTCCCGCAATTTCGCTAAGGTCTTGTTAACATCAAGGTGGTCTCCCGAGGATCCTTCATGCATTTCCTTAACCACATCGTGGATTCGGCTTTTAGGAAGAATAGTTTGCATCTTATAGGAGCTTGAGTATGCCACCCTCCACCTGAAGGGAGTTCCATTGTGCCCAATAGCTTTTCAGGGTTGGGCCATGCATTGAAACGTCCTTCCACTCAGGCCGCCCAGTCGTCTCCTTCCATACGAGCAATGGTCCGATGTCTTCATCGGCTAACTGGGCGTTTCGAATCTCCTCCGGTGACCAACCTTCATCGAATTTGGCCATTATCAATCGCAGATCAACGGGCGGTTCCTTTTCCTCAATCCGTCGGCAATGCTTGCAGTTAGCCGGGCATGGACGGTGGGACAGGGCGTCAGCATTTCCATGAACTCCGCCCTTCCGATGAACAATTTCGTAGTCGTATGACTGCAATCTTTCTATCCATCTCGCAACTTGTCCCTCGGGGTTTTTGAAGTTGAGCAGCCATCTCAGTGATGCATGGTCCGTTCGAAGAACAAATTTCTGGCCATATAGGTACTTGTGGAACTGCTTGGTGGCCTCTATTATAGCCAATAGCTCCTTCCTGGTCACGCAGTAGTTCCTCTCACTTTTTGAAAGAACTCGACTGTAATACGAGAGGACTCTTTCTTCGCCATCGATCTGCTGGGAGAGTACAGCTCCAATACCGCCGTTGCTCGCATCGGTGTCAACTTCAAACATTTTTCCGGGTTTCGGATATGCCAGCACGGGTGATTCACATAGTTTCTCCTTCAAGGTCTCAAAGGCTACCTGGCATTGTTCATTCCAGACATACGGACGATTTTTCTCGGTTAACTGATGGAGACACTTAGCTACTTTGGCAAAGTCTTTGACGAATATTCGATAGTATGTTGCCAGACCCAGAAAACTTCGTAGTTGGCGCTTGTTGCTTGGTGTTGGCCAGCTTTTCACGGCTTCAATTTGCTCAGGGTCTGTTTTGACCCCTTTTGCTGATACAACGTGTCCCAGGTATTTTACTTCAGCTGCGAAAAGGGTACACTTGTCAGGACTAAGTTTCAAATTTGCCAGTCGCAATCGGGAGAAAACCTCTTCTAAGTTCCGCACATGCTCTTCGAACGTTCTCCCGATGACAATGATGTCATCTACGTACACCAAGCAGGTTTTGCAGGTGAGGCCACGTAGCACGTAGTCCATCAGGCGTTCGAAAGTGGCTGGAGCATTGCAAAGCCCAAACGGCATCACCACGAATTGCCAAAATCCGGTCCCAACTGAAAATGCGGTCTTCTCTCGGTCCTTCTTGTCGATTTCTACCTGCCAATAGCCACTCTTGAGATCGAGTGTAGAAAACCATTTAGCGTCGGCTAAAGTGTCCATGATGTTATCGATGCGTGGGAGCGGGTAACTATCTTTCTTAGTGACGTCGTTGAGCTGCCTATAGTCGACACAGAAACGAGTGCTACGATCCTTTTTCTTTACTAGAACTACAGGCGCGGCCCATGGACTGACAGAAAGTTCGATAACGCCTTGTTTTTCCATGTCCAAGATCAGCGCACTCACTTCTCCTTGTTTGGCTATAGGGAGACGTCTCGGTGCTTGTCGAATCGGCTTGGCTCCCTGTGTAACTATGACGTGAGTTACCAGACTCGTTCGGCCTTGGTCATCCGGGCTTGTTGAGAAGATGTCACTGTACTTGGTGACCAGATCAGAGGCTCGTTTGAATAGCTGCACTGGCAATTTGACCTGCTTCAATGTTGCAGACGTGAATTCCCGGGTTTTGTCTGTGTCTTGCCTTCTACTCCAATGATGGTCGTGAGTAGCTTCCAAAGAAGTGATGGTGGAAATAGGCTGGCAGCTGCCGATGACTTCTCCCGTTTTGATGCTCGTGGTTGAGTCTGCGGTGTTAAGGACTCTAACCGGCACGTATCCGTTCCTTAAAGATCTTACAAGGCTTCGTCCTACAATCAAACTGCGCAATGCGGACGTCTTCGTTGGCTCTATCAGATAAGATCGGTGGTCTCCAGGATCACCAACAAGCTTGGCCCATACAATGCTTTCGGAAGAATTCGGTACATCAGTGTCAGTACATACCACTACATTCATCTTGGGAGCGTGGACGCTGGGATCCTCCATCAGTACTTCGACATTCTGCCATTTCAATACCCGTTTGCCCAAATCTAACGTGATTCCATGTGGTCGCAGAAAATCCATTCCGAGAATGCAGTCATCCATAATGTTCGCGACCAGAAAATTATGTCGGAACACAAGGTCTCCCAACTGTATTTGGAGGTTGACCTCTCCATGAACAGGTGCAGTTTTGCCCGTAGCTGTCCGTAGTGAGAAAATTCTGCCCATGTGAAGTTGTTGCTGTCTAACTAGGCCTGGTCAGATAATCGATCGGGTTGCACCAGTATCGATTGTTATGGTGCAGTGTTCTCCGTCAACTTGACCCGGAAGGCATAAGTCCGCTTCTCCACGACGTAGTCTTGACACGATGATGGTGGTGCTGAGGACGTCGATCCTCCTAGCCAACCTCTGCCCCACGAAGTTGGCTCTTACATGTTTCCCGACCCCTCTGTTTGAAGGGCTTCCATTCTGGGCTCCTGACTGAGTCTGGATCTCCTCCTAGCTGCACACCCTGGACAATAGCTCGGTTTTCTTCGCTTCTTGCAGTCTCTTTGCAGGTGCCCCTTCTCTCCGCAATTCCAGCATCTAGGCGCACCATTTACATGCGGGTCTCGCTCAATTTCCACGCGCTCACACCTGCACTCGTGTGTCACTACCTCACGAACCCGGGCAGTGGTACGAGTCACATTTTTCGCTGCCTCAGTGTTCAATCTGTAAGCCAATGCGTCCTTAACCGTTTGCTTTTGAGCTAAATGCACGGCTTGTTGCAATTCCGGGTCCCTTAGTGCGCTGATGCATGCTTCTGTCGCCGCATCATCTCGATGTTCTGGGTCGTAGGCTGGATAAGCCAAAAGTGCCAGTCGCTCAATGTCTTGGGCTAGCTGCTGTAGGGTTTCACCAGACTTCTGCATTCGATGCCTTAGCTGTGACCGATAAATCTGCTTTAGATGATCGTCTCCATAACGCATGTCGAGCGCATTCATTATAGCATTCGGGTTTGAGTGCAATTCATCGGCAATCGTTCTCGTTGTTTCGAGTAAATTCATTTGTTGATGTTCTTAATGATTGTGAAAACAATTGAGACAGTAGCTCGCAGAATTATTTGTACATGTAACAATATTGTACATTTGGAACTGACAAAAACATGCCTATGTCTGTGCCGAATACCTAGGGGCATACCATTTTTGTTCCTCAATGCCTGTTTTGTTAAAAATGCAGCGTTTGAATTAAATGTAATGGAAGTAATTTTAAAATAAGAATTTTCGTTTATTTTAATTGTTCACGAGGACAAAAACATTCCACAAGAAACATTTTCCGAAGAACTTTCAATTGATTGAAAGTTGTTGTTATTTTAAAGAAGCTTCTGCTTAATTTCCAATAGAATATTGTCTTAAAAAATAGTATGGAACTATTTTTGCGTAATGAGGTTTATATCACAACCAAAGATCAATGATTTTCCGATCAAGCTGTGTATAATTCTTTAGTAAAAAATTATCAACCTACGAAAACCAGATACGCTGATAATGTATCATTTGTGAAAATTGGGTAAAATTGTAAAGTTCTGGTTGAACCGTCTGACAATGGTATTCTTGTTATAATTCTCAGTTGTAAAAACAAATTATCAACATCAGAAATATACATTAAAAACAATCAGATGTAGGCTTCATAAATTCTATCAATTTCGTACGTTAAAATCGCTAGAGCGCTTGGTGATATTTTATGCCGCGCTTTGCCCGGTCTCCATTTATATTCAGATTTTGATTTTACAATTTGCTTCTATAAAAAGGGAAAGGTCAAGAAAGAATTGAAACGAAATCAAAAGGTTCAAGAGATATTCTCTAATTAAAATAATATGTATTCGAAATTCGAAAAGTATGGGATTATTACAAGAATATATGCGAAAGCTTAATGGAATTAATTGTAACAATGGCAATGATGGTGGTCTAATAATCTACCAACGCCAATTGCCATCAACATTTATAGCGGATTATTTTAGGAAATACGTAAAGAAAATTGGTTGTACTCAATTTCCACCATGTTGGGAATCACTAAAATAAAAGATTTTACAAACGATACATATAAATTTAATGTGGTAAAATGTTACAGAAGCAAACTGAGTCTATTTCTTTCTAAACAATATTGATTTTTAGTTTATAACAAAATCGAACCGCCTTGATTCAAAAGTTATCTAGCACTTCTTTTAATTGAATGTTATAAGAAGAATCGACAAGGATGATCATGATTTTAAAAAATTTAATGAATTATAATAGCTGAAATAAAGTTCCTTAAACCATAGTTTTTTTTTTTATTTATACATACACCGGTGACACCTCCTTAATAGACCTGTTCAGGTATCTTATTTAAACTCAAATCAAAAGCAACGAGCTTGCTGTTAAAGACACACAGCCTAATACGTTTCGTGAGATGAACTAGTATCGTTAAAACATTTTGTTGCAAATAATCTATAATGCATCTCAAATCTCAAGTCACATCAAGCATTGATTAAGGATGGTATTCCTTTGAATATTGTAGAATGTATATCAGTTATAGAATTTATTTAACATTTAACATCGGCACTCAGTAGTAGTTAATTGCTCCGATCGTTAATTTTTTCCTAAAGTTTCACAATACTTAGTTAATTTCATAATGATTCTTTCCATCACTGATCTTCTAACCAAGTAATAACTTTCCCTTCCTAAATTGAACTAATGTTTTTGACTCGGTAGGGCAACATTTATCAGTCGAGGAGACTGATAAATGGTAAAATAGTAATTTATAACTGAAGAAGGTTTTAATCGCAAACGTAAGCTTCTGTGTACCATTCTGCATGGCTAATTTCTTCTTCCAAGATTAAGGAAGAGTCCGGAAAAAAAAACACCCTTACTTCGGAACCCAGTGGCCCCTTCGTCGTTACAATGGAGCCAACTGGGTTCCAAAATATTGGTGTTTTTCTATTTCTATATTTTTAATTTCTTTGGTTTAAGGAACAATTTCACAATATTACTATCTTATTCAAACTGACCATGCAGTATTTCAACTACCCGCAGATACTCGCTGAAGCACAGACATTTGCAGAATGCTACTTGCCTGCCCGACTCTGAATCTGCGTTACATAAACCATTTTCAATAGATGATTCAAACTAATATGATCTATACTCACCAATTAACAATAAGCAAATTTTTGATTTTTGAATGAGGTCGATCACACGCATTAAGTCCTTTTGCAACAGACGCGATTTTGTCTTTTGACTGCCCCGCACTAATTCCAGAAGAAACCTTACATTTTCAGGAAGTTTATCAACAATTAAACCTTAAATATCAGATTTTCGTTTTACTCATTCGTAATGAAAGACTCGACTCGACTTTTCTGATTCCAAGCATTTTTGATTCTGTAATCAAAAAGTATTCCGAATTATCAAATTTCAGCCTAATCGGTCCAGCGGTAAAAATTCGATTCAAGCAACAATCGGGTGTTCTGCTAAAGAATATACAGGTGCTTTCTAAAGAAGAATAGTTTACATTGAATGTCTCCTCACCTTCATTTATTTGCCACTTAAACCCGTCCTAGCATGAAATAGTTCAGCAACATCAGGCGCCTGCTAGTATTTTTTTAAAACTGTTTTATGGCCGAAAATTTACCAAAATGTTATCGTCAAACTAAAATACATTAAATGTAATTGAAAATGAGGTTAAATCTAATTTTTCCTCACCAATCAAATAAAGCTCCGGAATATAAGTTCTCAGGCCAATCGGTTAAGCGGTTATATTTTGGTAAAATAGTGCTACAATCGAAGATCTTGATGGTTTTTGCTGTTCATGCATCAAAAATAAATTTCACCCGGTTGATTGATGTTGACTTGGATGACATACATATGTCTATTGACACGAAAACATTCGTTTAATTGAACAAAGAAATCGTTAAGTTGTTGATCAGACTTCTCTTTTTTTTCAATGCGAAGTATTTACTAGTCAGAAGAAGACTGTTCTTTCCTGTTTTACTTTCGTCAAATTTGTTACATGTTCCCCATACCCTGTCTCTGCACGCTATCACACATACTATCTCACGCGCATGCAACTTCCGTTATTCGGAAATTTGTATGAACTGACCCTACTTGTTAGTCATTGTATTATGCTTACGGCACGGAAGAGAGTCCAAGAGAGCCAATTCGTACCAATTTTCTTCCCATATACTTTGTATGGGCTGTCTCCTCCATTTTCTTATTGCTCTGAGCTCAAAGCAATAAGAAAATGGAGCTGACAGTCCCATACAAGGTATTTCAGATGAAGAAAAACTGGATGGTCTAAGCTAGTATAAAACGGATAGGAGAACATACGACCGGTTTGTGCTCTCTTCCAAAGGATCTGTCTGTCATTTCCTCTCCCTCTGCCTCTCGCTGTTAATTTTTTTGCTCTGGAAGTTCACTGGATTGGATCCGTCTGTCAAGTTGACTGATCCAAATTGAACGCAAAAATGGCAAATTGCAAGTTTCGTCGCGAATTTTATAATATATTAAAAATGTGGAAAGTGTTCGCGATCTGAATTGATTCCAAGTGTTTAAACATTCTATCTATTGTGCTTTGTGGTCCGAATAACTTGAACGTGTGACACTGTGAAATTACTTTACAATTTCAAAGTGAAATTTGTAGTGTCTTCATGTAAAAATAATAGTCAAAAAGAATCTGTAGGTGTTTCTTTCACAGATAAGTAATTAATATGTTAATGTTGTGCATGTTTTCTCATAATGGTGAAAGTTTTTCGAATAGAAAACAAATTTTTAGGATTGTATGAAAATTTGTTTTCATTGAGCAGCAGCCATGTTTGCTTGTGCAATTTGGCTCTCTCTCTGGTAGGTTGTAAACAAGAACGCAGCGGTAGGAAAAGTGGTCGCAGGGGTTGTTGCGACCACATAGTCAAGTGGGTGTCCACTCCAGTATTATATAATTACTCAATGCAAGGTATACGGGCCAATCAGAGGAGATCGGGATAAAAGAAGGAAGGAAGAGGCACTTGAAGGGCATGGAGCACTAGATCAGGGGTTCCAGACAGTGCTTACAAAAGGAGCGAAGAAAGCCGCAAAAAAACTCCTTGAAAAAAAGCCAGAAAGTAAAGTTCGTACGGACACCCAATTACAAAATGGACCTGATGCAAAGCAGGAGAGGCAGAAGCCCCGACGAAGACCCCGGCACCAGCCACTGCTTGTAAAGCCCCAAGATGGCCGATCCTACGCGGAGGTACTGCGGAACATCAGGGGAAACGTAAGGCCCGAAGACACCAATACTATCATTAAAGTAGTACGACCAACGCGGTCGGACCACATACTGGTCGAATTCGGAGCAGAGGCCGGCAATAAAGATGCATTCTGTGACACAGTAAAGAAAGTCCTCGGCAAAAGCGCATCTATAGCCCCGCTCGAACCGATGGCAACGATCGAAATGCGAGACATAGACTACGTGACGGATCTGGCCGAGGTAGAAGGATGTAGACTGACACCAGAAAACAATAGGGGACAACGCATGGCCATAGTTGACTTGACCGAAAAGGACGCCGAACAATTCCTGAACAAGGGCAAAGTACGAATTGGGTGGGTTTTCTGTAGGATACGGCGAGGAGCAACGCCTCTTCAATGTTTCAAATGCCTTGGTTATGGTCACACCACACAAGTATGCAAAGGACCCGATAGAAGTTCCCTGTGTTACAAATGCGGTGAAATGGGACATAAAAGAAAAGAGTGTACGAAGGAGGCACACTGTATTCTTTGCAAGGATGCTGATCCAAAACTTGATTTTGGACACGTCTTGGGATCAGGAAAATGCCAGTTGTTCCAGGAAGCCCTAGCCAAGGCAAAATCAGAGCTCCGATGACCCGCATCCTGCAGCTGAACCCAAACCGCAGTTCAACCGCCCAAAATCTGCTTGAGCAGTTTGCGAGGGACATGAAAGCCGACTTCTTTTTGCTAAGTGAGCAACACCATAATAAAAGTCCTGCATTATGGTACTCTGATAAACTGGTACTGCCGCGATCTGGGTTCGGAACAGTGACTTTCAAGCGGAGAGTTGTGGACGGGCGGATGGTTTCGTGTGGGTTTGGTGCTCAGAGACCACCTACTTTAGTGTGTACCTAACGCCTAACGAATCGATATCATCTTTCCAAGCCAAGCTTAATGCTCTGGGGGCACTGTCTCGAACGCAGAGGGCAACGTGCTCGTTGGGGGCGACTTCAACGCTAAAGCAATCGAATGGGGCATGCCTCAAACAGATCCGCGGGGAAAACGAATCCTGGAAATGGCGGCCAGGACGGCCCTGGCTTTACTAAGCCCCGGAAATATGCCGACTTTCCGCCGTATTGGCTGTGAGGGAACCATACTGGACGTGTCATTCGCCTTGGAATCCTAAGTACGGAAGATACACAATTGGAAAGTATTAGAGGACTACTCAGCCAGTGATCATCAGTGCATTCTGGTTAAGATAAGTGATGTCGTCTCCCGACGTATGGTACTCTGATAAACTGGTACTGCCGCTATCTGGGTTCGGAACAGTGACTTTCAGGCGGAGAGTTGTGGACGGGGGGATGGTTTCGTGTGGGTCCGGTGCTCAGAGATCACCTTTTTTAGTGTGTACCTAACGCCTAACGAATCGATATCATCTTTCCAAGCCAAGCTTAATGCTTTGGAGGGCGCTGTCTCGAATGCAGAGGGCAAAGTGCTCGTTGGGGGCGACTTCAGTGCTAAAGCAATCGAATGGGGCATGCCTCAGACTGATCCGCGGGGAAAACGAATCCTGGAAATGGCGGCCAGGACGGCGCTCGTCGTACTAAACTCCGGAAACATGCCGACATTCCGCCGTATTGGCTGTGAGGGAACCATACTGGACGTGACATTCGCTTTGGAGTCCTAAGTACGGAAGATACACAACTGGAAAGTATTAGAGGACTACTCAGCCAGTGATCATCAGTGCCTTCTGCTTGAGATAAGTGATGCTGTCTCCCGACGTCCGTGCTCTCGACCTTCTACAACTGGATGGAACATCGGAAGGATGGACGTCGAGAGGTTCGTCAAGGTTCTCACAGCAGGTGAGCCGCCGCAGGGAGCTTCGGAGGGGACGGAAGAACTGGCAGCTCAAGACGTGGTGAACTCTACTATGAGCATAATCACGACTACTTGCTGCGCTTCTATGCCCCGTCAAAGACCCCGGCACGGCAAGCCCCCAGGGTGCTGGTGGTCTACTGAAATCGCTGAAAAGCGGAGGGAGTGTCACAAGCTTCGGCGTGAGGCTCAACGGGTGCGGAACCATGACGAGGCATGCAACCAGGTGGCAGCATATAAGTCGGCCAGGAAATGCCTTCGCAAACTGATCAACAGTAGCAAGGCTCGCTGCTGGCAAGACCTAGTGGACAATGTGAACAAGGATCCGTGGGGCCTTGGCTACAAGCTGGTCATGGGGAAACTTGGTGCCCTACGGAATCCTTGTATACATGACGTGGAAAAGATGGACGCGATAGTGCGGGGACTCTTCCTCGCCCATCACGTCCGGGTTTACGCTGTCCATGGTGAAACAGCAATAGAGTGCCCACTCTTCACACAGCTGGAACTGGAGGAGGCAGCCCTCTCCTTGAACGCGAGGAAGGCTCCAGGTCCAGATGGTGTTCGAGCTGAGGTGGTGCGGCTCGTCTATCACCATTGTCCTGACTTGCTGTTCAGCACATTCAACGCTTGCCTACGGGACGGGTTTTCCCGGTACGATGGAAGGCGGCGAGGCTCGTGCTGATCAGTAAGGGGAGGGGAAATCCCGAATCGCTGTCTGCATACCGCCCGTTATGCATGCTAGACACGGCTTGGAAAGTGCTAGAGAAACTCATCAAGGGAAGACTCACTGACGCGATTCGTGCTGCTGGGGACCTATCTCCTCGGCAGTACGGCTTTAGAGCAGGACGTTCTACCATTGATGCGATTGCAGAGGTGGTGAACGCGGTCAAAAGGGCAGAGGCATATAGTCGCACCAAGCGACGGGTCGTCCTGTTGGTGACACTCGACGTCAGGAATGCCTTCAACTCCGCTAGATGGGTGGATATTCTGGACACGCTGGAAAACTCTTTTCAAGTACCAGAATATCTAATGCGGCTTTTGAGGAACTACCTAAAGGACCGAAGCCTGCTCTACGACACGACACAGGGCCAATGAAGGATGGAAATTACATCGGGTGTTGCCCAGGGATCTCTATCCTTGGTCCGGACCTGTGGAACGTGTCTTACGACGGGCTACTGAGACTGGAGATGCCAGATGAGTCGCGCTTGGTCGGCTATGTGGATGATGTTGCGGCTCTGGTCGCCAGACGCACCGTTGAACAAGCGCAACTTAGGCTGGGTATGCTAATGCGCCGAATGAGGGACTGGATGACTGCTCGCGGGCTCAGTTGAGCACTGGAGAAAACCGAAGTGGTCATCTTGACAAAAAAGAGAATCCCTAGAGTAAGGATGATCAGTATCGGAGATATACAAATCGAATCGAAGCCAGCGGTGAAGTACCTGGGGCTACTGATCGACTTGAAGATGAGTTTCTCTGAGCAAATCAGGGCAACGGCTGAGAAGGCTGCTTCGGGAATATCGGCCCTGAGTCGACTTATGGCCAACGTAGGGGGACCCAGCCCATCAAGAAGACGCTTCTTGATGAGTGCTGTAGGGTCAGTCCTACTGTACGGAGTAGAGGTATGGGGCGACGCTCTCAGCAAGGAGGTATGCCGAAAACGATTGGCACAGGTACAGAGAAGAGGAGCACTGAGAATTGCATCTTCGTATCCAACAGTCTCCGACTCGGCGGTAAGAGTGATTGCAGGCGTGATACCTGTCGCCCTCCTTGCTAGAGAGCGCCGCGCTATTTACCTGCGCAAAAACGAGGATGCGAGGGAGATGGTTGTCCACGAGGAGAGACAACGCTCGCTCACTAATTGGCAGCAGTCTGGGGGGAATCGCACGAAGGGAAGGTGGACTGCGCGCCTCATCCCGGATGTGAGACCGTGGCTGAATCGAAGGCATGGTGAGACTGACTTCTATCTGACCCAGTTTTTGAGCGGGCACGGGTGTTTTCAGTCTTACCTGCACAAGATCAGTAAGTCACGGTCTCCCGATTGTCGGTTTTGCCCAAGAGAGGAGGATAATGCCTGTCACACAATTTTTGCGTGTACAAAATGGATCAGGCTGCGAAAGGAACCCTACAGGGAGACGGGAGAGCTCACCCGGATAATATAGTTGCAGTTATGCTCGAGTCGGTTGAAAAATGAAACCAGGTGGCACATTATACTCGGGCAGTCCTAAAATATAAAAGGGACTCACAGCAGCCGGGGGCGCTGGGGCTGGGGGATCGCTCTTCTGGCATTTCCTCGTCCCCTCTCCCCTCCCGCTAGGAAGTGGACTCCCCAGCTCGATGGCGCCCCACGGCATAACAAAATGAGACCTGGCCCGAAGTAATGTGTCAATCGGTTCCAGGCTGGGTTCTCAGGTTGACCAGTCGCGCATGGGAGTCCCACACTTTGTGCATAAATAGCATTCGCCACAAAAAAAGGTATACGGGAAGAGATGAGGGCCACCACAGATGTCAGAGAGAATGGATACGAAATGCATCGCGAGAATTGAAGCACTTTATGAAGTAGCGTGAAGTTAGCGCGTTATCAGCTGTTGATTCGGATTTCAAATAAATTTGTCGTGACATCTCCCACTAATTTTCGCATCTTGAACTAAATCAATTTTCCGTGCGGGTATTCTAACTTGAACGATATAAAAGATTGAACATGACTTACCCAACGAAGGATACGTCCCTGACATGCTTCCTATAGCTGTTTTTATAATCCCACTTACATCACTACAATTTTCGTTTTCTGACACAAGAACACTCGTGATCCGTAACAAACTTTCCAGTTTGATTAATTATCACTTTTGCAACGCTTTTGCACTAGATTCAACACGGTTTATATTAAAAAAATTGTTTTGTGTACAATTTCAAATTCAACTTGATTAGACGTTTCCCATCATTGTTAAATTTTCACAATTCATATGTTTCCAATCATATGGTTGATATTTCGTGGATAATTCGGGGGTTAAAGTACACGAGGAGTAGGATTTTCATGAGAGCAACTAGAAAGCCACTTGAGTGTGTGGATGCTCTAGCGGCGCGAGAGGCGGGGGATTTCAATTCGTATGGGAGAGGGCAGTATGGATGAAAATAAGCTCATTTCGCGTCCATTACTTTAAATGTATTAACATGTTTTAAGTGGCTATATCGCTTCCTATGCAAAATGAAAGCTCGCCGGTTTTCACCTACCATATGACTTGCTTGTAAGCATCATACTGTAACAAAACACGTGGCACTAAAATTGTTAAACAATCATATGGTCTGTTTTCATAAAAGTTGTTATTAGTAAGCGGAGAAATTCAGTTTTTCCATTTACACCTATGTTTTCACTCCATGAATTCAAAAATACAAATTCATCTCATTCGTATGCTACACATAACACAAAAACAAGAGCAAGGCCACATTTTAATACGACCATTATGTACTACTGTGACCAACAAATAAGGTGACATGTAAATTTAAACTGCACGCGTCGAAGAGTTTGGAGAATAATTTTTTTTAGGTTGGTAGTACTGTCAGTGACATGTATGTTGAATTTACATGTCAAAATATTCATTAGTGTTTGAGATACGCGTCGCTCCCGGGATGGCCTTCAGTTACGTCTTCGCTACGGCTTGAATCTCCTCTTTCGTATCAAAACAGTGTCCCCGCAGCGGTCTTTTGAGCTTGCTGAACAGCCAAAAGTCGCGCGGCATCGGATCAGGTGAATACGATGGTTGCGGAACGATACGGGTTGAGTGTGTAGCAATCGAGCAGTTTGTGCATAGGAACTGCGCGAGAAACTTCCAAGAAACGTTGCAAAATCACGGCATCACTATGCTGCCCACAGATGATCCACCGGATTTATTGAATACCTACAGCGTCGCAAGGTAGAAGTAAGCTCTTTCTATCCAAAGCTTGAAGACTTCTCCGACGGAAATGCCGACTATCAAGATATTGAAGAAGAAGAAAATAAGCACAGTATTATACGAGAAATTCGTAATGAATTGTCACCAGAGGGTGCATCGCCTAGCAATGGATTTAAGAAGTCAGAATCTTTCGCCAGTGTTCGAAGTCAAGACTTCTGTGAATCGATGGAAGACTTAGATGTGTCCTCCGACGATTATTTCCACGACAAGGAGTGGATTCAAAAGCGTCATCCTCAGCTCAGCTGGAAAGCCTATTTATTCGCTCCATGAAAATGAAGGTAAGCTAGCAACACTCAGTGGGACACTACAGGCGCTGGTCAGCTTTGTTCAAGCTAACAACGACACGATAACTTCAATTGTGGCGGATGGGATAAAGTTTGTCTTTCTGATAAGGAGTTCATTTATATTGGTTGCTGCGACAAGCGATAATGTTGCCATACAGCAGTTACAAATGCAATTGAATGATGTCTACAACCAGATACCATTGACGTTACCCTCACATGACAAAAATCTTTGAGAAACGCCAAAACTATGACTTGAGGAAACAATTAGCGGGGACGGAGAGGCTTATCGATCATTTACTAGTCAATGATACAAGCAATAACAAACAATGTCTTCACAACTCTAACGAATACAGTACACGTGCTACTATCGAGCACCGCAATGCAAAACAACGTTACATCTGCAATTCAAAACAATTGCTTAAAAATCAGAGACTTAGTATTTGCCGTTCTCATTGCCAACAATAAACTGATAGTTTTAGTTCGTATGAAGAAATATTCGATCCACCCAGCAGACTTGAGGTTAGTATTCAATCTTATTGAATGTTCTGAAAATTTTAAAACTTCCGAAAGTTGGACACCTATTTGTCTTCCTAAATTCGACATGAGCGGGTATTTGTATGCTCACGTCTCGTATTTAGCCGACGACTGTCAAGCCTGCCTGCTGCTGCTATCAGTCGATCCGAATGCTTACTTTGCTCTCTCCGATGCCAAAAAGAAAATTCCCGAAAAACTTCGGCGCTCGCACTGTTTGGAAGCAATAAATGAAGAAATGAATAATAACGGAATCAATCTGCGGGCAATTGGAATCCCTAAAATGCGACATTTTCTGTAAAGTTCAAAATGAGTGCCCAACTACTATGTGCCGAAGTAACGCATCCCTTTTCCAGTTCAAGTGAATTTGAGCGACTGTATTCTATCTATTGTGATATGTATCATAGAATTCATAATAATCTGCGGCCTCTAAAACTTATTTATCACGTCGGTGAGGAAGAATTGGTTTTAGCCTGGATTGCGACGGCTTATGAACTCTATGCTGTGCTTAAGCCAACAATAGATAAGAATTTAGTCATAAAACTTGGAATAATTAGGCAGTCGGCTGGAGATCGTGAGACCGCCTAGACGCGGCGAAGAAAGAAGATTCGACATCGGACCGTCGATAGTCGCGCGTGGATGCGATCTCATGCTTTTGCAGGAAGGTTTACGTTCGGCATCGAAGCACATGTGTGACGGTCAGTGGAAAATCTTCGAATTTCCATGTAAAATGGTGGTTTTTGCGAATTCTGTTCGTAAGAATAGCTCTGAACATTTGCAATCGGACTATTACAAAAGACTCCAAAATCGCAGAGTGCCGTACCGCGAAATTTGCAATTGTGACTTGTGTTGCATTTCGACTTGGCAAAAGAACGTAGTTTTGTCATTGGTGATTGCTCCGTTGTTGTGTGTGATTCTGATTCTCACATTCGAATAGGAATTGAACAACGGTTTGATAGTGAGAAGGAGATAATGGTAAAGAGTGTGCGGTATGACATGAAAATTTCACCGGTTCCGTGTGCGGGGAATCGAAGAGCGGGAACCGCGTGGTGAGGGATGACGGATGAGTTCAAGTGCAAGATTGGGGGGATTTAGATGATTGCAAGGGAAATTGTTGTTGGTGGCCGCGGAAAAAAGCGCCGCGGAGCGAGCAAACGGAAAAGTGACAATCAAATTGTTCAGTGCTGGACTGTTGCCCCATGTCCTTCGCGTTGATCGCGACCTATTCCAGTGGTAGCAATTGTGTAACGGGATTAAGAATTCATTGACGACGCAGCAGTGCATACAAATGAAAAAGCTTTGCCTTAAAACCTCGGAAAACGGTACCTCTTGCTGTTGAAATTTGAAGGTTGACGTAGGTTATATGGCAACTAGGTCATCAGGTGTGTGCTTGCGAAATTTCATTTTTGGTACGATTTCGCAGCAAAGTGCGGACGATTGGAAAGTTTCAGCCTCGTCATGTTGGTTGAGGGAGAAATTTCGTAGACGCCTTTCGCAGCCCTGCACCCCCCAACGGAACGGAATAGTCCGCGCGAATTGAACAATAAGGCAATAGTGGAACTTTTCCAGCAACTAGATCCTAAACCTGAAAGTACTGTTGATTTTATTCGCAACAATTTCGGCAAGTGGTGTTAGGAAATGACCCGGTTGCTCATCTGAAGTGAGAATTCCAAGTATCTCGCTGCAAGGCGAGCCACCTTCGAAAACAGATTGAAGAGTTGAAGCCTGAAATCGCAAAAACATCAACTAAATTCGATAATCTTGAGGAGGATTGTGGATGCAGATTCTTTTTTCATTTATATTCAACACACACTGACAAACTTTCCTAATCCAAAGACTACAAAATAGTGACTTAGTCTGGCGATTCTGATTTAAATTAGAGTAACAATAATTTTGAAATCGATATTAACTAGAAAAACAAAGAACTAAAACAATTCTAGGACTTATACACCCCTGCTTCGTCAACGAGCACTCGTCGTCGGACAAGGATATGTAAGTACACTTTTAGTTTCATTTCTTTTCTTTTAAATTTGTTTTTTTTTAATTTGTTTTATTCAATATTGGTTGAACTATATAATAGCAATGGCAGCTACAAATAATTTATTTACATTCCAGGATAAATTTTATTTAACAGGGCTTTTATTATCAATATTAACTTCCCTTCTATATAACCCATACAAATCTGTTTAGTTATAATTCAGGCATTTTGGTTTAGTTTGATTTAATCTGAGGATATTGAATTGTTCACAAAGTTATCCGAATAATAAAATGAATTACTAAACTTACCCTTCGGTCTTTCCATCTTCACCTGTCTGACTGGGTATAGGACCCGGTACGGTGGAAGGCTCTCACCACCAGACATGAGCCAGCCATCGGGCAAATAATAACCTTCCTTTTGTTTCAGGAACTCTCACGGGTTGAGTGGCCTCGAGCAAGGTGCCTTCTTATGGCATAGGGTTATGTGATCCGATTGCATAACTCTATGACATAAATTGGTCACCGGTGTATTTCTTCTCTGATGGGAAGGCTCATACAGTTTAGGTTGTATGAGTTTTTCACTCAGAAGGAATATACTTGGCCACTGCAACGTATATGGATCTTGATCCGGTTGGGCGGGTGCGAGGGGGCACCATCACCACCCGGTTGTCCCCCTCTTATTTGTGGGCCATGAGCATCGTGAGGTAACGATGAGGTTACCCTAAGTCCGTCCGTTTTCACCTGTTCAACTTGTTCTCTGAACAAGTCATTGCACCTTTTTGTAGTTACCTACAATTTTTCGACTTCGGTCACCTTTCTTTTGAGACCCAAGAATTCGTGAATGCGAAATTCTTTTGTAGTGGGTCCTTGTGCTTGGGGAAGGAACCTGCCCCACGACGACGCAATGCTAGCCTGCCAGCGCATTCAGGCGTCCCCAGACATGGGCATTCTCGACGGATATCAACATCCTCCTCCGCCGAGGCAGCAGACCATCGCTGCAGTCCTTTACGGACTTGTATACTTACCCATTTCACTACAAGTGCAATATGGGATGGTGCATTATCGTGGTGTAAAAACCAAGAATTGTCTTTCCACTATTCTGGCCTTTTTAGGCAGATAGCGTTATGCAAACGACGCATAACGTTCAAATAATATTCTTTGTTGACTGTTTGGCCCGGCGGAAGAAATTCATAACGCACAACACCACGATAATCAAAGAAGAGAAGAAGTTGATGGTCGCCCAGGACGCTCTTCGTCTTCGACACGTTCACGGCTGGCTTGGAACTCACTAACCACTTGTAAACATTTTTTTAAGATATAGCCTCATCACCAAAGGCTTTCTGCACCATCTTCCACGTACCCGCAGCAGAAAATTGATTCTGCAAACAAAATTTAATGCAAATTCAAAAAATTTCGAATCGCAAAAAACGAGAAACTCACTTTTAGCAGCTCACAAAACGACACGTATCTCAAACACTAATGAATATTTTGACATGTGAATTTGACATAGATGTCACTGACAGTACTACCAACCTAACAAACAATAATTCTCCAAATCCTTCGACGCGCGCAGTTTAAATTCAAATATCACCTTATTTTTTGGACACAGTAGTAAATTACATTCATGAATAAGCTTCTTGAACGAACCATAAAAATCTTAAGCTTTAATTATCTGTATAGCAATTAGACACACGAAAACTTCAACTACATCGTATGCATCGTATGAATGCACTCGCGTCCATTCCTTCATGCCATCTTCCATAGCAGTGAAAACACAAAGCTGTTACTTTCTATTGCGATGTTAAATTATAATGTCTCATTCAACCGACACATATTTTATCTTTGGTACAGGTATCATAAGCGTAAACATAATCAACGTGGTTGTAAACAAATATAATCATATTCATTCACACACGAGTACATATGATTCTGAAGATAGCATTTCATATGCAAATTGAATGATATTTTTCTCTATAACGAAAAAACTCTTATCGACCACCCATTCAAACCGCTTGCCTCGAGAACTACTCGATAAATTAGCCGATGCACCCTCAAAATTCATCCACAATGTGTATACTGTTTTTGTGGCAATACATTTTGCATGACCCTTGTAGTGATACCCAGCAGATATCGGTCATCCCTACACCATTTCAATCGGCTGGAAAGTGTTGAATGGTAGATATCTGCTACGTAACCATATCTTGAAGTTATCTGCATGTGGCAAGAAAGGCGACCTGTAGACATATGGCATGACATGCGTTTGTGTGCAAGCGTAATTGTCAAACGGGAAAAAGTTATTGCCTGGAGATTTTCCTTAAGACTTTCTGACATAGAATAAAATTCAACCTTCGTTCGTGCAAATCACGTGGATTTGATAGCAGCGTTTTCGACGGTGGAGGTGATAGATGGTGTTCCGCGATTGGTAAATTTTTCATATTCGTTCGGATTGTTAAATATCTTGATATTTTGGAAGGAATGCGTGGAAGGGGTTTTGGGGGGCTCGACGTCAGCGGAGATGCAAAGGGAAAACACACTGGTGGTCATCTAAACCATGCCGATTATGTCAATTCTCGATTATTGCGCGTTATATTAATCGATTCCTGCTACTTTCATGTCCCAGCAAAGGGGTTTTTTTGTGGTAGGGAGGTGAATGCCTATTTACGCACAGAGTGTGGGACTCCCATGTTTGCAAAAAGGTGACCGGACTACCCACTAAACACCTCCCCTGTCAACCTGAGAACCTAGTCTGGAACCGTTTGACACATTGCTTCGGGCTACGTCTCGTTTTGTTAAGTCGTGAGGCGCTTTCAAGCTGAGGGATTACTCTTCTAGCGGGAAGGGAGAAGGGAAGAGGAAGTGCCAGGCAAATGATCCCCCAGCCCCAACACCCCGGCTACTGTGAGTCCGTTTTATCTTTTAGGACTGCTCGAACATAATGTACCACCTGGTTTCATTTGTCATCCGATTCGAGCATCACCGCGACTATATTATCCGGGGTGAGCTCTCCCGTCTCCAAAAGAGGGCTGCTTGCAGCCTGTCCCATTTTATGCACGCGTGTGGCAGGCATTCTCCTCCTCTCTTGGGAAATACAGACAATCGGGGGACCGTAACTTAGCAATCTTGTGTCGGTAAGACTGAAAACACCCATGGTCGCTCAAAAGCTGAGTCAGATAGAAGTCAGTCCCACTATGCCTTCGATTTAGCCATGGTCTCACATCCGGGATGAGGCATGCAGTCCACCTTTCCTTCATGCAATTCATCCAAGACTGCTGCCAATCGTTGAGTGAGCGCTGTCTCTCCTCGTGGACAACCATCTCCCTCGCATCCTCGTTTCGATGCTGATAAATCGAGCGGCGCTCTCAGACAAGGAGGCCGATAGGTATCACGTCTGCTATGACCTTCATCGCCGAATCAGAAACTGTCGGGTACGAAGATGCAATCCTCAGTTCTCCTCTTCTCTGTACCTGTGCCAGGCGTTTTCGGTAAATCTCCTTACTGAAAGCCTCGCCCATAGGTGTCAGAGAGAATGGATACGAAATGCATTGAGAGAATTGGAGCAGTTTATGATATAGCGTGAAGTTGGCGCGTTATTAGCTGTTGATTCGAATTTCAAATAAATTTGACGTGACGTCTTCCACTAATTTTCGCATCTTGAACTAAATCAATTTTCCGTGCGGGTATTCTAGCTTGAACAAAATAAAAGATTGAACATGACTTACCCTACGGAGGATACGTCCCTGACGTGCTTCCTATAGCTGTTTTTACAATTCCACGCACATCACTACATTTTTCATTTTCCGACACAAAAACACTAACGATCCGTAACAAACTTTTCGCACATGATACAACGCGGTTTATCTTAAAAAAATTCTTTTGTATACCATTTCAAATTCTACTTGATTAGACGTTTCCCATTAATGTTGAAATTCCACAAATCATATGATTTCAATCATATGGTTGATATTTTGTTGACAATTCTGGGGTTAAGGTATAAGAGGAGTGGGATTGTCGTGAGAGCGACTAGAGAGCCACTTGAATGTGTGGATTCTCTAGCGGCGTGAGAGGCGGGGGGATTTCAATTCGCATACGAGAGGAAGGCATGTATGTAGTAAAAGTGCTTCACTCACGTATGGATGAAAATAAGCTCATTTCGCGTCCATTACTTTATATGTCTTTGACGTCGCCCCATACCTCTGCTCCGTACAGTAGCACTGACCCTACAACACTCATCAAGAGGCGTTTTCTTGACGGGCTATAAGTCGACTCAGAGGCAAAACTCCCGAAGCAGCCTTTTCAGCCGTTGCCCTGATTCGCTCAGAGGAACTCATCGTCGAGTCGATCAGTAGCCCCAGGTACTTCACCGATGGCTTCGATTCGATTCGTAAGTCTCCAACACTGATCATCCTTGCTTTTGTCAACGTGACCACTTCGGTTTTCTTCAGTGCTAGACTGAGCCCGTGAGCAGTTATCCAGTCTCTCACTCGGCGCATTAGCACACCTAGCCTAAGCTGCGCCTGTTCAACGGTGCGTTTAGCGACCAGAGCCACAACATCATCCACCTAGCCGATCAAGCGAGTCTCAGTAGCCCATCTTAAGATACGTTCCACAAGTCTGGACCAAGGCTAGATCCCTGGGCTACACCCAATGTAACCGCCATCCTTCGTTGGCCCTGTGTCGTGTCGTAGAGCAGGCTCTTACCGTTTTACCAAGGGGTGCTTCGGTCAGGCTCTTTTCGGCCCCGGATATCTCCATCGGAGACGGTTCAGGCGCCACTCTTCCACCCTTGGAGCCCGATTGGAGGCGCTGGACGATGTTACATTTCCCCGGAGAACAAAGAATAAAGTTCCACCTATCTCAGATCCTATTCTAACAAATCTTAATCCCCTACAACAACTGGAAAAAAGAAAACGTTGGAAAAGCCAGGAAATAACTTTAATCGCGAGCTGACTACAACGGGTGCTTGGCAAGCCCGCAACTCTAAAACGACGCCAGTAGATTTTCTTCTTGGGAAACAAAGATATATTCCCGCTCACGAGCAGGAAGTTCACAATCCGGGAAAATAATTTAGAAAAAGTAAAAGAAACAACCGAAATAAATTCACTATAATTATTCTTTAACGTTAAAATTTCGCAAGAAAATAAAATAAAATTTCACAAGAAAATCTAATAAAACTTCGCAAGAAAATATAACTCTAGAATTGCACCAGAAAATATATCTATTATAAAAAGAAAAACAGTTGGCCAACACTTACGACGGTGATTCGTGTGGGGATCCCCAAAAAGTAGGTTTTTGCTGTTTATTTGATGATATTTCCAAGTCTCCACTGCCAATCTCGTTGATCTAGTTGCCAGATCTCCACAGCCAATTTCCTTGATGGAATCACCAGATCTCCACTGCCAATCTCCCTGATATCTTTTCTCCGCCAGATTCGTGTCTCGACTCGCAACTCTTCTCCAGATGATTCTTTTGGCAGCAAGAAGAACGGGGCACCCTTCCAGCCTCCTTTTATTAGATTCTCCACCAACGGCTCATTCCTTAAAAGACCTTAAAAATTCCACTACGTGTGGGCGGCTAGGTAGTTCCCCACGACTAGAATCGGCACTTTTGGATGTTCATGGAATCTCACTCCTACTAAACGAGTTTGGTGAAATGTCAGTAACACAATTTACTGACAGTTTGGGTTTGTTGATGTTGTCGCTGAAGAAAAACTTTAGCGGCGGCATTTGACAAGGGTTTCGTTTTGGAGTTGCTGGGTGGACTAGGAGTGGAGGATGCTGCGTTTGAGTGCAGTTGCCCATAGATCTCTGGAGCTAAACTAGATGCGAAACGTTCATAGAAATCTTCGCAAGAAAGTATTTTCAATTCTTCAGGAGTTAGTTGTGCTTCCTTTGTGGACTTCTCTTCGTGTTTATTGATGCAAATGATGCGAAGAGCATCCACAAATGTCTCCGTCAATAATCCAGCAAGTCTTTGTCTGAATCCGGTTCTCACTATAGGCAAAAACACTCCTGATATACAGCAATGATCACGAGGCTGAGCTTGTCGAGTGACTTCTCCACGGCACATGATTGTGAGTGAACGGGGAGTATGTCCAACTGGTACTTAACCGCTGTCTTCCTGTATCTTTAACTCCTGGAGTTTCAAGAATTTATATCCTCTACTTTGTTGAAAAAGTCTTCCACCAGCTTTATTGATTCGGCAGTCATCTGAATTACACTCTTGAATAGGCATAAAACTCATTGCACTCACAGGTTGATAAGTTTCAGTGCCACAATAATCACATGTATATGTTGCTACCACCATCATAGGCTTCACTTCAGTGAAGTGTGTTACGATGCCTCGTATTGTAACAAATTTGCCAATATGTTGAGCCTTGATATCATGAATTACATAAGCCTTTTCGATTGATAGTGGCTTGAATACAACCTCAAATCTCTTCATCGATTCCGGGAGGGGGGGGGGGGGGGGAGCTGGATTCATGGTCTTGGGCGTAATCGCATCGAGCCATTTTTTAAAGATGAATGAATGAATTTATTATTCAATTGTCGAGTCTATATGCTGCTGTTAGGTTTCTTTTCTTTAACTTATTATTGGCTGCTTTCTTTCGTAGTTTATGCTGATATTATGTGATCGAAGTTTATTATTTGACGTGTGATGACTGAGCTAAATGGTAAATTAGTCGAAAATTCGACTCAAAAACGAGTTTATCACAATCTCTAAAATAATTGTGGTTATAGTTTGATGATGTGGAGATAATTAGGTTTGGTGTCGTGCATGTTGTTGAACTTGATGACTTTGTAGAATTAACCTAGTACCAATTCATAATACCAAAGACAGTTTTGGCGTACGCAATTTCTCGCTTTCTGCTCGTGGGGTTTGCGTTTATTCGCAGCTGATTGCGCAAAGTCGTGCCAAGATCCATTCGTGGTCGATGCGAATGTAACCTACATGGCGTTACCCCGATTTTTTAGGTAGTCCCTCAAAACCTGAATTAGATATTCTGGAACTTGAAAAGAGTTTTCCAGCGTATCCAGAATATCCACCCATCTAGCGGAGTTGAATGCGTTCCTGTTGTCGAGTGTCACCGACAGGACGACCCGTGGCTTAGTGCGACTTTGTGCCTCTGCCTTTCGGACCGCATTCACCATCTCTGGAATCGCATCGATAGTAGAACGTCCTGCTCTAAGGCCGTACTGCCGAGGAGAAAGGACGCCAGCAGCACGAATCGCGTCAGTGAGTCTTCCCTTGATGAGTTTCTCTAGCACTTTCCCAGCCGTGTCTAGCATGCATAACGGGCGGGGTGCGGATGGCGATCCGGGATTTCCCTTCCCCTTGCTGACCAACATGAGCCTCGCCACCTTTCATAGTACCGGGAAAACCCCGTCCCGTAGGCAAGCGTTGAATATGCTGAGCAGCAAGTTAGGACAATGACGATAGGCAATCCGCAACAACTCAGCTAGAACACCATCTGGACCTGGTGCCTCCCTCGTTTTCAATAATTCAACTGCCTCCTCCAGCTTCGGCTGTGTAAAGAGTGGACACTCGACTGCTGTTTCACCATGGACAGCGTCAACCTGGACGGGATGGGCGGGGAAGAGTCCCCGCACTATCACGTCCATTTTTTCGGCGTCATGTATACAAGGCTTCCGTAGGGCACCAAGCTTCCGCATGACCAGCTTGTAGCCAAGGCCCCACAGATCCTTGTTCGCATTGTCCACTAGGTCTTGCCAGCAGCGAGCCTTGCTATTGTTAATCAATTTGCGAAGGCATTTCCCGGCCGTCTTATATGCTGCCACCCAGTTGTATGCCTGGTCACGATTCCGTACTCGTTGAGCCTCACGTCGAAGCTTGTGACACTCCCTTCGCTTTTCAGTGATTTCAATTGACCACCATTACACTGGCAGATTGCCTCATAGTTGAGTTCATCACGTCTTGAGCTGCCAATTCTTTCGTCCCTTCTGAAGCTCCCTGCAGCGGCTGACTTGCTTTCAGCATCTCGACGAACCTCTCGACGTCCATCCTTCCGATGTTCTATCCAGTTGTGGAAAGCTGTGAGCACGGACGTCAGGAGACAACATCACTTATCTCAACCAGAAGGCACTGATGATCACTGGCTGAGTATTTCTCTAATACTTTCCAATTGTGTATCCTCCATACTTAGGATTCCGAGGTGAATGTCACGTCCAGTATGGTTCCCTCACAGCCAATACGGCGGAAAGTCGGCGTACTTTCGGAGCTTAGTACGACGAGGGCCATCCTGGCCGCCATTTCCAGGATTCGTTTTCCCCGCGAATCTGTTTGAGGCATGTCCCATTCGATTGCTTTCGCGTTGAAGTCTCCCCCAACGAGCACTTTGCCCTCTGCGTTCGAGACAGTGCCCCCCAGAGCATTAAGCTCGGCCTGAAAAGATGATATCGATTTGTTCGGAGTTAGGTGCACACTAAAGGAGGCAGTCCCTGAACACCGAACCCACACGAAACCATCCCCCCATCCACAACTCTCCGCTTGGAAGTCACTGTTCCGAATCCAGATGGTGGCAGTACCAGTTGCATCAGGATACCATGATGCTGCACTTTTATCATGATATTGCTCACTCAGCAGCAAGAAGTTGGCTTTCATGTTCCTCGCAAACTGCACAAGC
Organism: Odontomyia ornata; assembly: GCA_963969285.1. Taxonomy (NCBI): domain Eukaryota; kingdom Metazoa; phylum Arthropoda; class Insecta; order Diptera; family Stratiomyidae; genus Odontomyia; species Odontomyia ornata. The sequence goes on from OZ017740.1 coordinate 203,194,907, forward strand.
AGATTTTGGGCGGTTGAACTGCGGTGCAGGTTTAGCTGCAGGATGCGGGTCATCAAAATGACAAGTGAAGTGTCAAAGTTGCCAAGTGTAAAGTGATCGCTCGCAATAAAAAATTTTTCTTTAGAAGTGATTAAGGAAATCGATCAGCTGTTTTCTTGACTTTGAGAGTTGCTAAGAAATATTAACTTCTGTAGCAAATCAAAGGAAAATCAGCTAAGTGATAATTTTTGAACAATTTTCTCATTTTAATTTTCTAATTGCCGTTAACGGTATAAAATTATATCAACTGAACTCTTTTGTTCATTAGTGCGATTCTCGTGCTCATGCGAGAATAATTTCTTAATAATTTTTAATAATTTTATAAATTTTAAATTCAAACTTATTAAACACGCGACTGGACCAAAGCTGATATTTTTAATAGATTTTCCGACCCCTAAAACATTTCCTTGATTAAAGCTTCTAAACATAACAAGTGAAGTGTCAAAGTTGCCAAGTGTAAAGTGATCGCTCGCAATAAAAAATTTTTCTTTAGAAGTGATTAAGGAAATCGATCAGCTGTTTTCTTGACTTTGAGAGTTGCTAAGAAATATTAACTTCTGTAGCAAATCAAAGGAAAATCAGCTAAGTGATAATTTTTGAACAATTTTCTCATTTTAATTTTCTAATTGCCGTTAACGGTATAAAATTATATCAACTGAACTCTTTTGTTCATTAGTGCGATTCTCGTGCTCATGCGAGAATAATTTCTTAATAATTTTAATAATTTTATAAATTTTAAATTCTAACTTATTAAACTCTCTCTTTTTTGCATATATATCTTCTAAACCCATAGTTTTGCTTTTTAAAGACACTTGTTTTAATAACTTTCATTTTAAATCCATTCTCTTTTAAATAAATTCATTTAATACCATATAACTAAGCGAATAGAGATAAATAATAAATCATGGCATCACAAGCAGCAGACAAATGTGGAAAATGTAGGAAGCAAGCGGAGGAGAACCATAAAGGAATGGGCTGCGGAGGCATTTGCAACAAGTGGTTCCACCTAAAGTGTATCAAAATGAGTGAGGAGAGATATTTGAAGATCATGGACATTTCCGAGTATGTGATGTGGATGTGTCCTTCGTGTAAGTCACAACACCAAAAGACTAAAGAAGATCGTCTCTTCAACCAAATGAAAGAAATGGAAAACCATCTAATAGAGCTGAAAACCACCGTGGCCACCTTAATTGATAAAAGTTCATCCACGCGAAAACCTTCGTATGCGGATATGACGAAAAGTATTTCCACTTTTCTACCCGAACGCCGTACAAATACTACCTCGCAAAAAGGAATCATAATTAAGCCCAAGAAGCATTCATCCTCTGAAAAAACACTCATCGACTTCAAGTCGAAAATAAAGCCTTCAAAATGCAAAATTCCTCTCCAACTGATGCGTCCTCTTCGAAATGGTGGTGCCATCATAAAAACTTCCACAAATGACAATACAACCTCGCTCTACAACATTGCAAAGGATACCCTGAAGGATGAATATGATGTCATGGAGACAAAATCTCGTCAACCCAGGCTAGTAATTAATGGACTAGAAAAACAATTTTCGTATGAGGAGTTAATTAACGAAATTCACTCACTGAACCCTAATATTGGAGAAAATGATAAACTGGAATTGGTTCATGCCAGACGAACAAAAAATGGTAAATGGTTGCATATTCTGCAGGTAAATGGGAGTATGTACCAAAGACTGGTGAATAGGTACATCAATATTGATTATGGGTCTTACCTTGTGAAGGAAGACTACAATATAACGAGGTGTTATAAGTGCCAGAAATACAACCACAAGACATCAAAATGTGAAGGAGAGCAAACATGTGCTAAGTGTGGAGGAAAGCACGAAACGAAGGATTGCAAGAGCTCGTGCGAGAAATGCTGTAACTGTGCAGGAAATAGTAAGAACGTAGATTATTCCCACAGAGCAGACTCTACGGAGTGCGCAGAATACCAGCGAAGGATCACAATTGCTAGGAGGAGCATTGACTACGAGTTCAAATGATTTTTAACAACGCAAATCGATTAATTGGGACGAAATTAACGCTCTTATATGCCAATATAAGAAGTTTACGGCACAAACTAAATGACATGCAGATTTATTTGAAGCAAAATCCTGAGATAGATGTGGTGATACTGAACGAAGTATGGATTTATCCTGAGGAATCGAAATATTTTAATATTGAGGGTTATAACTCGGTATTCTCCTGCAGACCTGGAAGAGGTGGTGGGACAGCTATTTTTGTAAAAGATAAAATAAACTTCATCATTAAACGCGATACACCTGATAAATATAATATTATAATAATCGAATTAAACCTCGTAGGCAAAAAAATTAAAATCGGTACCTTCTATAACCCAAACCGTCTGAATGCGCAAGATCTCTGCTCGGTACTCGACAACCTATATTCCTCAGAAAATAATTTATTTACAGTAGCTGACACAAACATTGATGTAATTACCGATTCCTCAGAAGCAAGGCTTTACAAGGATGTACTGGATACTAATGGTGCTGTTATCATCAACAACGAAACAATTACTCGTCCTGTTTCGCATACGTGCCTCGATCATATCGTTACAAACGATAAGTCAACTGCGGGAAAAATCAATTTCATATTTGAGGATTGGCCAGAGCTGGATCATCGCGTCTTCAAAATAAGCATCCAAGGCATAAGCGCACAAAAACAAAAACCTGTATACAAAACATTCCAACACTTGAACAAAGAACTCTTCAAATCACATCTGCAAAGGTCATTAGAAGTCCGGAGTCCCCTAAACCTAATTGAACTTACGAATATGATCACAGAGTCCAAACGTTACTCCATCGTCGAGAAAAAGCTTAGATGCCGCCAGCAGACATGGATAACAAAGCGAGTAATCGAAGCCAGTATTAAAAAGAGAAAGGCGTACATAAGCTTTAGAAGGAACATGGAAGATCTTGTGCTAAAAAACATGTACATACAAGCGAAAAAGGAATCAAAACGTCTTGTGAAGGAAGCTAAATTCTCTTACTTCGCTAAAAGGTTGGAGACAGCGGCAGATAACAATCATGAAATATGGAAGATAATAAATGAAGTAAAAGACAACTCTCCCCCCCGAATTTTAATACCGGATTCGCAGTTTTCTCCAGTGACCCCTAATATTTTATCACAACCAGATGGAGCAGCAACTTTCTTGAACAACTTTTTCTCAACTGTGGGCGAAAAAATTACAAAAGAGCTTGGTGATGTCCCAACAAGTAGGCTAGATCACGCTAACATCTCACCCGATTCCATGTTTCATATTCATCCAACCAATAAAAACGAAGAATAGTCTTATTGAGGCAATGAAGAAAAATACGGCTCCAGGTGTTGATCAGATCACGATGGAGGAAATTGCGCTTGTAAAAAATGAAATAGCAGAACTCGTGGCTAATTATTTAAATGAGCATATCAGAAACGGAACGTTTCCTGAAGAGGGGAAGCTTGCAAAAATTGTACCTATATTCAAAGGAGGAGATCGATCGGACCCCAATAATTATCGCCCAATTGCACTCTTGACCGGATTTAGTAAAATATTTGAAAAAGTAATTAACTCTCGCTTAACATCCTTCATATTAGATAACTCTATCCTAAACTCCCGCCAATATGGCTTTCAGAAAAACAAGGGAACGTTTGACGCTCTACTCTCGGTAACGCGATTCATCAACGAGAGACTTGATGTAGGGGATTATGTTGTTGCCATTTTTGTGGATCTAAGGAAAGCGTTTGATACGGTCGATCATGACCTCTTACTTCGAAAACTAGAAGCATATGGTGTTCAAGGCACAGCAAATAAACTATTTCAAAATTACTTAAAAGGCAGACTGCAGAAAACAGCATTTAATAATGTTCTGAGTGACCCGGCACCAATGAAATCAGGTGTTCCACAAGGCTCAATACTTGGCCCAACCTTGTTCCTGCTATACACTAATAATTTAAATACATGCAGGCTAAGTGGTAATTACTTTTTATATGCTGATGATACAGTGCTTCTTTACTCGGGACGCGATAAAAATGACATCGGAGACGCTATCAACGAGGATCTAAATTCATATAATTTATGGTTGAAAGAGAATAAACTAGCGTTGAATATTTCAAAGACAAAATATATTATCTTTAAGCAAAAGAACAGGGAAGACATAGATGTTGATATAAAAATTAATGGTGAAAAGCTGCAAAGAGTGCTCGAACTTAAATATCTTGGCCTTACTATCGATCACCGTCTGACCTGGCTCCCGCATATAAACAACTTAAGGAGACAATTAGCACCAATAATTGGATTGTTACGAAGATATGAGGAATTTCCAAAAAACATCAAGCATCTTGTTCTGAATGCCTTCGTACTGTCAAAAGTACATTACGGAGTGGTAATTTGGAGTCAGTCCTCAAAGCAACACCTAAATATAATTTCCAGGATATTAACCAAGGCGTATAAAAATATACATAATCTCCCAAGGCTCACACCAACAAACATAGTGTATCAATCATGTAACGCATTAACTTTTAACCAAATCATTAAAATGGAGAAAGCCAAGTTTATCTTCAAAAGTTTAAATCTCAGCTTGTCGTCACAAACACCATTTATTAAAGTCTCACAAAAGAATCAATACAGTACTAGGAACGCAAACCAATTTGTAATTCCTTTTGCAAGGACAGATCGCCTGAAGAACGATGCTACAAATGACGCCCTTCGTATATACAACAATCTTACAGAATCAGTTAAAGCAGCGAATTCTCTTATGGTTTTCAAGAAAAGACTTAGGAACTATTTAATGAATAACGATTGAATCTCAGTGCAGAAACTTTCAACATAGCATCTTAGGTCAATTGTTGATCCTATCTTCGAGATGCCTCGAGAAACACCTACTATTATTATAATATCAGTCCAGTAATTTCAACATAGCATCTTAGGGCATTGTTGACCCTATCGTCGAGATGCTTGAAGAGACAGCTATTCTTTTAACTCAGAGTTTTTTTTTACTGCGTCGAATTTATAAATTTTTTTTTATCTCTGAGAGCTGATCACGATATGGACAAGACAAGATTAACCGGAGGACTTCACATATTTTTGTGTGCCCCCTTATACCGATGTGTTATACATTGCCTGGGTGGCACACCTGAGGAAACGACGAAATGTGAAGTGCAGATCGCACGAGCGTAGTGCGACGAAGAAAGTGTGATGGAGAGAGTGGGAGGGAATGGAGGTAAAAAAAAAAAAAAAAAAAAAATTCTGATTTTGCCTTGGCTAGGGCTTCCTGGGAAATCGGGCATTTTCCTGATCCCAAGACGTGTCCAAAATCAGGTCTTCGATCAGCATCCTTGCAAAGAATACAGTGTGCCTCCTTCGTACACTCTTTTCTTTTATGCCCCATTTCACCACATTTGTTGCAAAGGGAACTCCTATCAGGTCATTTGCATGCTTGTGTGGTGTGACCATAGCAAAGGCATTTGAAACAGACAACGCACCCTAATTGTACTTTGCCCTTGTCCAGGAATTGTTCGGCGTCTCTTTCGGTCAAGTCAGCTATGGCCATGCGTTGTTCCCTGTTGTTTTCTGATGTCAGTCTCGCTTTGATCCTTTCCACGCTAGGGAACTCCCTTTTGATGGCCTCTTCTACCTCGGCCAGGTCCGTCACGCTGTCAATGTCTCTTATTTCGATCGTTGCCATCGGCTCAAGCGAAGCTATAGTTGCGCTTTTGCCGAGGACTTTCTTTACTACGTCGCAGAAGGCATCCTTATTGTCGGCCTCTGCTCCGAGTTTGACCAGTATGTGGCCCGACCGCATTGGTCGTACTGCTTTAATTATAGTGTTGATGCCTTTGGGCCTTACATTTCCCTTGATGTCCCACAGCACCTCCGCGTAGGATCGACCATCTTGGGGTTTTACGAGCAGTGGCTGGTGCCGGGGTCTTCGTCGGGGCTTCTCTCTCTCCTGTTTTGCATCAGGTCCATTTTTTAATTGGCCGTCCATGCGAACTTTACTTTCTGGCACTTTTTGAAGGAACTTCTTAGCGGCTTTCTTCGCTCCTTTTGTAAGCACTGTCTGGAACCCGTGATCTGGTGCTCCACGCCCAATAAGTGCCACTTCCTTCCTTCTTTTATCCCGATCTTCGTCGATTGGGCTAGACGCCATTCTTTTATTAGCTTTTACTGGTGGACCAATCTGCATGTGGCCTTTAGATTTCGCCCCAGGGTTGGATTATGCTATTGAGCCCATAAGAATGGTGTGAATTGTGAGAGTTGGTGGAGTGAGAATATCAATTCTTCATTTCAGAGTGAATGTTCCAGCTTTCCTAGTCCTGCTACAGCGTCGGGTCTTAGTAATAATGAGCGTTCGACGCGAATGACTTAAACCTGTAAACGCTACAGTTTGCGTGCACGAACCTAGTTGGTAGTTTCAGTGACGCCATTACGATTAGCGTTGTGGAGAAGGCGCAAGACGAATGAATTCATATGGACAAGGCGATCATTACTCATATGCTGAAGTGGAGGAAGATACATCAGGACACACTCATGGAACAGCTGTTTAATCGGATGCCTCAACAAAAACGAATGCAGCTCCTTCTTAGAGTCCAGTGCATCAATTCTGACCATCCCACCTCCAGTTACTTTGCGTGAATCCTCAGTACCTTCGCTAGCCCTGAACCAGTAAAAGCTGTACAAGGTTTGATTAATTTAATCAGTTCACGATCTTACGCAAATGTTGGAAATTTGCAACGTTAAAGTTTATAGCGGAGTGCAGACATAGCTTTGTAGCTCATGTTTAGATAGATATTTTATTGAGTCTATTTTCGTACAAACATTTTTAACTATTAAAAGCTCATCTTCTGTATTGAAAGTGTTTAGTAAAAGCGAGAAAAATGATAATTAAGGGTGTTATTTTGAATTTTATGATCACTTTAATATCGTTTAGTTAATAACTTGGATGGAAGGAAAAACAGTCTCCCTCAGTAGAACAAGTGAACATTTGACAGTACATTACATGGAATCAAATTTGGTTTATGGGAAATTATTGTACAAATCTATTCAAATTATGAATTGAAATAGTTTTGATTTATTAATTAGGATCAGGTGAAATCCATAAATGTTTAAATACTTTACTGCTCTACATGATGTTACGAAAATATATTTATTACTATTTGAGTGAATGCAGTATCTCAATAGTAAAGTACGCTATCATCACTATGAAACTATAAATGTTCTTAAATATTTATAAAAATATCGCCAATAAATATATGGATAGCAATTGGATATAAAAAATAGCATCTAGAATGATCGAATTTGCAAAGAAATGGATATTAAACAAAAAAACCAATATGAAGAATAAGCATAATATAAAATTCACATTTTTGTAACATAAAAAAGCGTTTGAAATGAAAATAAGAATACACCTTTTTAATATTTTGATTTTTTTTAAAATACTTTAAACAATTCCATAAAGTTCAATATTTTATTCATTTTAAATTGCCCGATATTGTGAACAAGTAAATTTAGTAATAGTTTTATGAAAGAAAAAACCAAATGATGAACTGAAAGAATTGATACTGAATTATATCAGATGATTCCAACGTTTTTATTATAAGAAAGTATCCCTGCGTTTGTTAATAATTCTAAGCAGGGTGAATGCTGGTCCACAGAAATACTCTTGGAGGCTAGCATTCTTTGGGGAGATCCGCCCCCACGTACCCGAGGAAATTCCCGCAGGGGGAATGCCGGTCGACAAGATCACTCTTGGAGGCTAGCATTCTTTGGGGTGCGTCGACCACACGGATCCGAGGATATGGGGGACGCCGTGAGGTTCCCTCCTGGGATGACAGGTAACGACTCTGATTGGATCTGGACTATGCTTTGGACAATGAACTGGAATTGTTGCTTTGGTCTGGCGGATGTAATGGTTTGGATCTAGTTGCTTTGCACAGTAGTACCGAGGTGACAATTGTGTGTGAACAGCTTCAATTTAACTATCATACCGTCTCCGTCCCGGTAAAACCTTGGCAGTCCTCGGAGTACGTTTGAAGTTCGCACCATTGGGTTGGTGGTGTATGTTCGGTCCCCATAAGGGCTTGTGCCAACCCTCGCATGGCCTCCCTGCTCTGCAATGATAACCATGGGACTACACACACGAACAGAGATAGTGGCTCCGAGGGGGGACCCAACAAAGCTGGAGCAAACAAAATCAAAAGACCAAAAACATCCGAACAAAGAAACAAAAAATAATATCAACGACAATGCAACCAGCAGTTGCAGCCACGATATTAACAGTACATCGAAAGCGGTACTAGCCACAACAAAAACGAAGAATAACACACTGACAGTGAAGGCAGATGAACAACGGAGAATAGCAGACAGTCTGGTCCAGACTAAGATATCTGCGGCGTTCGGGCGCAGCAAAAAAACTATGCAAACGCCAGAGTATCCTATAAAGGAAAAGCGAGAAACTCTGCAGGATGCTTCAGGTGTTCGAGCGGCGGAAGATAATATAAAGAGCACCAAACATTTGATTGTCACTGCTGCGATCGTTACCGAAGCGACCGATGCAAGGGTCGCAAATCTCGAAATTGCAATGAAAAATCCAGAAGCCAACGAGGAGATTACGGCACGAAAAGCAACGAGTGACCACACACCGCGTGATTGTACCACCAACGTCGAAAATGTGGCGGAAGTACTGCACTCGGAAACGGAACGCGATTACCTCTTCCAAGGATGGTTGCAAGGTACAATTGCAGCCCAGCGATACGAAGAAGAAAGGCTACTCCGAAAAGCGGGAGATGTTCTAAAAAAAAAAAATACAATGCAAAACAGGAGAGGCAGAAGCCCCGACGACGACTGCTCGTAAGGCCCCAAAATGGCCAATGCTACGCGGAGGTACTGTGGGACATCAGGGAAAACGTAAGACCCCGAAGACACCAATACTACCATTAAAGTAGTACGACCAACGCGGTCGGGCCACAAACTGGTCGAATTTGGAGCAGAGGCCGGCAATGAGGAAGCATTTTGTGACGCAGTAAAGAAAGTCCTCGGCAAAAGTGCAACTATAGCCTCGCTCGAGCCGATGACAACAATCGAAATACGAGACATTGACTGCGTGACGGATCTGGCCGAGGTAGAAGATGCAATCAAAAGGGAGTTCCCTAGCGTGGGAAGGATCAAGACTGACACCAGAAAACAACAGGGGACAACGCATGGCCATAGTTGACTTGACCGAAAGAGACGCCGAACAATTCCTGAACAAGGGCAAAGTACGAATTGGGTGCGTTGTCTGTAGGATACGGCGAGGAGCAACGCCTCTTCAATGTTTCAAATGCCTTGGTTATGGTCACACCACACAAGTAGGCAAAGGATCCGATAGGAGTTCCCTGTGTTACAAATGCGGTGAAATGGGACATAAAAGAAAAGAGTGTACGAAGGAGGCACACTGTATTTTTTTCAAGTGGGCTGATCCAAAACCTGATTTTGGACACGTCTTGGGATCAGGACAATGCCAGGTGTTCCCGGAAGCCCTAGCCCAGGCAAAATCAAAACTCCGATGACCCACATCCTGCAGCTGAACCTACACCGCAGTTCAACCGCCCAAAATCTGTTTGAGGAGTTTGCGAGGGACATGAAAGCCGACTTCTTGTTGCTGAATGGGCAACACCATAATAAAAGTCCTGCATTATGGTATTCTGATGAAACTGGTACTGCCGCCATCTGGGTTCGGAACAGTGACTTTCAAGCGGAGAGTTGTGGACGGGGGGATGGTTTCGTGTGGGTTTGGTGCTCAGAGACCACCAACTTTAGTGTGTACCTAACGCCTAACGAATCGATATCATCTTTCCAAGCCAAGCTTAATGCTCTGGGGGCACTGTCTCGAACGCAGAGGGCAACGTGCTCGTTGGGGGCGACTTCAACGCTAAAGCAATCGAATGGGGCATGCCTCAAACAGATCCGCGGGGAAAACGAATCCTGAAAATGGCGGCCAGGACGGCCCTGGCTTTACTAAGCCCCGGAAATATGCCGACTTTCCGCCGTATTGGCTGTGAGGGAACCATACTGGACGTGTCATTTGCCTTGGAATCCTAAGTACGGAAGATACACAATTGGAAAGTATTAGAGGACTACTCAGCCAGTGATCATCAGTGCATTCTGGTTAAGATAAGTGATGTCGTCTCCCGACGTCCGTTCCCTCGGCCTTCTACAACTGGATAGAACATAGGAAGGATGGACGTCAAGAGATTCGTCGAGGTATTCACAGCAGGTGAGCTGTTGCAAGGAGCTTCAGAGGGGAAGGAAGAACTGGCAGCTCAAGACGTGGTGAACTCTACTATGAGCATAATTACGACTGCTTGCTGCGCTCCTATGCCCCGTCAAAGACCCCGGCACGGCAAGCTGCCAGTATACTGGTGGTCAACTAAAATCGCTGAAAAGCGAAGGGAGTGTCACAAGCTTCGACGTAAGGCTCAACGGGTGCGGAAACGTGACGAGGCATGCAACTGGGTAGCATTATATAAGTCGGCCAGGAAATGCCTTCGCAAACTGATCAACAGTAGCAAGGCTCGCTGCTGGCAAGACCTAGTGGACAATGTGAACAAGGATCCGTGGGGCCTTGGCTACAAGCTGGTCATGTGGAAGCTTGGTGCCCTACGGAAGCCTTGTATACATGACGCGGAAAAGATGGACGCGATAGTGTGGGGACCCTTCCCCGCCCATCCTGTCCGGGTTGACGCTGTCCATGGTGAAACAACAGTCGAGTTCCCACTCTTCACACACCTGGAACTAGGGGAGGTAGTCCTCTCATTGAACGCGAGGGAGGCCCCAGGTCCAGATGGTGTTCCAGCTGAGGTGCTGCGGCTCGTCTATCACCATTGTCCTGACTTGCTGCTCAGCACATTCAACGCTTGCCTACGGGACGGGGTTTTCCGGCACACTTGAAGGTGGCGAGGCTCGTGCTGATCAGCAAGGGTAAGGGAAACCCCAGAATGCCGTCTGCATACCGCCCGTTATGCATGCTAGACACGGCTTGGAAAGTGCTAGAGAAACTCATCAAGGGAAGACTCACTGACGCGGTTCGTGCTGTTGGGGACCTATCTCCTCGGCAGTACGGCTTCAGAACAGGACGTTCTACCATTGATGCGATTGCAGAGGTGGTGTAGGCGGTCCAAAAGGTGGAGGCACATAGTCGCACCAAGCGACGGATCGTCCTGTTGGTGACACTCGACGTCAGGAATGCCTTCAACTCTGCTAGATGGGTGGATATTCTGGACACGCTGGAAAACTCTTTTCAAGTTCCAGAATATCTAATGCGGCTTTTGAGGAACTACCTAAAGGACCGAAGCCTGCTCTACGACACGACACTGGGCCAACGAAGGATGGTGGTTACATCGGGTGTTGCCCAGGGATCTATCCTTGGTCCAGACCAGTGGAACGTGTCTTACGACGGACTACTGTGAATTGAGATGCCAGGTGAGTCGCGCTTGGTCGGCTATGCGGATGATGTTGCGGCTCTGGTTGCTGGACGCACCGTTAAACAGGCGAAATGTAGGCTAGGTGTGCTAATGCGCCGAGTGAGGGACTGGATGACTGCTCGCGGGCTCAGTTTAGCACTGGAGAAAACCGAAGTGGTCATCTTGACAAAAAAGAGAATCCCTAGAGTAAGGATGATCAGTATTGGCGACTTCTGAATCGAATCGAAACCCAGCGGTGAAGTACCTGGGGCTACTGATCGACTCAAAGATGAGTTTCTCTGAGCAAATCAGGGCAACGGCTGAGAAGGCTTCTCCGGGAATATCGGCTCTGAGTCGAGTTATGGCCAACGTAGGAGGACCCAGCCCATCAAGAAGACGCCTCTTGATGAGTGCTGTAGGGTCAGTGCTACTGTACGGTGCAGAGGTATTGGGCCTCACCATGCCTTTAATTCAGCCACGGTCTCACATCTGGGATGAGGCGCGCAGTCTACGTTCCCTTGGTGCAATTAACCCAAGACTGCTGCCAATCATTGAGCGAGCGCTGTCTCTCCTCGCGGACAACCATCTCGCTCGCATCCTCGTTTCGGCGCAGGTAAATAGTGCGGCGCTCTCTAGCAAGTAAGGCGACAGGTATCACGCGTGCAATAACTATCACCGCCGGATCAGAGACTGTCGGATACGAAGATGCAATTCTCAGTGCTCCTCTTCTCTGTACCTGTGCCAAACGCTTTCGGTATACCTCCTTCCTGAGAGCGTCGCCCAATACCTCTGCTCCGTACAGTAGCACTGACCCTACAGCACTCATCAAGAGGCGTCTTCTTGATGGGCTGGGTCCTCCAATGTTGGCCATAAGTCGACTCAGAGCCGATATTCCCAAAGCTGCCTTCTCAGCAGTTGCCGTAATTTGCTCAGAAAAACTCATCTTCGAGTCGATCAGTAGCCCCAGGTACTTCACCGCTGGGTTTCGATTCGATTCGTTAGTCGCCAATACTGATCATCCTTACTCTAGGGATTCTCTTTTTTGTCAAGATGACCACTTCGGTTTTCTCCAGTGCTAAACTCAGCCCGCGAGCAGTCATCACGTTCCTTACTCGGCGCATTAGCATACCTAGCCCAAGTGGCGCCTGTTCAACGGTGCGTCCAGTGACCAGAGCCGCAACATCATCCACATAGCCGACCAAGCGCGACCCATCTGGCATCTTCAGTCTCAGTAGTCTGTCGTAAGACACGTTTCACAGGTCCGGACTAAGGATAGATCCCTGGGCAAGACCTGATGTAATTTCCATCCTTCATAAGCCCTGTGTCGTGTCATAGAGCAGGCTTCGGTCCTTTAGATAGTCCCTCAAAAGCCGCAGTCGATATCTGGAACTTGAAAAGAGTTTTCCAGCGTGTCCAGAATATCCACCCATCTAGCGGAGTTGAAGGCATTCCTGACGTCGAGTGTCACCAAGAGGACGATCCGTCGCTTGGTGCGACTATGTGCCTCTGCCCTTTGGACCGCGTTCACCACCTTTGCAATCGCATCAATGGTAGAACGTTCTGCTCTAAGGCCGTACTGCCGAGGAGATAGGTCCCCAGCAGCACGAATCGCGTCAGTGAGTCTTCACTTGATGAGTTTCTCTAGCACTTTCCCAGCCGTGTCTAGCATGCATAATGGGCGGTATGCAGACGGCGTTTCGGGATTTCCCTTCCCCTTGCTGATCAGCACGAGCCTCGCAACCTTCCATCGTACCGGGAAAACCCCGTCCCGTAGGCAAGCGTTGAATGTGCTGAGAAGCAAGTCAGGACAATGGTGGTAGACAAGCCGCAACACCTCAGGCGGAACACCATCTGGACCTGGAGCCTTCTTCGCGTTCAATGAGAGGACTGCCTCCTCCAGTTCAGGCTGTTTCACCATGGACAGCGTCAACACGGATGGGATGGGCGGGGAAGATTCCCCGCACTATCGCGTCCATGTTTTCCACGTCATGTATACAAGGCTTCCATAGGGCGCCAAGCTTCCACATGACCAGCTTGTAGCAAGGCCCCACGGATCCTTGTTCACATTATCCACTAGGACTTGCCAACAGCGAGCCTTGCTACTGTTGATCAATTTGCGAAGGCATTTCTTGGCTGACTTATATAATGCTACCCAGTTGCATGCCACGTCATGGTTCCGCACCCGTTGAGCCTTACGTCGAAGCTTGTGACACTCCCTTCGCTTTTCAGCGATTTCAGTTGACAACCATTACACTGGGGGCTTGCCGTGCCGGGGTCTTCGATGGGGCATAGGAGCGCAGCAAGCAGTCATAATGATGCTAATAGTAGTAGAGTACACTACGTCTTGAGCTGGGAGTTCTTCCATCCCCTCTGAAGCTCCCTGCAGCGGCTGACCTGCTGTGAGCACCTCGACGAGCTCCTCGACGTCCATCCTTCCGATGTTCCATCCAGTTGTAGAAAGCCGAGAGCACGGACGTTGGGAGACGACATCACTTATCTCAAGCAGAATGCACTGATGATTAATGGTTGAGTAGTCTTCTAATACTTTCCAATTGTGTATCCTCCGTACTAAGGACTCCGAGGCAAATGTCACGTCAGGTATGGTTCTCTCACAGCCAATACGGCAGAAAGTCGGCGTATTTCTGGAGTTTAGTAAAGCCAGGGCCGTCCTAGCGGCCATTTCCAGGATTCGTTTTCTCCGCGGATCTGTTTGAGGCATGCCCCATTCGATTGCTTTAGCGTTGAAGTCACCCCCAACGAGCACTTTGCCCTCTGCATTCGAGACAGTGCCCTCTAGAGCATTAAGCTTGGCTTGGAAAGATGATATCGATTCGTTAGGCGTTAGGTACACACTAAAGAAGATGGTCCCTGAGCACCGAACCCACACGAAACCATCCCCCGTCCACAACTCTCTGCTTGAAAGTCACTGTTCCGAACCCGGATGGTGGCAGTCCCAGTTTCGTCAGAATACCATTATGCAGGACTTTTATCATGGCGTTCTACACTCAGTAGCAAGAAGTCAGCTTTCATGTCCTTCGCAAACTGCTCAAACAGATTTTGGGCGGTTGAACTGCGGTGTAGGTTTAGCTGCAGGATGTGGGTCATCAGAGTTCTGATTTTGCCTTGACTAGGGCTTCCTGGAACACGCGGTATTTTCCTGATCCCAAGACGTGTCTAGTATAGTGTGTCTCCTTCGTACACTCTTTTCTTTTATGTCCCATTTCACCGCATTTGTAACATAGGGAACTCCTATCGGGTCCTTTGCATACTTGTGTGGTGTGACCATAACCAAGGCATTTGAAACATCCTACAGACAACGCACCCTATTCGGATTTTGCCCTTGTTCAGGAATTGTTCAGCGTCCTTTTCGGTCAAATCAACTATGGCCATGCGTTGTCCCCTGTCGTTTTCTGATGTCAGTCCCGCTTTGATCCTTTCCACGCTAGGGAACTCCCTTTTGATGGCCTCTTCTACCTCGGCCAGATCTGTGATGCAGTCAATGTCTCTTATTTCGATTGTTGCCATTGGTTCGAGCGAAGCTATAGTTGTGCTTTTGCCGAGGACTTTCTTTACTGCGTCACAGAATGCTTCCTTATTGCCAGCCTTTGCTCCAAATCCGACAAGTTGTGGTCCGACCGCGTTGGTCGTGCTACTTTAATGGTAGTATTGGTGTCTTCGGGCTTTACGTTTCCCCTGATGTCTCGCGGTACCTTCTCATAGGATCGGCCATCTTGGCGCTTTACGAGCAGTGCCTGCTGCCGGGGTCTTCGTCGGGGCTTCTGCGTCTCCTGTTTTGCATCAGGTCCTTTTGCTAATTGGGCGTCCGTACGAACTTTACTTTCTGGCTTTTTTTGAAGGAGTTTATTTGCGGCTTTCTTCGCTCCTTTTGTAAGCACTATCCGGAATCCGTGATCTGGTACCCCACGTCCATCAAGAGCCTCTTCCTCCCTTCTTCTATCTTAATCTTCTTCGATTGGGGTAGACGCCATTCTTTTGTTGACTTTTAATGGTGGAGCTTTCTGCATGTCGCCTTTAGGTTTCGCCTCAAGCACCTCTTTAGCCTTCTGTTCATTTTTGACCCTTAACCCAGCTCCTCTGATAGTGCCCTATGCAATCTAGGAGCTCCTCTAGGTCAAGGAGCCCAACCTTTACTTTTTTGCTGATTTTTGGGGAGTCGCATGCAGATTGTATTCTTTTCAGAACATCTCCCACTTTATGGAATAGCCTTTCTTCTTCATATCGCTGGGCTGCAATTGTACTTTGCAACCATCCTTGGGAGAGTATCGCGTTCCGTTTCCAAATGTAGTACTTCCTCCACATTTTTGACGTTGGCGGTGCAATCGCACAACTTCGCTGTATTTGTCTGGTCACTCTTTGCTTTTCGTGCCGTAATCTCTTCGTTGGCTTCAGGATGTTTCTGTACTATTTTAGGATTTGCAACCCTTGCATCGGTCGCTTCGGTAACGATCGCAGCAGTGACAATCGAATTTTCGATGCTCTTTATATTATCTGCCACCACTCGAACACCTGAAGCGTCCTGCAGAGCTTCCCGCTTTTCCTTAATAGGAAGCTCTGGCGTAAGCATAATTTTTTTTGCTGCATCTGAACGCCGCAGGAATCTCAGTCTGAACGAGACTGTCTGCTAATCTCCGTATTTCATTCTTCACTGTCATTGTGTTATTCTTCGTTTTTGTCATGGTTAGTACCGCTCTCGATGTACTGCTAACATTGTGGCTGCAACCGCTGGTTGTGTCGTCGTTGTTATTATTTTTTATTTCTTTTTTTCGATTTTGTTTATCTTTTGATTTTGGTTTCTCAAGTTTTATTGGGTCCCCCCTTGGAGGCGCTATCTCTATTCGTATGTGTAGTCGCCTTTTTGTTCCCATGGTTATCTTTGCAGAGCAGGGAGGCCATGCGAGGGTTGGCACAAGCCCTTATGGGGACAAGTGCTCAGAGCCAGACCCGCACTTATCGGGAGTCCGTCTCAACCGAATCTACACCACCAACCCAATGGCGCAAACTTCGAACGTATTCCGAGGCCTGCCAAGGTTTTACCGGGACGGAGATGGTATGATAGTTGAATTGGAGCCGTTCGCACACGAGTTTCACCTCGGCGCTACTGTGCAAAGCAACTAGATCCAAACCATCACATCCGCCAGCCCAAAGCAACAATTCCAGTTCGTTGTCCAAAGCGTAGTCCAGATCCAATCAGAGTCGTTACTTGTCATCCTAGGAGGGAAACTCACAGCGCCCACCATATACTCGGGTCCGTGGGGGCAGCGCTCCCTAAAGAATGCTAGGCTCCAAGAGTGCTCTTGTCGACCGTCATTCGCCCTGGGGGAATTTCCTCGGGTACGTGGGGGCGGAACTCCCCAAAGAATGCTAGCCTCCAAGAGTGCTCTGCGAGGATGGATCTTTGTATAAAGTTCTTACATTATGCAAAAAATTTTTAAATCGAATGAGCAATAAAAAAGTCGGAATTTTAAAGCTTAATATTTTAGCCACCATTTTCACTAAAAATTGAATAATTTTGCCCTGTCTCGAGTTAAACTCCGCTTTGAACGAGATTTGGCACATTCATTGATGAGGTCTTAGCACACAAAGATTTAAAATAATCCAAAATCAAATGCATTCAAAATGGCGGCACCCAAAGGTTAGAAGGCAAGCGCAATTCGCTATTTTAGTAGCAACTGAAATAATGAATTTTTTCATGGAAACGTTTTAAATGACTTAACTTGGAAGTATTTATAAGCAGACCATTTGTAAGATATTTTAAAATATTTTTGACAATACTCTAAACAAGGTTAAATCGCGACTTGTCCGCCTGTCCGTCCATTCGTTTGTTTGTGCGTCACAATAAGTTTTCTCGCAAACCATATGAGCTAGAATGAGGAATTTTTCTACCTAGGTCAAAAGTGGTGCCTCTTAAAATTTGCAGTGCTAGAAAATATTTTAAGGTGTTTAAGGGGGGTGCCCCCATACAGGGGGTTGAAATAAAAAAAAATTATTTCTGTGCCCTCTAGCAGCCAAATTTCTCAATCGATTCCGATAAAACTTGAAATTATAAGTTATTAAAGTAAGTTAATTTAATTTAATTATTTAAATCGGATGACAAATAAAAAGTCGAAATTAACAGCTTAATATTTTTAGCAGTCGTTTTCAATAAAAATTCAATATTATGGCCCCTGATGGTTTAGAAAAGCATTGAAATTGTATATATCAATGGCAACGCAAGTGCTGATAAAACTTTTATGGAAATCTTTTGAAATTAACTATTTGAGCTATTTAAGCCAACAATTTATGACTTTTGTGTGGTAACCACTGTGAAATGTCTAAACAGCAAATGTGAGAAGGGAAAAACCTGTATTTATATGTTTACAACAATTTATTATCCGCCGAATTTCAATATGTGATCCATACGTGTGCAACTCCATTTAATTAGCGAAATATTTGCGCCACTATAAAGGGTCTCGGAATGCGAACGAAAAAATACCCATGTGTTGCCAAAAAATTGCAGTAAGAAGTCTAGCAGTAGGCAAGCCAAATTCTTTTTCGAAACCTTACGCTATATACGAGAAATTTACCTTTCCGGCTGGTGCAGCCAACGGGAGTTTTTTGGAAATTTCCAACGTAAAAGTTTATAGCGGAGTGCAGATATAGCTTTGTAGCTCTTGTTTAGATAGATATTTTATTGGGTCTATTTTCGTACAAACATTTTTAACTGTTAAAAGCTCATCTCCTATATTGAAAGTGTTTAAGAGATGCGAGCAAAATGATAATTAAGGTAGTTATTTTGAATTTTATGAGCACCTTAATACCGTTTCGTTAATAACTTGGATGGAAGGAAAAGCAGTCATTCTCAGTAAACTAAGCAAAAATTTGTCAGTACATTACATGGAATCAAATTTAGTTTATGGAAAATTATTGTACAAATCTATTCAAATCATGAATTGAAATAGTTATGATTTATTAACTGGGATCAGGTGAAATCCATAAATGTTTAAATACTTTACTGCTTTAAATGATGTTACGAGAATCTATTTATTGCTATTTGAGTGAATGCAGAATCTTAATTGAAAAGTTCACCATCAACCTTATGAAACTTCAAATGTTCCAATGCATTTATAAAAATATCTTTATTCCCACGTAGTCCTGCGATTCCAAAGACGCCAACCAATATACGAGTATAGACAATAATTATATAGAAATAAGTTGGGTAGTCAGACCTACGCTCATGTCAGACGGGTTTTGTACTCAATTTACAAAATGCAATCACCAGCAACGAATAAAATCAAGAAACATGTCAAAGAGATTTGCTCGTTTAAAAGAAAATCCATTGTTTCCCCATTTTCAACTAACAAAAATCACTCAAACTATCGATCTTATCTGAAGATTCTTAGAAGATCAAATCAAAACTGCAGTGGCTGGTTCGATGGAAAGTCCATAAAATACCATAATAGTGTGCTATTGTTGTTGTAATTGGAGAAATTTCAAATGGATATTACTTCCGTGAATATGATACGAATTTCATTACACTTACAGTGTATTGGAACCTTGTGTAAGGCTACTTAAGTATCGAATTTTGTTGGGTCTAAAGGCATCCATACGATTTTGTTGGAGAAAGTGTGAAATTCGAAGATCATAATATTATTAACAAAGTTGAACGAATTTTTACTTCTGAGGTATTTGTTATTTTTGTACTCATAAATATTTTGCTCGATAATTTTTTTCAGATTTTTTAGATCACAGTGGGGGAAACACATTTTTCGTGTATCTCCTCCCTGTGTCCCCACTGAAGCAAAAACTGTCTGTTTAAGAGCTGTTTTGAAAATTTCTCATAAAAACCTTTCATTTGATATTCATATCGGCTACCTTTGATGAAATTTTTTTCAGGGGCCACTCCCCTGTACTATAATCATCGATTTATGGTATCAGGAAAACTTGTTTCATCTATGAGTATTGATTGTAGGTTCTCATCTTCAGTCATTTATTAAATTGAATCAAGTGTTAAAAGCATGCACCGTAAACGTTGAAGTTGGGGAAAATAACTCTAAATTATTCAATCTTCGCATTTAAAACAGTCAGTACTTTGTTTTACGATTACTGATACCACTAGCTGCACCAATCCTCAAAGATATTCATGATACCGATCATTCCTGCAATTTTCATGCAAATCCTAGCAAACCTGTAGTGTCTGAGTCAGTAAAAAACGTATATTGTTCCATAGCCATATGTTTCCATAGTAATACTCGTACAGCGCATATTGTTCCATAGTAATACAGTCAAATTCAAACCGCTATAACTTCGTTATCATCTTTATGAAACTTGCAGGACTGATTAATCTTGCTACTGCCACCAAAAAATAAGGTGACCTTTGAATTTAAACTGCGCGCGTCGAAGGATTTGGAGAACTATTTTTTTTAGGTTGGTAGTACTGTCAGTGGCATCTATGTCACATTTACATGTCAAAATATTCATTAGTGCTTGAGATACGCATCGCTACCGGGATGGACTTCAATTCCGTCTTCGCTGTGGCTTTAATCTCCTCTATCGTATCAAAACGGTGTCCTCGGAACCGTTAAGATTTTATTCAAGAAAATGTAAAATCGATAAATCATACTATTATAAACAAAGTTGAGTGAATTTTGACTTCTCACGTATTTGTTGTTATCGTCAGGGGGATACACGAAAAGTTCCTACATTTCCCCTTCCACTGCCTCCCATTGTACCGATGAGGCAATTTTAAGACTTGTTTTGAAAGGATATCATTGAGATCTTTCTAGTGACACCCTACTCGACTACCAACGGTAAAAAATGTTTGAAGGGTCACCTCCCTATATGGGGAGGTCCCCTTAAGCCCCTTTGAAAAAATTTTCCACTCCAAAACTTTCACGAAGTCACCACTTCTGACCTTTCCACAAAGTTTCATGGCTGTAGCCTCTATAGTTTCGGAGAAAAAGTGCTGTGAGATACAGATGGACGGACGGGCAGACGGACGGACAGATAGACGGACACAGGTCGTGATTCTACTCGGGTTTTGTATTTGAGTACATACCTCTAAAAAGTAGCATTGACGGGATGATCGAATTTGCAAAGAAGAAATATAAAACAAAATAACCTGAAGTAGCAGGAGAGCGGTCGTGCCAGAAGGGTATTGTAAAACAATTAATAAATCAAACAATATACCCTGCATATCAAAACTTAACTAATATAGAGATTCCATACATTGAGTTCGAAAAACGATTATTGTTATTATGATTTTAAACTCGTCACCATTTTGTTTCAAGTGTTTTCACCCCGCCGCTTGATTGGTCATGATAACACATCAATATTACAAATCTTTTCTAAAACTTTTATCAAAATCCCTACATATTTGTAGTGTCTAGGTCCGTTGCAAACGTGTATCTCCCTAGTATCACGTGTTAATGTTGTTGTAATTGCTAAGTATTTAATCGATTGTAACTTAGCTGTTTGTTATTCAAGCATTGCGAAATTTTCGGGACACATACAATAATTTTTAGCAAACTTAAATTGCAGATTTTTGAAAATTTAAGGATCCCATCTTGACTTTATATGCAAAAATGCAAAATTTATAATATGTACTATTATTGACAAAGTTGATCGAATTTCGACTTCTGAGGTATTTATCGCCCTTGTACTCTTTGTACTCCTTATTTTCAGATTTTTCGGGTCACATAAGGAAAAGGGACACAACATTTTCGTACATTTCCCCTGCCCCTGCACTCCTCAAAGCAAAGCTTGCTGGTTTAAGACCTGTTTTGGATAGTTCTCATTCAGACCTTTCATTTGATACCCATATTGCCTACATTCGGTGAAAACTTTTTTTCGGGGGCAACTCCCCCATATGGGGAGACCCCCTTAAAGACATTTTAAATTTCATTTCGTGGTGGAATTTGAAGAGGGCGTCACCTCGCACCTATTTACGAAATCTTGTATTTCTAGCTTAAGTGGTGTGACATACGGACGGACGGACAGACGGACAGACAGGACGCGATGTTAGTAGGGTATTGTAAAATGATTTTAAAATACCCTAGAAATGATATGAAGAATAAGCATAATACAAAGTTCACCTTCTTTTGTAACATGCAAAAGAGTTTGAAACGAAAAAAAGAATACACATTTTTAATATTTTGTTTTTGTTTTAATACTTCAAGTAATTGCATAAAAATTAATATTTTATTCATTTTAAAATGCACGAAATTGTGAACAATTATTTAGTGATAGTTTCGTATAGTGATGGCTTTGAAAGAAGAAACCAAATGGTGAATTGAAAAAAATGATACTGAATTATACCAGATGATCCCAACGTATATCAGAGGACATAAAAATTAAACGTCAACGTTTTTATTATACAAAAGTATTCCTGCATTAATTATTGGTAAGTATCATCCATCTGGCACTCGGCAATAGATTATGGTTTTCAGTAAATAATTGTAAGTGTTATTTTGTTATTTTATGCAAATCCGCGATCAGCTACCAATTACAAAATCAATATTAACGAATTTTCATAATGTGCGGGTACGTTGTTATTTACTCGTAGATTTATGTATAAAGTTCGCAAATAAGTTTTTATATATGGCAACATATAAAGCACATTTGTGGGGTGAAATAGCAAACATTTAGCTTTTGATAGAGATTTATGTCTTTTTTGTAATTTTTTTAAACAAGTCTTCGTGAGTCGGCCTTTGATAACCACACATATTTTAGCCCAATTTTTGAATGGAACGATAAAAGTATTTTGATGTACGGTCGAGTGCTCGATGGATATATTATTGAATTCAATAATTTTATTTGTTTAGAGTAAGTTTCAACTGAAGATCGATGCTTAAGATATTTTAATGCATGGTGATATAATTGATGGAAATCTTGAATTTTATAATTTTCTTTGTTCAGGCTAATTTTTCAAATGATATTTCAGGGTGGCTTAACTAATGGTAAACATGTTTTCAATCAAATGGTAGCAATTTCATATGAACTAGAAAACGCATTATCATGTTATTATGAAACCTATCTAAAAAACATAAAATAATTTCACACTGAAAAAAAAAGATGAATAAAAAAGAAATGAAGTACTAAACAAAACAGCTCGGTCTTCTCATTTGGAGAATTCTTAACGGGTATGGGACCCACTATGGTGGCTGAGCACTCCTCTTCTGAGCTAGCCATTGGGCTGTAGCACTGCCTCCTTAAACCTGGCCGTCTTGCTCTTCAATTTTTGTGACATGACGTCATATGAAAGTAAAACTGACAACTTCTGACAGTTAATACAGTTCCAAACAACTAAATGTCAAAATTCCTGTCAAATAGCAAGTCGATTTGCAAATTGAATTGAAATTTTTACCCAGAAATGGTGAAAACCGTACAAAGTCATGCACTATAGTCAACACAGGAAGAACAGTTGGTGGGAACATTAAGAGTGTGAGTATTGTACTTCACATATATGTTTAATTGGTTCATTAATTGCTAATCTAATTATTTACAGTCCAAGAATCCTTCTGTCCAAACATAACAAGAACTTCTTGATAAGAATCTGGCCAGTTAAGGTGCTCCTAAGCCACAACAATACTCGTTGCTTGTTTTTACCCAGAAATGGTAAAAACCGTACAAAGTCGTGCACTATAGTCAACACAGGAAGAACTTGCAGATACAAAAAAACATATTGAGTTTGCATAAGTAGAAAAATTAAAAATTAACTCCCTCACCTCTGAGCATGGTGGTCGCCATCACCGGTGTGTATCTAAGTGTGATGGCCTGAGGAGAATTAGTGCACACGTCGAAACCACCTTCTTCTAACATTTTTCTTCTCTAATAATTTTTCAGAAAAATTATTATTCAAAATATGCAACTCATTTATATGTAGCTGCAAACAATTCCATAAAAAGTAATTTAAAAAGCTATCGGAGCCATCCGAAAGAGTGATCGATATCCGCGCGACGTTAGATAAAGCTTCAAATGTAGAGCAAATTTGTCGTATAGATTTACATTAAATTGATGTGAAAAGGGTGAAATGATCCAATTAAAAAAAAGTTTAGCTAATACAAATACTTACAAGAGAAATTTACCTTGAATATAACTTGCAGATACAAAAAAAACATATTGAGTTTGCATAAGTAGAAAAATTAAAAATTAACTCCCTCACCTCTGAGCATGGTGGTCGCCATCACCGGTGTGTATCTAAGTGTGATGGCCTGAGGAGAATTAGTGCACACGTCGAAACCACCTTCTTCTAACATTTTTCTGCTGTAATAATTTTTCAGAAAAATTATTATTCAAAATATGCAACTCATTTATATGTAGCTGCAAACAATTTCATAAAAAGTAATTTAAAAAGCTATCGGAGCCATCCGAAAGAGTGATCGATATCCGCGCGACGTTAGATAAAGCTTCAAATGTAGAGCAAATTTGTCGTATAGATTTACATTAAATTGATGTGAAAAGGGTGAAATGATCCAATTAAAAAAAGTTTAGTTAATACAAATACTTACAAGAGAAATTTACCTTGAATATAACTTGCAGATACAAAAAAACATATTGAGTTTGCATAAGTAGAAAAATTAAAAATTAACTCCCTCACCTCTGAGCATGGTGATCGCCATCACCGGTGTGTATCTAAGTGTGATGGCCTGAGGAGAATTAGTGCACACGTCGAAACCACCTTCTTCTAACATTTTTCTTCTCTAATAATTTTTCAGAAAAATTATTATTCAAAATATGCAACTCATTTATATGTAGCTACAAACAATTCCATAAAAAGTAATTTAAAAAGCTATCGGAGCCATCCGAAAGAGTGATCGATATCTGCGCGACGTTAGATAAAGCTTCAAATGTAGAGCAAATTTGTCGTATAGATTTACATTAAATTGATGTGAAAAGGGTGAAATGATCCAATTAAAAAAAAGTTTAGCTAATACAAATACTTACAAGAGAAATTTACCTTGAATATAACTTGCAGATACAAAAAAACATATTGAGTTTGCATAAGTAGAAAAATTAAAAATTAACTCCCTCACCTCTGAGCATGGTGGTCGCCATCACCGGTGTGTATCTAAGTGTGATGGCCTGAGGAGAATTAGTGCACACGTCGAAACCACCTTCTTCTAACATTTTTCTTCTCTAATAATTTTTCAGAAAAATTATTATTCAAAATATGCAACTCATTTATATGTAGCTGCAAACAATTCCATAAAAAGTAATTTAAAAACCTATCGGAGCCATCCGAAAGAGTGATCGATATCCGCACGACGTTAGATAAAGCTTCAAATGTAGAGCAAATTTGTCGTATAGATTTACATTAAATTGATGTGAAAAGGGTGAAATGATCCAATTAAAAAAAAAGTTTAGCTAATACAAATACTTACAAGAGAAATTTACCTTGAATATAACTTGCAGATACAAAAAAACATATTGAGTTTGCATAAGTAGAAAAATTAAAAATTAACTCCCTCGCCTCTGAGCATGGTGGTCGCCATCACCGGTGTGTATCTAAGTGTGATGGCCTGAGGAGAATTAGTGCACACGTCGAAACCACCTTCTTCTAACATTTTTCTTCTCTAATAATTTTTCAGAAAAATTATTATTCAAAATATGCAACTCATTTATATGTAGCTGCAAACAATTCCATAAAAAGTAATTTAAAAAGCTTTCGGAGCCATCCGAAAGAGTGATCGATATCCGCGCGACGTTAGATAAAGCTTCAAATGTAGAGCAAATTTGTCGTATAGATTTACATTAAATTGATGTGAAAAGGGTGAAATGATCCAATTAAAAAAAAGTTTAGCTAATACAAATACTTACAAGAGAAATTTACCTTGAATATAACTTGCAGATACAAAAAAACATATTGGGTTTGCATAAGTAGAAAAATTAAAAATTAACTCCCTCACCTCTGAGCATGTTGGTCGCCATCACCGGTGTGTATCTAAGTGTGATGGCCTGAGGAGAATTAGTGCGCACGTCGAAACCACCTTCTTCTAACAGTTTTCTTCTCTAATAATTTTTCAGAAAAATTATTATTCAAAATATGCAACTCATTTATATGTAGCTGCAAACAATTCCATAAAAAGTAATGCAAAAGAGTTTGAAACGAAAAAAGAATACACATTTTTAATATTTTGTTTTTGTTTTAATACTTCAAGTAATTGCATAAAAATTAATATTTTATTCATGTTAAAATGCACGAAATTGTGAACAATTATTTAGTGATAGTGTCGTATAGTGATGGCTTTGAAAGAAGAAACCAAATGGTGAATTGAAAAAAATGATACTGAATTATACCAACGTATATCAGAGGACATAAAAATTAAACGTCAACGTTTTTATTATACAAAAGTATTCCTGCATTAATTATTGGTAAGTATCATCCATCTGGCACTCGGCAATAGATTATGGTTTTCAGTAAATAATTGTAAGTGTTCTTTTGTTATTTTATGCAAATCCGCGATCAGCTACCAATTACAAAATCAATATTAACGAATTTTCATAATGTGCGGGTACGTTGTTATTTACTCGTAGATTTATGTATAAAGTTCGCAAATAAGTTTTTATATATGGCAACATATAAAGCACATTTGTGGGGTGAAATAGCAAACATTTAGCTTTTGATAGAGATTTATGTCTTTTTTGTAATTTTTTTAAACAAGTCTTCGTGAGTCGACCTTTGATAACCACACATATTTTAGCCCAATTTTTGAATGGAACGATAAAAGTATTTTGATGTACGGTCGAGTGCTCGATGGATATATTATTGAATTCAATAATTTTATTTGTTTAGAGTAAGTTTCAACTGAAGATCGATGCTTAAGATATTTTAATGCATGGTGATATATTTGATGGAAATCTTGAATTTTATAATTTTCTTTGTTCAGGCTAATTTTTCAAATGATATTTCAGGGTGGCTTAACTAATGGTAAACATGTTTTCAATCAAATGGTAGCAATTTCATATGAACTAGAAAACGCATTATCATGTTATTATGAAACCTATCTAAAAAACATAAAATAATTTCACACTGAAAAAAAAAGATGAATAAAAAAGAAATGAAGTACTAAACAAAACAGCTCGGTCTTCTCATTTGGAGAATTCTTAACGGGTATGGGACCCACTATGGTGGCTGAGCACTCCTCTTCTGAGCTAGCCATTGGGCTGTAGCACTGCCTCCTTAAACCTGGCCGTCTTGCTCTTCAATTTTTGTGACATGACGTCATATGAAAGTAAAACTGACAACTTCTGACAGTTAATACAGTTCCAAACAACTAAATGTCAAAATTCCTGTCAAATAGCAAGTCGATTTGCAAATTGAATTGACATTTTTACCCAGAAATGGTGAAAACCGTACAAAGTCATGCACTATAGTCAACACAGGAAGAACAGTTGGTGGGAACATTAAGAGTGTGAGTATTGTACTTCACATATATGTTTAATTGGTTCATTAATTGCTAATCTAATTATTTACAGTCCAAGAATCCTTCTGTCCAAACATAACAAGAACTTCTTGATAAGAATCTGGCCAGTTAAGGTGCTCCTAAGCCACAACAATACTCGTTGCTTGTTTTTACCCAGAAATGGTAAAAACCGTACAAAGTCGTGCACTATAGTCAACACAGGAAGAACAGTTGCTGGGAACATTAAGAGTGTAAGTATTGTACTTCACATATATGTTTAATTGGTTAATTAATTGCTAATCTAATTATTTACAGTCCAAGAATCCTTCTGTCCAAACATTACAAGAACTTCTTGATAAGAATCCGGCCAGTTAAGGTGCTCCTAAGCCACAACAATACTCGTTGCCAGTTAAGGTGCTCCTAAGCCACAACAATACTCGTTGCTGCCTTATCAGACGGTCAAATCATGTCCTATTGAAGATCACGGAATCAGCTTTTCCGATGCAGAGGAAATGCTCGATCACAAGGATGAAGTATTCGAAATTGAATTGACGCTTGCCGATCGGAAAAACAATGAAATTCGTCATATCGAGAACAAATTAAGCCTTAACTGTCCTCGTGGCTCCTTGATGTGAATCGGATCAAATCAAATGTTAGTGGAGTGTGAGTATTGTAATTTACATTTTTGTCGATTTTTTTTTAAATACCACTCTCTCCATCACTCTTTCTTCGTTGCACAACGCTTGTGCGATCAGCATTCACATTACGTCGCACGTCTTTTGTGCCAGCCAGACAATGTTTAATATAGGGTTTTCCAATAAGAAGTGCTATTTTCAATAGATCTTGTGATCTTACACCTTACGACTTCTTCCTTTGGAGCCACGTGAAAGAGAAGTTCGTCGATTCAAGATGGAATTCGTGAAGCTATCGAGGACATACGGCAGCCACTTTGCGATTTGGTTATGGACAATTTCATGAAAAGGATATGGTCCTGTAAGCGAGGTCATGGTAGTTATTTGTCTGATGTTATTTTTCGCTATTAACGGCATACCTTCTTCTTTATATTGAAATAACATATGATCATTCGTATTGAAAAATGGCATTTTTCTTTTAATATCAAAATAACACCTCTTATTAGAAAACCCTATACATCGGTGTAAGGGGACACACAACACCTCAGCCGGAACATCATCTGGATCTGGAGCCTTCCTCACTTTCAGTGAAAACAGTGCCTCCTCCAGTTCTGGCTGTGAAGAGTGGATGCTCGACGGCTGCTTCATCATGGACAACGTCAACACGGATGGAATGGGTGGGAAAGAGTGCCAACACTATTTCATCCATATGTGCCGCATCATGTATGCAAGGCTCCCGTAGGGCGCCAAGCTTCTACCAAACTAGCTTGTAGCCAAGGCACTACATATCCTTTGTTCACATTGTGCACAAAATCTTGCCAGCAGCGGGCCTTGCTGCTGTTAATCAATTTGCAAAGGCATTTCTTGGCGGATTTATATGTTACTACCCGGTTGCATGCCTCATAACGGTTGAGCGCCCACTGAGCTCATGCCAAAGCTTGTGACTCCCTTCGCTTTTCAGCGATTTCAGTCAACCACCAGTACACTGGGGGCTTGCCATGCCTAGATTTTCAACGGGGCACAGGAGCGTGGAATACCTCCATACAAATCGCGTTAATGCAAATAAAGTATTTGTAGTGATATGGGTAGATATAAATGTCCGTGAGGGACTGCAGCGACCGCCTGCTGCCTTGGCGGAAGTGGATGGTTAGATCCGCCGAGATCGGTCTTGTCTGAGGACTCGTGAGTACGCTGACAGGCTAGCGTTGCGGTGTCGTGGGGCGTGTACTTTCCCCCTAGCAAAAGATCCGCTACAAAAACATTTTTTGCATCCACGAATTTGGAAACGGTTCTTTTATTTTCGACCAAAGTCGAGAAAGGAGGCAATCGGCTAAGGACTATGAACTAAGAGGACAAATAGGGCCTTGCAAAAACGGACGGACTTAAGGAGACTTCGTCATTACAGATGATACTTATGGCCCCCAAATAAGAGTGGGACATTCAGGTGGAAGCGGTGCCTCTCCAAACCGGATCAAGATCCAAACGTAGACGTGGCCATGTATCTCACATTTGAGTGAAAAACTCATACAAACATAATTTGCATGAATTTTTCCATCAAAGGAGAAATACAAACCTTGCCAGTTTATGTTATAGCATTATGCAATGGAATCACATAGCTCTATACCGTAAAAAGGAACGTGAGCGGAAGGCCAGTCTAGCCGGGCAAGAGCCCCTGTATCGCACAATAAGGGAGGAGCTCACCCAAAGGTTAGCTCAATATAATGGAGGGGCCAGCCATCGTTGCGGGTCCCATAACCGGTCCGTTTTGACGAAATAGAAAGACCGAATACTCTTCTTTACTCACACATTTTTGTTTT
Organism: Odontomyia ornata; assembly: GCA_963969285.1. NCBI lineage: Eukaryota > Metazoa > Arthropoda > Insecta > Diptera > Stratiomyidae > Odontomyia > Odontomyia ornata. The sequence continues at coordinate 203,224,246 of OZ017740.1, forward strand.
TTATTTCACTTTGCTAGTTTTTGTTCATACAAGCTGATATGTGGGGAGTCAATTCAATGAGGAGGTATTATCAATTTTTTTACTAGCCGCGTTTCGTTTCAATTACGTTACAAAATTCATCGACGCTATTGCGAAAATATTTGAAACAAGTGAACAGGTACAAACAACCGTTCCAAGTCCTAAGTAAATCTTAATTAATTTAATCGTGACTATTTACGGCGATTACTCCATTTTGCTTCAATGGTGCATGTATTTTGATAAATAATGAAGAATATTTTTTTTATCAAACAAACAAATGCACTCACCAACATCCTCGCCGGGCACCCGCTGATGATGTGTGTGAATGGACTCAAACTCGCGCTTAATTCCAAATGAGACTCTTGCACTGAATATAAGAAAACTTCCTTAATAAAACATGACGAGGAGACAAGCTTGTATGGCTCAACCAGATCTGCAAGTGGTTTCATTGTAGCTACTTTTCGAATACAAATCATCGGATTAAAATTTGTTTTTCTTCAAGTCCTTTAGCCTTTGGTCCCTTCGGGCTTGTATATCGTCGATATTTAAATCGTCCAATTTTTCAATCTCTTCGTCCAATGTTATTTTTTTCACGTGCGAAGCGACAGTCATCCAATTTTCTTAGAACATCTATGCCCTTTTATGAACAAAAATCACACCTGATCATCTTAAAGTGTCCTATTTAGCAAGGCTAGACCATTCTTTACATTCGACGGTATCGCCCATTCTTATAGCCTCCTCGTTGGTTCCGTTTAACTCGTAATTAACGAAATTTGCTGGCTTAGGTGAAAGAACCAAGAAAAGAAACCTGCAGAAATCGTTGGGCTCGCGCTCAACGTACACTCGACGTTAGACCGGAAAACGAAAAGCAGCGGGACGGTATTTTATGTTTGTACACCCCAAACTGATTATGTAATGAAATTTTCAACATCAACTACGGAAAAAGTTTCACTATTTGGAAAGATCATCTCATTTCTTGTTTTGCCACTTATCTCTTGCAAATACCCCGTATCCAACATTGGTTCGTAAAATATTCAGATATTATGATATCACCTTCTCAATCCCATCCCGCCTTTCCACATCCTCGACTTTTCCTCTTAAAGCAACGTAGGCAAAATATTACGACGCTGGCAACTCACTAGATCTGAGCCCATTAGAAAACCAAGAAGCTTTAACTTTGGAATATCGTTACCGTTGTTTCCGTGTTTCTCGTTCTTCCTTCGTGGCCTGATTATCTTTGGGAGCTAAAAACTAACTTTTCACATATGGTTTAAAGGAGGGACAAACCTTTGCACAACCAAGCAAAAAAACTTCCATTACACATGTTGATCAGCACTTTCCTAGCCATGCACTCCTCTCACGATAAAGGTAATATTTGCATCATTCATGAAATGTTTCAATGATGATATTGCAAATCTTTTCACTTCACTTCATTGCGTTCAATCAGCCGTTCATTGAAATAAGTGGTCAAGGGTGAAACTACGCACTACCTGGGGATCGAGACTCAATTGCTAGCCTTTCTAACAGCACACACAGCACACATTCCTCCTAATAATAAAACGTTAAATGTCATAAAGATTATAATTAAAAGGTAACGTTTAAATTTAAAATAAAAGAAGATGATATAAAGTATACATTTAATAAAAATAATAAAAAAATATTTTATAATTTATAACTATGAATGGAAGTAACGGATTTTTTTCCAAAACTGCAATTAAAATTTCGGATAAGTGTTAGGAAGGTTTTCGAGCAGTTTGCTTGTGTGGCTGCTCGACTACTACATATTCGCTACATCCATTGAGTGTGCGTATGCTAATGCATCGATATTCATACTTATTCCTCTTACACCACGACTATAACTTTACCATCCGTTCTATATAGAAGGCATTTCTGTCTCCAGGTCGTAGCCCACCATCGTTTGTAATTCAGTACCTGCATACAAACCACCTTAACCTTTAAAATTCACGAAACAGACATACTTTCAAAGCAGTTGTGAAAACAAGGCCTGTCGAGCAAAATTATACTTGCCACACACTAGAGCTTATACTTTCATCCTGTGAAATTTCTTTCTCTTATACACAAAACATAAAAATAGGCAATACAGAAAATTATTCGACTTAATTACCTTAGTTGGCACCGATCATCAGTTAATACATAAATCCACTAAAGATTGTTCCATAACTAAGCAATTATAACTTCGTTCACTCAAAACCATCTAATTTGCAAATTAGATAAACCCTTTCACACATCATCATACTACAAACGACCTTCATTATCATTGTCCTCATTTTTTTCTTATAAGCTACATAAATTAACGTCGTATGCATCGTAAACACCCGGCACTTGCATTCTTGGTATCATCTCTTCTTTCGTAAGATGAAAACCAACATAACAAAAACCTCAGGTCGTGACCATCAATTTGATCAGCATATCAGCCAAAACAACGAAGATGACGACGACAACTTTCCAATTTAAACCAAATCAGGTTGCTTTCCGCTTGTTTCGCAAAGAATTCAACGTAGATCGCTATCTTATAATATCATTTCGCATATCATGCACATAAATACCTTGTGGATTTTGCTTTGGATCTCAACATCGTGAGCGATTCTCATCTCCATGGCAGTATCATCTCCTAAAATACAGGCGTGCATATGATCGCACTATCTGTTTCACAAACGAAACCGTTTTTTTCAGCGTACCATCTGTCTTGCGGCAATTTGTACACATTTATTATACCGCATTTTACGCTATATATTATACTATACACTATCATGGTCGTTTTCTCATCTCACATGAAAGAATTTATATACAATGAGGTAAAATATTTACAGTTTCATAAAAGAAAACATGTGTTCGAATGTAAACAGAGGAAAATCAATTTTACCAATTGAAGCCTTCACGTGCTGCACATCGCTAATGAAAACATGTGGTAAAGAAAATCATATGAGAACCATATGATTTTTTGTTTGTAAACAGAGAGACTCACCTCCTTCAAAACCAGTTACTCATATCACTCTCACTCTCAATTAGTGCCATCATACGCAGCAACACAGCTCCATTACCCTCACACACCGTATCCCTCCCATTACTGCATTAAAAGCTTATATACCAAGTCTTCATGCACAATTCCCATTCTTCATATACAAATCGGTCCATATGCCCATCCTTCTACTTATGTTATTCAACACTTTCTTTCCTCTCGAAGACAACACAAAGGTTCTACAACAGCGGTATTTCGACCAGATGGGATTCAAAATGAATCCAACCTAACTGATGAGTTTTCCGTAAATCTTTGCATTTTGGACTACTTCGTTCAAGGTGGGAGTTTTGTAAATTTGCTATTCAATAGGTTCTATAAATTCATTAAAAGGTTTCTTGTAAATTTCAAATCCAATTTTAATTATTCATTTATACATTCAAGCCATATGTCAACAGGTTTGCTTTTGCCTCTTTTTTAAAATAAACAAGACCAAATGTAATTCTCACAATCAAATTCCTAACATGGGAAGAATGTACTCGTTTTAATTAAATATCATTCGTCAAGGTATTCCAAAATTATAATATTTTAAGTTAAATGTGCCTACGTTTGTCTATGAACGAGTTGAAGTTTTGTCTTGGAATGAACATCGTATCCAAAGAAGGTGAATATATATCTAGTGATCGTATTTAGTTAACTCAGTGAAATTGTCTTAGAATAAATGGTAGGTATTCTATCAGAAAATGTGGAGCAAGCTTTTTATTTTTCCTAAAGTGATGCTCCTTCGGAACATTGATCTGGACAATACTAAAAATCCCCGTTGGCAGCACCAGCCGGAAAGGTAAATTTCCTGTATGTAGCTTAAGATTTCGGAAAAGAATTTGGCTTGCGTACTACCAGACTTCTTAATGCAATTTTTGTAGCACCAAATGGGTATTTATTAACGTAAAAAGAATCTACCGACGTTCGTATTTAAAGACCTTTTATAGAGGCGCAAATATTTTGCTCATTCAATTGAGTTTCACATTTATGGATCACATATTGAAAATCGGCAGATAATAAATTGTTATAGACATATTAATACAGGTGTTGTCCTTTGCTGTTTACATAGTGGTTACCACACAAAGGTGATTACTTGTCGGCTTAAATAGCTCAAATAGATAATTTCAAAAGATTTCCATAAAAGTTTAAACAGCACTCGCGTTGCTATTAATATATATATATATATATATATATATATATATATATATATATATATATATATATATATATATATATATATATATATATATATTTTCAATTCTTTTCTGAACCATCAGGGGCCACCATTCTGAATTTTCATTGGAAACGCCTGCTAAATATATTAAGCTGTAAATTTTCGACTTTTTCATTTGTCATTCGATTTGCATAATTTTTTGCAGGTTGAATTAACTTGCTTTAATAACTTATAATTTCAAATTTAATCGGAATCTATTGAGAAACATGGCTGCTAGAGGGCTACAGAAATAAATAAAATTTAAGTCACCCGCTCTATGGGGAGATCCCCCTAAAACACTTTAAAATATTTTCTTGCACTGCAAATTTCGAGAGGCACCACTTTTGACCTACATAGAAAATTCCCTCATTCTAGCTCATGTGGTTTGCGAGGAAACTTGCTGTGACGCACGAACAAACGGACGGACGGACAGACAAGTCACAATTTGATAATTTTTTAGTTAATGGTAAAAATATTTTACAATATCCTAAAAATGGTCTGCTTTGTAAATACTTCCAAGTGAAGTCATTTAAAACGTTTCCCTGGAAATATTCATTATTTCAGTTGCTACTGTTGTGGGAAACCGAGCCAACCTCGAGACATTAGGGTCGGCAATGTCTCGAGCATTACTAACGCTTCACACATTTGTTCTCGTAGGTATACTGCATCATGCGCAAAAGCTTGAGAAGTAAGTGTATGCGTAAGTATGCCATATACTTCGTGCTCGTCCACTTAGCTTGGCATTAACCAACCCACAAATCTGGGGTAAATGGACATAGAACACATATAAAATCACTTCTCGAAAAGCTCAAGCTTTGTTGCTGGTCACCGATGGATGGCCACGTGAAAATTTTTCAAAACAATCCACTAACCTAATTTATTATTAATATTGATCGTTATTTTAATTGATTAAGCAAAGAGGTAAATGCACCCAATATCAAATGCAAATGAATGAGAACAAAGGTAAACTTGAGGTAAGCATTATAAATATAAATAAATATCCATGGCCATCAACAAACCAAACACTCTTGATACTCGGGCATTTAGCCCGAGACTGACAATTTTCAAGAGATTTCCAGCCCGGGTCCAGGTAGCCAAACGGAAAGCAGCCCTACGCGCATCAGCCAGCTATTTTGCCAGCCATATGTACATCAGACAAACAGCGTTGCTTGCCCTCCTCAAGGCTTTTGCCCGAGCAGTAGTTTCCCTAAGGCGTTTCGCCCAGGAACGAGCAAGTTGACGTGATTTCGATTCAGCGATCGTGCGGATAGCAAAATTCGCGCCAAATCGTCATCGGCAATCAATTGACCAGCTCGCACCGCCAGCAGCTACCGCGACCAACACGCATCGCCAGCGAACTCACCGGCACCACGCAACATCAGCATCATGCGGACATAACAATTTGGGCCAAATCGCCATCGGCAACCAATTGACCAGCTCGCACCGCCAGCAGCCACCATGATCAACACGCATCGCGAGTGAACTCACCGGTACCACGCAACATCAGCATCGTGCGGACATAGCAATTTGGGCCAAACCGCCATCGGCAACCAATTGACTAGCTCGCTCCGCCAGCAACCACCACAACCGACATACGTGGGCGGTGACTGGACAACCACCACCAGCAGCCTGTAATGAGATCGCAACCCCGTCCGTTGCTCGAGGAAGCAATTGCTGCGACGCCCAGAGCGTGTCCGGGGAAAATCACGATCGAGGAGTTCCGGACACGCTTCATCAAGCCGCTCGATATGACGGTGGTCGAGCCGAAAGAGAAGCGGCCAAGAGGTGAGCGCATTGTCGAGTTCCACCGCAAGAGCAGTGACCTGCGCCGATTGGCACGTCTTGCGGTAACCAAAGCGGAGTGGAAGGTATTCAGAACCCAAATCAACGCGTTGGAGCTAGAGTTTAAGGCAGAACAGCGCCGTAAACGGGAGGCACCCGCAACAAACGATCGGAGTAGCAATTGTAATTTAAAGATACAATAAATGTATTTGACGGAGGAAACGTGAGTTTCATTGGGGAAGCTATGAAGTAAAGTTGAGTGGAGTTTTCAGGTATTCCAGACCAAGCGAGTGGATACATATACGCACCAAATAAATTGAAGTGGGTATATTGGTGCTACGTCCAACGGAACTTGCCCCAGGTTGGTCAGGCCTTCGAAATAGTCCTAACACTACTAAAATAGCTAATTGTGCTTGCCTTCTGACCTTTGGGGGTCGCAATTTTGAATGCATACATTTGATTTTGGATTATTTTAAATCTTGTTTTGCTAGGACCTCATCAATCAATGTGCCAAATCTCGTTCAAATCAGAGCTTCACTCTAGACAGGGCAAAATAATTCAATTTTTAGTGAAAATGGCAGCTAAAAATATTAGACTTTGAAGTTTTGAGTTTCAACTGGCCGCCTTTTCGTTTTTTGCGACCTGATCTCCAGTTCTTATACATAATTCTTCAGATACTTATAGTTTCTATGAAACTACCAAATTTTATTAACATTGGTTGGAACCTTTGGTCACAACTACAACAACAAAATTTTGTACGTTTCGCGACCCTTGAGCGGCCGCCATTTTGTTTCAGCAGTACCCCCTCTAGATTTTTTATTGTGAGATTCAACACATACATCAGTGAACTTTTGTGCCAAATTTCACCTAAATTGGAGCTACACTTTAGCCAGAACAGAAATCACGATTTTTCGTCTAAAATGGTCGCCATTTTGTTTTCGCTTTGCCGATATAGCTGGTTCACGAACTTACTCACGAATTTACTCAATACACCTTTCCTGAAAATTTGGTGAAAACCGGAGCAAAATTGCATCCTCTAGCGTGGTCACAAATTTCGTTATATCCCATATATATATATATATATATATATATATATATATATATATATATATATATATATATATATATATATATATATATATATATATATATATACACACACACATATATATATATATATATATATATATATATATATATATATATATACATATATATATATATATATATATATATATATATATATACAGTCTTCCACAAAAGTCAAGGTACAGTGATAAATATCATGAAAATTGTTTGATATTTTTATTTAAAAAACCTATAGTGATAAAATTTTTTTGGTATTACTTCAACTATAATCATTACACTTTAAATTCATGTAAAACAAAACGAAAATTCTGTCGTATTAATATATTATTACATATGATGTGTTGGAAAGTCAATGAATGAAGTCCACAAAAGTCATGGTACACCTAAAGAAAAATGATACAAATTGTAATTATAGTCTTGCATAGTTATTTGAATTATACTTTTCTTAATATTTTGTCGGATATCCTTTCATCTGAATTACTGACTTCAGTCTTTTAGGCATAGAATATACCAATTTTTTAGTAAATTCGCTGCTGATTCTGGCCCACTCCTCCAATATAGCATCCTTAAGCTGCGCCTTGCTTGATATCACTCTTTTTCGGATTTTTGTCTCAAGCTCATTCCAAAGATGCTCTATAGAGTTCAAATCAGGGCTTTGAGGCGGTGTAGCAAGCATGCGAGTGTTGTACAATAGCCACATTCGAACTTTATGCGCAGTGTGCTTAGGGTCATTGTCCTGTTGAAACAAGAAATCTTCTCGCATACCTAATTTGGCTGCACTTTGTTTCATGTTGTTTCGTAGAATCTCTAAATAAGAGTTCTGATCCATAGTATTTTCGATGAATGTCAGATTTCCAACTCCAGCAGCAGCCATGCAACCCCAAACCATAACACCACCGCCTCCATGTTTTACTGTTTTAATAGTGTTCTTGGGATTAAATGCTTCTCCTACTTTTCGCCAGACCCTCTTATGCCCATTTACACCAAATATACAAAATTTAGACTCATCCGAAAATAAAACATTATCCCAAAACGTTATTGGTTATGCTTGTGCAAATGTTATTCTTTTTTGTTTGTTTATGGAACTTACAAGAGGTTTTCTTCTAGGCGTACGAGATGAAAACCCAGCTTCTACGACAGCTCTACGCACAGTTTCTGCGCTAACCTCCTTCTTATCATTAATTCCAAGAACATCGCAGATTTTTCTACAGCTTAGAAATGGATCTTGTTTTACCATTCGCGAAATTTTTCTCTTGTCCTTTGCACTTAGTTTAGATGGACGACCTGTTCGGGGCACTTTTTCCACTCTATTTTCCTTCTTAAATCGATTTATCACTTTTTGAATGGTTGACCGACTTCGCAACACTAGTTCAGCTATTTCAGAATATGATTTGCTCTGATTTGAATGCAGATTAATAATTATTTCACGCTTCTTAATACTCAACTCCTTTCGACTCATTTTTTAAAAATTTTATTAAATAAAAGATACACCACGAATACGGACGCGATATTAAAGACAGCGGCCTACAGTTGTTAACTCACTCTGATAATATGAACTTGGGGGGTTCCCCTTTTTTACAAATAACAGGGCATTTTCTGCAACTGTACCAAGACTTTTGTGGAGTAGAAAAGAGACATTGCCAACAAAAAATTATTGTCTTCAATGATCATTATTGCCGAATCCCTTTAAATTTATGAAAACTTAAATTAAACAGAACTCGTATTATTACCATTTCATAACTTTTGGTTTTCAAATAAAAATATTGATTCAGTAATACAATTTTCAGTTACCGATTCTCTGTACCTTGACTTTTGTGGAAGACTGTATATATATATATATATATATATATATATATATATATATATATATACATATATATATATATATATATATATATATATATATATATATATATATATATATATATATAAATATATATATATATATATATATATATATATATATATATATATATATATATATATATATAGATATCTATATATATATATATATATATATATATATATATATATATATATATATATATATATATATATATATATATATATATATATATATATATATATATATATATATATATATATATGGTGATTCAAACTAGTGGTTTTTCACGTATTGTTTTTAAGTAATCTTTCCTTAAAAATTGTTTCAGCATTGGCAGCTTATCGGCACGGATATTGGGCAGAAGTTGAAGTGTAACTAGGTGATTCACTCAGTTAACCAAACTTTCTGCAGTTCCCAATTGATCTATTGTCAAACGACTGAACAAGATACTTGGAACTGGTTTAGTGATGTACCAAATCAGCAAGTAATCTGTGCTTCACTTATTGCTTAAAACAGTTGAATCTAGGTAAACTGTGGGAAGGAATATTTATTATATTAATAAATGTCCGGAATCATTCAAAAATGTTTTGTGAGCTAGAAAAACCTTTCACTTTGGAAAAAATGCGGGATATATTCACTTTGAAAACCGCAATAATTTATCAAGCATGTCACCTAATCCTAGTTTGCGAGTGTTTAATCAAGCAAAATTATTCAAATCTACAATATCTATTTTGCATAAGATATTATAGTTTCTAATGCAAACATTGAGGGTTCGTTGAATTATGATTCGTTCGGGATCCCAACTCTGCCCCACAGGTTAGCTATAGTCCTTTGCGGAATTCTATTCAAAATAGACGTTTAGGAAATCTCATCGAGTGAGTCATTGTTTACTGAAATATTAATCTACAAATACAGTTGTTTCCAATGGAAGCTCTTTATACACTGAACAACCTAACCAGGCTTTTTACTTGCTAGCCTCAGACCCTCAAGCGCAATTTTACCCGTCGGTCAAATAACGATTTATGATAGTATTTTGCTGTGTCTAATAAACACAGATTGTACGACAAGCATTACATGTATATGAGCAGAAAATGTGATGAATTCAAACAGACAACCGCTCTGTACGGAGTTCATAAGGACGTTTGTACGGGATGAATTTAGGCAACCATGAGCTGGAAAATAGCAAACATTTCCCCTCCTTATTTGAGGCTATAATTGGTATGAATATCTTTAAAACGTGGAGCACTGTAATTGATCTTTTACATACTTACCCGATTATTTGCGGAAATTGAATTTCTTTTGCAGCCAATGTACCAGCAAAAATCATTCAAGATTTTATAATTTAATATATGTTACATAAATGAATCCACATCGAAATCAAACTCTTATTCTATTGAAGTGAAAAGATTGATAGATAAAATGAAAACTGATTCGAAGAATAAGAATATGACTCAAATGAAAAGTTATCCTTCACACATGAAATTTAATATTCGCTTCAACAGTAAAACAAGTGAACTGATATATTAACAAAAGTATACATTTGGTCATTATACCAAGGGATTCGTAGAAAAAGAAATTCAGGAAAGTTTAGGGTAGGGAATTATTCAGCCTTCTTCTTGTCGCTATAATTTACTCATTATTGTTTTTACAATAAAAAATAAATCTGGTTACGGTTGAGGACGTCGTCATCAGTGTGAGACACTGAAGATGACTCAAGCGAGTCCAAAAGCCTCCGCTTACTGAAAGATAATTGATTCTGTAGATGGAATGGATCCAGCATATGTAACTATAACAGGCCAATTGAAAAGTCCCCGGTCAAATGGGGCCGTTTTTTAACGATTTCATCCTTTAAACAATCCAATAAAGTTATGTAATAATCGCTGTTGTAGTCTGGCCCTTTTGGGGGTAATCAATGAAGAATATACCTTGCACATCCCAGAATACTGATGTCATAACCTTGCCAGCTGACTGCTGTGTTTTTCCTCGCTTTGGATTCGGTTCATTGTGTGCAGTCCACTCAGCTGATTGTCGATTGGACTCCGGAGTGAAATGATGGAGCCTTGTTTCATCCATTGTCACATATAGATGCAAAAATTCAGGTTTATTGCGCTTTAACACTGCTCAGAATCATTAACACGTTGTTCCGTCACCCGTTTTGCACAGCTTTCTCATGTACAAATATTCGTGAATTATGTGATGTACGCATTCAGATGATATCTTCACAATGTTTGCTATCTCGATCAACTTCACTCAATATTATTTTGTGAATTTTTTGATGTTTCCGTCGGTGACAGCCTCTTTTGGGCGGCCACTGCGCTCGCCATCTTCAGTGCTCATTTCACCACGTTTAAACTTAGCAAATCAATCAATGATTGTTGATTTTCCTGGTGCGGACCCCGGAAAATCTTCATCAAGCCAAGATTTTGCTTCAACTGTATCCATCCCTTCAAAAAACAATATTTTATCAGCACACGAAATTCTTTTTTTTCCATCTTTTTTCAAATAACAAAAGTAGCTACACTCACAACGCAATATCTCACTAACTAATGGTCGGACTGCTGTAAAATTTTGACACGTATCGCTTGAAGGTTGATACTATCTAAAAATCATACGGATTCAATACTAGCACCGCCATCTGTGTATCACACCGGGGACTTTTCAATTGGCCTGTTATTTGAAATATTGAAACAACCCCACATACAACTAAAAGTTCCATCAAAAATTACAAATTAGCCATGTATCCATATCCACTTACCCCGTTCATTGCTAATAAAATATTTATAGACAGTTGCACTCTACAAATTTTAATGTAACTTAAAAAAAATTTTGGAAATTATATCTCCAACAAATACTTTACATTGAAAAAAAAAAAATAATATATATTTTTTGATTTTGTCACTAGTAAGAGAATTCTAAAAAAAAGTTGAGGGCAACTTTTATCTTAAGCGGGACGGAGTTAAGACGCAAGCAATTATACCTACATCCAATCATACCTACATCCAATTTTACCTAAATCCAGATTTGAGTGATAATCACACTCACGGTTTCTTTCTTTGAATTACCTTGGTAAAACCCAGGACACTAAAACAATAAAATAGCTGAATATTTATCCCTGAGCTAGGATTAATAATTTACATATATACGGTAAAACCTCAAGTTATACTTGTATAAGACAGGGAAACTCCTCGAATAAGACATGGAAACTCCTTGAAAACATAAAACATGAAATGTATCTTATGTGACGATCATTTTTAAGATACATATTCGTACATAGTTGTTAGGGATAGTTGATAAGGTATAAAAAGGTTGTTAGGTTACTAAGAGAGTTTATTTATAAATAATAAAGGTAGGAAAGAAGATCTTGTGCAAATTAACTTTCTTTAGATATATAAAATACTGCAATAGGTATCAATTTTTTTATTATGCAAGCTTGAAAAAGGATCTAATATTTACCAAAGTTATAGTCATTTCAATTTGCTGGCACTAGAAATAAAACAATACTTGAATGTGTCGCGAGTCGGCCACGTTTTCCGCAGCCTAGACACTACGGACAGATTTACTAAAAACTTCAAGAAAAATATATCATCTTAATGTATATAATAGTTCACTTAGCCAATAATATCGGCAATGCAAAAAGATAATGACGCGACAGAAATGAAACATGAGTTTGGGTCCCTTTTGCTCAATTATTTTTACTGAGCTTGTTATTAAACTGATTTCTGTTCCTCTAGTACGAGTAGGAACGTAACTTTGCCTTTTCAACATATTTCAAACTCCTCCTAATTTTTGAGAAGTCGATCTCACCATCCGTTGCTAAATTTTTTTATGCTTCCCCAAACACGTGTGGTCTCTTCTAAGGTTTGGCATCTGCGTTAATAATCCTATTAGCTTCATTAATTTTTGAAAATTGTTTTTTTAAGCAATTTTACTTAGTCTTTTGTTCGTCGTTTTATATGGATTGGCATGCCGAAGGAGTTTTGCAGTTGAAGGTATGTATAGAATATACATAGTAGTCCAGCTTTAAAAAAATATCACACGGCCAACTTAGGATTGGAGTAACGATCAATAACCTATAATCATATACATATGTAAATTCATGTTGTATTCGGGACATTTGCAAGTGTTTACTCGTCTTACAATGTATTAACAGCTATTATTTACCAAGAAATTTTCACTTGTTGCACTTGATGCCAGAAAGCGTTATTAATAGAAAGATGAATTTAAACTTAACTTGACACGTGACATGTATATAATAGTATATACGTGTCATCTTTTTAAGTTTATATTTATGCGCATATTGTTTTTTGTTTTTCCGAAAAGATAGCGCTGTTCATTTGATATACGAATATTACTCTTCCAAGGCAAGCAAACGTAACACCTAGTTGTTTCGAATGACGCCACAAATTCACATAAGTAGCAGTGCTTAAGTAAATTGATTCGACTAGATATAACATCTAAATCATCTCTCATCTTTTCTTATCTTCCCTACTGATATATAGCTTACAATGGCAGTGTATTTTAAGTGTCATCTTTGAGAAGAACAGAGTAGCACAACAGTAAATCTTGTAAGATGTGGAACTTTGATCTTATCTGAAGTTTTAAGCAGTATTTCAGTTTATAGCAAATCTTCGCTCAACATACAGGACTTTCTTGTATTTAATTTTTACAAACCCCGACAAACTCAAAGGCACAGCTGCATAAAAAATATTTAAAACTGAATTTTAATCAGACGAAATCATCTACTAAGTTTATTTTCAAGTGCTTGCGATTCCAATTAAAATAATTTTCTTGCTACAAATGACGGTGTTTGCATAGAAATAATAAGAAAAATAAAGTGTTTTTCCTGGGTGACTAGTTTTCTTGTGGAAGGCAGGTCAAAATGGGAGAAGAGATTGCCACCGATACCAGTGAAAAAGTTGAATTGACCAAATTTGGGAAATTTTGTCGGAAATATGGCATTAATTCGAATTTGATTATGCTGAAGATCACACTTTTCGTTATGTACGGAGGTATGTATTATGAAACCAGCCCCTTGATTTCCGGAAGTTTTAATTTATGAACTTACATCGTCCGGATCATTGAATGGAATATTTCTTTAGCTCAGTACTGTTTGTAACAGACACACATTGCAAGCATACAACGATTAAATTTTATCATTTATGTTTCTTGAAGGAAGTTATAATTGATGTTTAAATGGTGGATTGGCATTTATTCTTTATTCATTTGCTGGTATTGCACACGTAATTTTTTAGTTGAAGGAAAGGAACTACGCATAAATCGACGTCGGTTAAACAAAAAGTTTTACCATTTATTTCAAGGTGGAGTTGATCTCACGGATTGCGAAGAAAATTGTTCTAAGAAACAATTCAATATATATTTCTCGTGGCTCTCAATATTGTTAAGAAAATGGTTTGTTCTATTTTCTGGTGGATTGAAAACCTAATTTTGATAGGCTTATTGTGGTGTGTCTTCCATACGGAATAACTGCAATAAAATTCGTATTTAATGAGGCATTTCAGCAATAAATACGTTACTTTCAGCAATCAATACATAGAAAAATAAGTAATTAAAACGGTGAGATAAGTGGACAATTCGACCATGTTCATAGCCTCATTGCATTACGATTGCGTTTGATCCTGGACATTTTCTCTTGTATTAATTTGTAATTTGCTTTGAATGCCGCCATCTTGTTTTGGGGTCGTTGATGGGTGAAGGTACCTCCATAACAATTTGGGTAGACAGAACTTCGCTCACGTCAGAAGGGTTTTGTACTCAAAGTACGATATGTAGATACACACACGCTCATACACACACAGCCATACATAAATTCAAATGGATATTACTTTTGTAAGTGCGATTCAGGTTTTTTTCTTGAAAAGCCGTCAAGCCTTACTTTTTAATGAGCAGACGCGTTTCGACCCTTCGTGTCATCTGATTCATTTCATTGAAAATTACAAATATTAGGGGCTTTCATAGAACTATATAACTGCCAAATTTCAGCTAATTTCAACTTCTGAGGTATTTGTCGTTGTTGTACTCAAAAAAATTAACTCCGTGATTTGTTTCACATTTTTCGGTATTGCATCCAAGAACCTATAAAATGAAAAACTCACGCCAATAATGATGACTGAACTCCAAAAATATGATAATGAAAGGAACAGCCATTTTTGCTCCATTTTGTGTGGCCGACATTCTGTTTTAGTATTGCTGATATCAATGACTGAATATGATCTTAAAGGTATAATCCGATCAAAATATTAGTACATAGACCGACTGAAAAGTTCATATAGTAAAAAAAACTCGTCTGTTTTCATATTATAGCAGAAGAAAACTCAAAAAGCTAGTCTTTTTAAATGTGATTTCTTACTTCAGAATAAAAAAACATACTCGTATCGCTCTACCTATAATATCACATTTTATTGAATTCAAGGGGACTCATACAATTTTACACAGGAGATGTTGAAATTCATAAATCGTACTGCTTTCGACAACTATGAAAAAATTTCGGCTTCCAAGGTGCTGTTGATGTTTTACTCATAAAGAACTAACAACACAATTTTGAAAACTTCTCCGGACTGCATGTACAGTCATGAGTGAGAGACAAATTTTTCATATATTTCCCCTCTGTTGCATCTTTGAATATGAGTGCTGCATGTTTTGAATACTTCACTGAGGGACCTTATATTTGAAACAGCACATTACCCTCTCTTGTTAAAAAATTTAGCAGTACTCTATCCCATACGGGGAGATACCCTTTAGATTCTTTCGAATTTCGCATGTCATTTGCTTTCGCGATTAATTTATTACGGTGCAAGCTGCGAAATTAGACTAACACCAGCAAGGCTCTGAAGTTTTTCAGAATAAAAGTAAAACGATTTATTAAGTATCATTTTCAGGTGTTTATTTTGCGTGTTCTGAAGCTTTGTTACTAGATATTTAGCACATTGGATCCAGGTAGGTGAGGCATATAGGATGATCGGTTGGATTGCCATTTTGACGATGAGGACTTTGTTCCTGATGCCCGCGTCAACTGAAGCATGCCGAGTTAAGTTAAAATGCATCGTTTTAGAAATTCGTCTGACAAGCGATGCGCTCGGTTGGTCAGCGCGATGCATCTTGTCACTAATGAACGCCTTTTCATAGCGAAAATATATCTGACTAGTTATCATTGGATCGTAAATATTGTATTAAGAGAAGTTGTTACCAAAATTTTGGCTAGGCAGACTTTCAAATCGAAAGCCTTTATCTGTACCTATCTATCAGCTATTTTGCAGATTTCATCTTACCTATCACTGTATAATTTTCAACAAGTTCAGCCGGCTAACTCTAGCGGCTCAAATAATAATCCACAATATTTATCACATGGGCTTGAAATATGCACAATATATTTGTGGCAGTGATAGCCCGTGTAGTGTAGTAGGTAGAGTGCTACCTACTTCACTACGTGGTTCCACAGGTTCCTGATTCGAACTCTGTTGGTGATAACGAGATTTGTTTCTAGTGATTCTTTGGACGGACAATAACTCCATTCAGTGGACGTATCAACGGCCAAAGCATGGTGCTGATCGTATCACCTTCTCGAGTGCCGATACATTCGATCAAGATAATAAGGTACTCTATATACATACGAATATGTATCTTTAAGCGAAAGCACGAGAGAGGCTGTAGTGCTGAGGCAAAATATTTGTATAGAGCTTTGAGATATTAAATCACGATATTCCATACAAACTTTTAGATCTGTCTACCTGGACAATCAAAAGTTAAGGATCACCATCACATTCACATACATACATAGTTTTTAACCGATTTCAATTCATCACGTATATTTAATTTTTGTTGCTTTTTTATGGATGCTCATGGATAACTTTTAAACGAAGATAGATAGAAGAGCCCTGTTTTCAGCAAATGAAACGTCTTTCTTCATTTTAGGTTCCGTTTAAAGGATAAGAAATTCAAGTAGCGGTAAAAGACTTTCACCCCAATTTTTCAGGATAACTAATCGACGCGTGTAAGGATTTTGATTGTAACGGTTTCAAATGAAGCACAACATATTTCTCTAAAATGTACCGGAACAGAAATGTAATCCTTCCAAGGACAGTCTAGTTATTAAAAGTTCAATATGATACATTGATGTCGAGAAATTGAATTTAAATATTTGGTACGAAAAGTGCCAATAATTTGGCACTCTTTAAGAATTTGATGGAGATACTGAGTCCTTTGGTGACGGATGATAAAAATGATCAGTATCTTTAATTTTCTGCATAATCGGTACATTTTACTCAATCATTTCTACTGGAAATGACCCATATATTAATTCTAACATAAATGCGGCATAAATACAATTCAACAATAGTTAGAGGGAACATTTCAGGGTGCTTTTCTCTTTCGCATTCATTCTTTGCTTACCGATAAGTTTAGTAAGGGATCCTTCTTACATCCTTAGACGTAAACGTTACACATAGGATTTATAAAATTTCCCGCAGAAATAGAATTGGGTGATTGCAAATTATAGAGTTGATTCGTTACTTTCAAGTTAATATTATACATTATAACATATGCCCAGAAATCTAAAACTAGTGCTTCCCATACAAAAGACCGGCGAGAATTGCAGCCTTAAAAGAGATACTTTTCCTTCTATAACTGATCATAACTTTACAGATTAAGATGAAAATGAATAGCCGAGTTTTCATTGAACCACAGGGTATAATTTTCATGAAACTTTCATGAAAATTAGGTACCATAGTTATATGAAAATGAAGGCGCTGGGTATCGAATGAACGTGAAGGAGTGATACGGTTATGAAGGATCTTTTTAAGTAAATTTCTTACATGTTGTATATATATATATATATATATATATATATATATATATATATATATATATATATATATATATATATATATACATACATATATATATATATATATATATATATATATATATTTATATATATATATATATATATATATATATATATATATATATATATATATATATATATATATATATATATATATATATATATATATATATATATATATTTACAAGTGTCTGTGTGGCCTAGTGGTTAGATCATGAACGCATAAGCCAAAGGTCCCAGGATCAAATCTCGCTGGGAGCAACGTGATTTAGTTCAGGGGATTTTTCGGACAGACTAAGTATGTTCACTCAGTGGTGATATGTACTGATTTAATCAGATCATATCATTGCTGAGTAAGCACACGGGAGCTTGGTACTGACCAAACCAACTTCCGAAGAAATCAATACGGTCATGAAAATTAGATACTCTAACTATCTCTAAGCGAAGGTCCGAGAGGGGCTGTAGTGCTACAAAGAAGAAGAATATATATATGCAAATATATATATTTATATATATATATATATATATATATATATATATATATATATATATATTTATATATATATATATATATATATATATTTATATATATATATATATATATATATTTATATATATATATATATATATATATATATATATATATATATATATATATATATATATATATATATATATATATATATATATATATATATATATATATATATATATATATATATATATATATATATATAGTATATATGTATGCATATATATATATATATATATATATATATATACACACACACACACATATATATATGTACATATATATATATGTATATATATATATATATATGTATATATATATGTATATATATATGTATATATATATATATATATATATATATATATATATATATATATATATGTATATATATATGTATGTATATATATATATATTTTTTTTTTCTTTAAAAGCCGTCGGGCCTTGCTTAGTTGTGTGAGCAGACGCGTTTCGACTACTTTGAGTCATCTTCAGTGTCTAAAGGATGTGTTGAAGGGAGCGACTTTATATAGTCGTAGGATGGGTAATCAGCGAATAGGTAATTAGCGGATGGGTAATTAGCGGATGGGTAATTAGCGGATGGGTAATTAGCGGATGGGTAATTAGTGGATGGGTAATGAGGTCAGGAAGTAAATTACTCAATTATACCACGTAGGGGGATATTATGTTTTTGTTTTTTTGCTTGTTGGCTGTCCGTTTGTTCTGTTTCATCTCGTTTCCGTTTTCGTCTAAGAGTGTGGTCTAGGACTGAGAAAATTGCGTCGGAATTGGTAACAAGTTGTTCGTTGATAATGTCACCGTCTGTCTTTCTATGTTTATAAATTTCAAGCCTTTCTAGGATGTCAAGTCTCGGTCCTTTGTTTGTGTAGCAATTTCATAGAGTTTGTCATAGCATCAGGCTCATGTGCGTGGTTTTGTAGGTGCGTCGCATAATTGGAGTCTGCCTTGTTGTATAAGAAAGATCGTAGGGTCTCTTTGTATCTTGTCGTTAGTTTTCGTGTTGTCCTTCCTATATATACCATGTCGCAGTCCTTGCATGTCAGTTTATATATGCCGCTGCCTTCGTATATCGATGTGTCATTCAGTTTTGGCTTCAGTTTGTTTCCAATGTTGTTGTTCGTTTTGAATGCAGTTTGCAATTTGTATTTCCTAAGGAAGTTTGATAGTTTGTATGTCTCTTTGCCTACGTATGTTAACGATACCCACTGTTGGTCGTTCTTATGAGTTTCCGTCGGTTGGCGTTCCTGTTTTTGTTTGTACTGTGTGACTAGTTTGTCAATGTCGCATTGTTTGTATCCGTTATTATTAGCTATTCTGTAAATGTTGTTTAGTTCGTTGGAGTAGTTAGTAGGAGTCATGGGGATGGAGTGAAGCCTCTGCACTATTGATCTGTACGCTGCTAGCTTATGTTGTGCGAGGTGGTTAGATGTTTCATGTATGGTATGATCAGTTGTGGTTGGTTTTCTGTATATTTTGTAGTCCAATCGTGTTTGTTCACGTGTCACAGTTAGGTCCATATAGTTGAGTTGTCCGTTTCTTTCTTTTTCCATAGTGAACTTTATATTCGGGTGAATTTCATTCATATAGGCAAGTAGTTCGTCTTGTTTATTTTCTTGTGAGTCAATAACAATGAAACAGTCATCCACATATCGTCTGTAAAATATTACATTGAATCTTTTGACAACTTTGGGAATAAAGACTTCTTCCAAAGATTGCAAGAATATTTCTGACATTATTGAGGACACTGGATGTCCCATACCCAGACCGTCTTTGGCAATGTATATGTTGCTATTGAACTTAAAATAGTTCTGTTTGATTGTGGTCTTTATAAGATTGAGTATTTGATCTGTGAATCGTCGGCTGTTGTTGAATGAAAGTTTTTCTTCTAGTATGGCCAGTGTTTCATCGACAGGGATAGACGTATAGAGGTTGGTGATGTCTAATGATAAAAGTTGACAATTTTCAGTCAATTTTAAAGAAGTGGTAGAATTTGCTAGCTCGCGGCTGTTCTTTAATGCGTATTTGTCGTCAAGGTGCACGACATCAGCCATTATCGTTGCCAAGTATCGTGCTAATTGGTATGCAGGAGCTGGGCGGTAGTTGACGACAGGACGGATAGGAATATTGGGTTTGTGGAGCTTAGGTTGTGCTTTAAGGGGTGGTGTGCATGGATTTGGGTTTATGTGGCGTTGCTTAGTATTAGGAGGAATAATTAGTGGGGATTTTTATATTATTATTATATATATTATATTATTATTATATATATCTTTATATATATATATATATATATATATATATATATATATACATATATATATATATATATATATACATATATATGTATATATATATATATATATATATATATATATATATATATATATATATATATATATATGTATATATATATCTTTATATACATATTGTTACATGTACAAATAATTACATGTACAAATAATTCTGCGAACTGCTGTCGCAATTGTTTTCATAATCATTAAGAACGTCAACAAATGAATTTACTCGAACCCACGAGAACCCAACAAGCATGATCAACATCTGCAAGTGACGTATATATATATATATATATATATATATATATATATATATATACATATATATGTATATATATATATATATATATATATATATATATATATATATATATATATATATATATATATATATATATATATATATATATATATATGTATATATATATCTTTATATACATATTGTTACATGTACAAATAATTACATGTACAAATAATTCTGCGAGCTGCTGTCGCAATTGTTTTCATAATCATTAAGAACGTCAACAAATGAATTTACTCGAACCCACGAGAACCCAACAAGCATGATCAACATCTGCAAGTGACGTCACTCCATTCATTAATTTGCTCGAATCTACCAGGTACCTCTCGGTAGAACATTCGCCAATGTACGAGAAATGGGTGAATAGGTAAAGACCCTATATAAAGGCGAGCTGAATGAATGGGGGGATTTCATTCATTCGACCGCGATAAGAACTGCGATAGTGTGTGGAAAGCGAATAGAAAAGTGATTTTCGTACTTGTGAAGTGATTTAGAAGACAATTGCGATAAGAAATTTATGGACAAGTGTTGCATTTTTTAATAGTGAAAATTAAAATTAGTGAAAGTGTTAAATCGATTATTGTGCATTATTGTAATTGAATAAACTCTCTTAACTTAAATTAAAAGACATTGCGTTTTCACTTTCCCGGAACATTAAATTATTGGCCGCGAACCAAATAACACGCGACAGTGGTGTCAGAAGTGGGATAGAAAAATTTTGAAAGTGAAAATTTGAACATTTTTATAGTGCACAATAGTAAAATTTAAAGAAACATTTAAAATGCCATGAAGCTTAAACTTAAAAAATTAATGAATTGACCATGTCGGAGCTTAAGGAAGAGTTGGAACAGCGAAACCTGGCTACGCAAGGTACAAAGGCCACACTGATTGCACGCTTGCGTGACGCGATCGAGTCGGAAGGCGTGAATCAGGATTCGGGTGAGTTCTCAGATGCGGAAAAAGGCGCAGGAGGTGAAGGAGTAGCAACACCAAAATCAAAGGAGCCAGAAAATGCGCTGATGCAAATGTTAATGCTGATGCAGCAAGAGCTGCGACAACAGTCATCTAATTTAACTGCGAAGCTGGACCAACAAGCAATCGAAATCAAAGCAGACATCAAGGCAGACATCACACAGAAGCTGGAGAAACAGTCAACCGAAATAAAAGCGGAACTCGGTCATCTGAACAAACAAATTAAAGGCGTCGAGAAAAAGGTTGACCAGATCCAGGAAAAGGTTTACCAGGTCGAGGAAAAAGTCAGCCAGATCGAGGAAAATGTCAGCCAGGTCGAGGAAAAGGTCAGCCAGGTCGAGGAGAGAATCAACCGTGATATATAACACATAAAAAAAGAATTAGAAGCAGCGAAGATAGTAACCGCCTCACCAGCCCCACTTATAACCGCAGCGCAAAGCTCATCTAGAAATGTGCAAGCACCAATATTCGATGGGCAAACGGTCTGGACTATTTACAAAACCCAGTTTGAAGCAGCCGCTCGCATAAATCACTGGAACGAGCAGGAACGAGCAACTGCATTGATTCTTGCTCTAAGAGGCCCAGCTGCCGAGCTGTTGCAGACGATCCCCGTTGAATTGCACTCAAACTCGAATGCTATAATGAATGCGCTCGACATGCGTTATGGAGATGATCATCTAAAGCAGATTTATCGGTCACAGCTAAGACATCGGGTGCAGAAGTCTGGTGAAACCCTACAGCAGCTAGCCCAAGACATTGAGCGACTAGCACTTTTGGCTTACCCAGCCTACGACCCAGAACATCGAGATGATGCAGCGACAGAAGCATTCATCAGCGCACTAAAGGACCCGGAATTGCAACAAGCCGTGCGTTTAGCCTGAAAGCAAACGGTTAAGGACGCATTGGCTTACAGTCTGAACTTTGAGGCAGCGAAAAGTGCGACTCGTACCACTGCCCGGGTCCGTGAGGTAGTGGCAGACGAGTGCAGGTGTGAGCGCGTGGAAATTGAGCGAGACCCGCATGGAAATGGTGCGCCTAGATGCTGGAATTGCGGAGAGAAGGGGCATCTGCAAAGAGACTGCAAGAAGCGGAGAAAACAAAGCTATTGTCCAGGGTGTGCAGCTAGGAGGAGATCCAGACCGAGTCAGGAGCCCAGAATGGAAACCCTTCAAACAGAGGGGTCGGGAAACATGTAAGAGCCAACTTCGTGGGGCAGAGGTTGGCTAGGAGGATCGACGTCCTCAGCACCGCCATCACCGTGTCAAGACTACATCGTGGAGAAGCGGACTTACGCCTTCTGGGTCAAGTTTACGGAGAACATTCCACCATAACAATCGACACTGGTGCAACCCGATCGATTATCCGACCAGACCTAGCTAGACAGCAACAACTCCACAAGGGCAGAATTTTCTCACTGCAGACAGCTACGGGCAAAACTGCACCTGTTCATGGAGAGGTCAACCTCCAGATACAGTTGGGCGACCTTGTGTTCCGACATAATTTTCTGGTCGCGAACATTATGGATGACTGCATTCTCGGAATGGATTCTCTGCGACCACATGGAATCACGTTGGATTTGGGCAAACGGGTATTGAAATGGCAGAATGTCGAAGTACTGATGGAAGATCCCAGCGTCCAAGTTCCCAAGATGAATGTAGTGGTATGTACTGACACTGATGTACCAAATTCTTCCGAAAGAATTGTATGGGCCAAGCTTGATGGTGATTCTGGAGACCACCGATCTTATCTGATAGAGCCAACGAAGACGTCCGCATTGCGCAGTTTGATTGTAGGACGAAGCCTTGTAAGATCTTTAAGGAACGGATACGTGCCGGTTAGAGTCCTTAACACCGCAGACTCAACCACGAGCATCAAAGCGGGAGAAGTCATCGGCAGCTGCCAGCCTGTTTCCACCATCACCTCTTTAGAAGCTACTCACGACCATCATTGGAAAAGGAGGCAAGACACAGACAAAGCCCGGGAATCCACGTCTGCAATATTGAAGCAGGTCAAATTGCCAGTGCAGCTATTCAAATGAGCCTCTGATCTGGTCACCAAGTACAGTGACATCTTCTCGACAAACCCGGATGACCAAGGCCGAACGAGTATGGTAACTCACGTCATAAATACACAGGGAGCCAAGCCGATTCGACAAGCAACGAGACGTCTCCCTATAGCCAAACAAGGAGAAGTGAGTGCGCTGATCTCGGACATGGAAAAACAAGGCGTTATTGAACCTTCTGTCAGTCCATGGGCCGCGCCTGTAGTTCTAGTAAAGAAAAAGGATCGTAGCACTCGCTTTTGTGTCGACTATAGGCAGCTTAACGACGTCACTAAGAAAGATAGTTACCCACTCCCACGCATCGATGACATCATGGACACTTTAGCCGACGCAAAATGGTTTTCTACACTCGATCTGAATAGTGGCTACTGGCAGGTAGAAATTGACAAGAAGGACCGAGAGAAGACCGCATTTTCAGTTGGGACCGAATTGTGGCAATTCGTGGTGATGCCGTTTGGGCTTTGCAATGCTCCAGCCACTTTCGAACGCTTGATGGAATATGTGCTACATGGTCTAACCTGGAAAACCTGCTTGGTATACCTAGATGACATCATCGTCATCGGTAGAACGTTCGAAGAGTATGTGCGGAACTTACAAGAGGTTTTCTCCCGATTACGACTGGCAAATTTGAAACTTAGTCCCGACAAGTGTACTCTTTTCGCAGATAAAGTAAAATACCTGGGACACGTCGTATCAGCAGAAGGGGTCAAAACAGACCCTGAGAAAATTGAAGCCGTGAAAAGCTGGCCAACACCAAACAACAAGCGCCAACTACGAAGTTTTCTGGGTCTGGCGACCTACTATCGAAGATTCGTCAAAGACTTTGCCAAAATAGCTAAGTGTCTCCATCAGCTAACCGAGAAAAATCGTCCGTATGTCTGGAATGAACAATGCCAGACAGCCTTTGAGACCCTGAAGGAAAAGCTGTGTGAATCACCCGTGCTGGCGTATCCGAAACCCGGAAAAATGTTTGTAGTTGACACCGATGCAAGCAACGGCGGTATTGGAGCTGTACTCTCCCAGCAGATCAATGGCGAAGAAAGAGTCCTCTCTTATCACAGTCGAGTTCTCTCAAAAAGTGAGAGGAATTACTGCGTGACCAGGAAGGAGCTATTGGCTATAATAAAGGCCACCAAGCAGTTCCACAAGTATCTATATGGCCAGAAATTTGTTCTTCGAACGGACCATGCATCACTGAGATGGTTGCTCAACTTCAAAAACCCCGAGGGACAAGTTGCGAGATGGATCGAAAGATTGCAGTCATATGACTACGAAATTGTTCATCGGAAGGGCGGAGTTCATGGAAATGCTGTCGCCCTATCCCGCCGTCCATGTCCAGCTAACTGCAAGCATTGCCGACGGATTGAGGAAAAGGAACCGCTCGTTGATCTGCGATTGATAACGGCGGAATTCGATGGAGGTTGGTCATCGGAGGAGATTCGAAACGCCCAGTTAGCTGATGAAGACGTCGGATCATTGCTCGTATGGAAGGAGACGACTGGGCGGCCTGAGTGGAAGGACGTTTCAATGCATGGCGCAACCCTGAAAAGCTATTGGGCACAATGGAACTCCCTTCAGGTGGAGGGTGGCGTACTCAAGTGGAAATGGGAAACGGCGGATGGTAGCTTCAATAGGATGCAAACTATACTTCCCAAAAGCCGAATCCACGATGTGGTTAAGGAAATGCATGAAGGATCCTCGGGAGGCCACCTTGGTGTTAACAAGACCTTAGCGAAATTGCGGGAAAGGTTCGACTGGCTCCACGCTCGAGAAGACGTAGAGGACTGGTGTCGCAGATGCACAATTTGCGCTTCCGTCAAAGGCCCAAAGCGACGACTGAGAGGACAAATGCAAACCTATAACGTAGGCGTGCCATTCGAAAGGATTGCTGTTGACATCGCAGGACCCTTTCCTGAATCCGATTGGGGAAATCGATATACGCTGGTTGTAGCCAATTATTTCAGCAAGTGGCCCGAGGTCTACCCCATTCCCAACCAGGAAGCAACTACCGTAGCTGAACAGCTAGTGTTAAATTGGGTCAGTAGGTACGGTGTACCTTGCGAATTACATTCAGATCAAGGCCGAAACTTTGAGTCACTAGTTTTTGGCGAAATGTGTGAACTACTGGGAATACGGAAAACGAGGACAACACCGCTGCATCCCCAATCCGATGGAATGGTCGAACGGTTCAACGGCACGCTCAATAAACATCTGGCCAAGATGGTTGACGAGAACCAAAGGGACTGGGACCGACATATCCCACTATTTTTGATGGCGTACAGAGCTGCCGAACATGCATCGACGGGCCAAGCCCCAGCCAAAGTCATTTTTGGAAAGACTATTCGTTTGCCAGCCGATATAAAGTTCGGAACACCCCCTGAGAAACCCCAAACGGTCTCGGAGTACGCAAGTGATCTAAGACAACGGTTGAACCAGATACATCGGACAGTGCGAAAACACCTCGAATCGGCTACTGACCGCATGAGGACCAGGTATGATCTAAAGGCTAATTCTACTGGCTTCCAGCAAGATGACTTGGTGTGGCTTTATAACCCGCAACGGCGAAAGGGTAGGTCTCCAAAGTTGCAACATAATTGGGAGGGACCATACCGAGTTACAAAGCGAATCAACGACGTCGTATACCGAATACAGGAACATCGTAAGCCGAGAGCTAAAATGAAAATTGTGCATCTGGACCGTCTTGCCCCATACAACACCGAGGGAGAATTGACTACAAATAGCAACACATCTTTTCGGGGCGAAAAGAACTGAGGTGGGGGCAGTGTTACATGTACAAATAATTACATGTACAAATAATTCTGCGAGCTGCTGTCGCAATTGTTTTCATAATCATTAAGAACGTCAACAAATGAATTTACTCGAACCCACGAGAACCCAACAAGCATGATCAACATCTGCAAGTGACGTCACTCCATTCATTAATTTGCTCGAATCTACCAGGTACCTCTCGGTAGAACATTCGCCAATGTACGAGAAATGGGTGAATAGGTAGAGACCCTATATAAAGGCGAGCTGAATGAATGGGGGGATTTCATTCATTCGACCGCGATAAGAACTGCGATAGTGTGTGGAAAGCGAATAGAAAAGTGATTTTCGTACTTGTGAAGTGATTTAGAAGACAATTGCGATAAGAAATTTATGGACAAGTGTTGCATTTTTTAATAGTGAAAATTAAAATTAGTGAAAGTGTTAAATCGATTATTGTGCATTATTGTAATTGAATAAACTCTCTTAACTTAAATTAAAAGACATTGCGTTTTCACTTTCCCGGAACATTAAATTATTGGCCGCGAACCAAATAACACGCGACAATATATATATATATATATATATATATATATATATATATATATATATATATATATATATATATATATATATATGTATATATATATCTTTATATATATATATATATATATATATATATATGTATACATACATATATACATACATACATACGTATATATGTATATATATACATATATATATATAGATTTATATATATATATATATATATATATATATATATGTATATATACATATATATATATATATATATATATATATATACATATATATATATATATATATATATATATATATATATATATATATATTTATATATGTATATATATATATATATACATATATATATATATATATATATATATATATATATATATATATATATATATATATATATATTTGTGTGTATGTGTGTGTGGTTGAATGTATATGTGAGTCTCGCAAGTTTGCTTCGATTTTCGCCAAATTTTCAGAAATATATCTGTTCTGACCAAAGAATAGCTCCAGTTCGTACCAAAACTGGTACAAACATTTATTCAATTGGGTGATCAGCATACAATAAAAAATCCAAAGTCGAACAATTTGAAACAAAATTTCTCAAAGCTACAATTCATATTCGGTTTTTATGATATCTGAAATCAAGGTAGACGTTGATGAGATCATGTATTAAATTTACCAGAATTAAATTCGATTCCTATGAACGCTGCAGATTTTAGCCGTGGTGGTTTTTGCATTGCAGTAAAAAATTATATTTTAGTATACGAGTACATGATATAATGTATTCAAGAAACTGAGTTTTGAAAGGTTTGAAATGAAAAAATTTGCCACTTAAAAAGGGTGAAATAAAAAACTTTTAGAAAACAAGATAACCGACTTCAATATGCCCTAAAAATGATGAAAAAAGTTTTATGGACACGGTGCCAAATCAATTTTCTCATTTCTAGATAAATACGTACAAAATCTGCACCATCACAAAAGAATCGGGGAAAAAATGATATGGCATCGCTTCCATAAAATTTATTTCATCATTTTTAAGGGCATTTCAAACGCGGTTTTCTTTTTTTCTAAAATTTTTTTTTGTATCACAAAAGTCAACAAAGCACTTTTTATGTTCTTACTTGGACATAAGTAAATAAAAAATTAATAAGTGAAAAGATCAAATATAGACTTTCAAACAAGCTAAAGACATTTTGAGCAATGAATAAGGAAACTAAGTCTCCACACAGTTTTGGAATGGTTAAACTTTGTTTGAAGTATTTCAAGTAGAAATAAATCAAACGAATTATGACCATACTAAGGCCACTATTGAGTTTTGTACATAAAGATGATTTTAAAATAATTTAAAGATAATTCAAGAGCTACTATGGAAGTATTATAGGATTACTTAATACACAATCATCATTTGATTTCATGTTTTCTTGCCAAACGAGACGACTCCCCACTTTACGTTCTGGCTTCACCCTTATAACCAAAACTAGTCTAATTGATGTTTCATTACAAAATATAATTATTACTAGTTCGTTATGGTTTTCAAAATCACCTAAAAATATTTATTCTAGCGATATCTGAAATAGCAAGTTGAGTAGGAAAGAATCTAGTTCTACCGGAAAGGTCTGTACCTGACATATAACTTGTAGACATTTATTCTAAGCCTTTCATGAGTAAACTCTCATAAAGATATTATAAAAATATTTTTGGTCATGAAATTTGCATGAGACTTTAGCTTTTGTGTTTCTTACAATATTTAATCATCTTCATCTATGGCGCGACAGCCCAAGTCGGGCCTTGGCTTTCAGGACTAATCTCCTATTACCACGGTTCCGCGAGCTTGTCCACCAGCTTCGAGTCCAAGGTCTCCCCGCTGGACGTCTACTTTGTACTCTACCCGTTAATGTTCTTTTCGGTAGCCGGTTTTCTTCCATTCTTCCTACATGCCCCGCCCATTGCAATTCACTTAACTTTACGTAAGAAGAAACAAGTGCATCGTCAAACAGTTCATGCAACTCATCGTTGTAACGAAATTTCCACTCTGTTCCTTATTTTAATGGATCATTGATCTTTCGGAGCACTTTGCATTAAAATATGTCCACTGCCTTTTCGCATTTGCTCGACAGGGTCCATGTTTCGCTTCTACGTAACAGCACAGGTTTGACTAATGGTTCGTAAATGTGGAGTTTATTTTGCCTGTGCACAACTCTGGACCTTGGAATGGGAAGTATGGAGAGTATGCTTTAGTAGTGGCGTCCAATCTCGTCCTTTTCGCCGCCTCTTCTATTCAGGTTGGCTCCAAGGTAGATAAAGTTACCCAAACTTTCAAGGTTGTAGTTGCCTATGGTCAGATTTTGTCAAACTGGAGTTTTGTTCCTCGTTTGAGTCATGAATTTGTGATAGTTTTAGTTTTATTAACCCGTAAGCCAATTCGGTTTGCTTCAGATCCTATGCTCAAAAAGCTCGTTTGGGATCTAATATTGAACGTGCCATGATATTGATGTCATCAGCATATGCTGCCAATTGTGTGGACTTGAAAATTACCTAAGGATTCAGCTGTTGTCTTCTTGATGACGTGTTCCAGCGCAATATCAAAGAGCATTGGGGCAAGTCCATCCCTTTGCTTTAAGCCTGATTCCATTATGAAGCTGTCTGTTTGTTTTTGACTTGGCACTCTGCGTTTAGCATCGCGACCTTGACCATGTAGACTAGTTTTGTTGGGGCGCCAAATGAAGCATTATTTTGTACAGTGCATTTCTGCCAGCACTGTCGCATGCTTTCTTCAAATCTACAAAGAGTCGGTGGACATTGATGTTATATTTCAAGTACTTTTTGAGCACCTGCTTTACTAAGAATACTTGGCCTATTCCGTCCACTTCAGAAGCCTCCCTGATACGAGCACTCTCCCTTCTTTCTATGATTTTGGAGAGCACTTTATAAGACGTGCACAGTACGTGATACCTCCATCATTTTCACACTTTAATGTGTCCCCTTTTAGTGTACAAGACATATTATTATCCTTTTCCGCCGGTCCCCTGGTAACTGTTCCTCTGACCATCTTTTTTTGTTTTTTTTGTGGTTGGGGGTTGAATGAAATTTATGCACAGAGCGATTGACTCCCATGCTTGCAAAAAGGCGGTGGGACTACCCGCTAAATACCTCCCCTGTTAACCTGAGAGCCCAGCCTGGAACGGTTTGACACATTACTTTGGGCCTGGTCTCGTTTTGTTACACTGTGGGGCGCCTTCAAGCTAGGGGAGGGGGGAGAGGAAGTGTTAGACAAGCACACCCCCAGTCGCCAGCTGGTGTGAGTCCCTTTTATCGTCCAGGTCTGCCTGAACATAATGTGTCACCTGGTTCCATTTGTCAACCGAATCGAGCATTACCGCGATTGTATTATCCGGGGTGAGCTCTCCCGTCTCCCTGTAGTGTATTTATGCACGCGAAAAATGTGTGGAAGTCATTGTCTTCCTCTCTTGGGCAAAACCGACAATCGGGGGACTGTGACTTACTAATCTTGTGCAGGTAAGACTGAAAACACCCATGCCCGCTCAAAAGCT
Organism: Odontomyia ornata; assembly: GCA_963969285.1. NCBI lineage: Eukaryota > Metazoa > Arthropoda > Insecta > Diptera > Stratiomyidae > Odontomyia > Odontomyia ornata. The sequence continues at coordinate 203,255,124 of OZ017740.1, forward strand.
CAGTCAGACAAAAGTCAGTCTCACTATACCTTCGATTTAGCCACGGTCCCACATCCGGGATAAGGCGCGCAGTCCGCCTTCCCTTCGTGCAATTCACCCGAGACTGCTGTCAATTGTTGAGTGAGCGCTGTCTCTCTTCGCGGGCAACCATCTCTCTCATTTCGACGCAGGTAAATAGCGCGGTGCTCTCTAGCAAGGAAGGTAACAGGGATCATGTCTGCAATAACTCTCACCGCCAAATCAGAGACTGTACCTATGCCAAGTGTTTTTGGTATACTTCCTTACTGAGAGCGTCGCGCCGTACCTCTGCTCCATACAGTAGCACTGAGATCACAGCATTCACCAAGCGGCGTCTTCTTGATAGGCTGGGTCCTCTTACATAAGCCATAAGTCGACTGAGAGCCGATAATCTTGAAGCAGCCTTCTCAGCCGTTGCCCTGATTTGCTCAGAGAAGCTCATCTTCAAGTCGATCAGTAGCCCCAGCAACTTTAACGCTGGCTTAGATTCGATTAATATGTCTCCAATACTGATAATGCTTACTCTAGGGATTCTCTTTCTTGTCAAGATGACTATTTCGGTCGAGCAGTCATGTAGTCTCTCACTCTGCGAATTAGCTTACTTAGTCTAAATTACGGTTATTCAACGGTGTGTCTAGTGATCAGAGCTGCAACATCATCCGCATGGCCAATCAAGCGCGACTCCTCTCGTATCTTCAATCTCAGTAGCCTGTTATAAAACACGTTCCACAGGTCCGGACCAAGGACAAATCCCTGGGCAACCCCGATGTAACTTTCATGCCTCGTTGGCCCTACATCGTGTCGTAGAGTAGGCTTCGGTCCTTCAGGTGGTCCCTCTAAAGCCGTATTAGATATTCTAGAACTTGAGAAAGGTTTTCCAGCGTATCCAGAATATCCACACATCTACCGGAGCTTAAGGCGTTCTTGACTTTGAGTGTCATCAATAGGACAATCCACCACATGGTGCAACTATATGCCTCTAATTTTTGGACTGCGCACGCCACATCTGCAATCGTATCAATGGTGGAGCATCTTGCTCTAAAGCCGTAGATAGGACCCCAGCAGTACGAATCTCGTCGGTGAGTCTTCCCTTGATGAGTTTTTCTGGCTATTTCCCAGCAGTGTCTAGCATGCATGTGCTGATCGGCATGAGCCTTGCCACCTTCCATCACACCGGGAAAACTCCGTCACGTGCATAAGTGTTGAATATGCTAAGCAGCAAGTCAGAACATGGTGATAGACAAACTGCAACACCTCAGCTGGAACACTATCTGGCCATATGTTGCATATTAGTTGATGCAGAAGGTTACTTAGATAGGGACACCCGCTCTGAAGCAGTTCTGCTGTTGTTCCATCTATTTCAGGGGCCTTATTTTTTCTGAGGTCCCGTACGGTTGCCTGTGAATTGCTCTGTTTCTTGATTGTTCAAGACTTCAGCCATTATTGGGGACGTTGCAAGTAGCTTCTAGAAATATTGCAGCCATCTGTTTTTAATTTCAACTGATTTGCATATGATTATCCCTTGTACACTTTTGCAAAGACTTGTTTGTGGATTGAAACCGTCCATTCGTCGTTAGATAGAAGCATACGCATACGCTGATCTGAGTTCATGAGGGGTCATGTTTTCGTTTATCTGTTGGATCTTAGTGTAGATAGTCAGTCGTTTCTTTCTTCGGCACATTTTTTTAGCTTGATGCCGAAGGCTTTTATATTGTTCTTCTTTGGCCCAAGTTGGTCGCTGGATGTATTCTTTCTGCGCCTATTTTTAATCGCTTTTTTGCATTCTTCCTCGTACCAGTCGTTCCTACTTTTCTTTCATTAGTGCTTCAAGATCTCCTCGGCTGCTTCTGTTACCGCATCCTTTACTGTCTCCCACACGGTTTTGATGGCATCAGTACTTCTTTCCACATGCGAGGATATGTTGATGTAATTTTCCAGCGCTGACATGTATGTGGACATAACTTTATTTATCAGGTACCTTGGAGTAACTGATGCTCCTTGTTTGCAGCTCTTGGAGATGCGGCATCGAAACTTAGCCCTTATAGGGTAGTGGTTAAAACCAGCACATGTCGAGAATGCTAGTGGTGGCTCGTTTTTGTATGAGAACAGGGTCAATCTGGTTAAATGTGTGATCGTTTGGGGGTGCCCACGTTCTCTTATGGATGTCTCGATTTAGAAAGCATGTGAAGCATACTTTGAAGTCTCTACAAGTCACAAAGCTTATAAGCTATTGCCTGATGTCGCTGTTCTCTGCACGGAGGCTGTATTGCCGTTGCACCGTTTTTTGGCCGATTTTACATCATCCAGAACAGTCATTTTACGGAAATGCATCGATATTGCGTTCCAGGTTGCTGTAAAATAGATACTTGACTGCCTCTACTCTGTCTTCTGTAAGCACGCGTTAGTTGACCAGCCAGACATTGAAAGTACAAATCGCACAGAGTCTTTCGTTACTGGACTTGAAGTCGGTGATAGTTTGTGTAAATGTGCTTTCAACAACGAAAACCACTGCAAGCTCATGGCTTCCTTGCAGTTTTCCGGTTTTAAGCACAGTTTGCTTTTGCATGTCAAGTGTGTCTTCAGCATGCCATCTGGTTTTTCGCACTGCGAGGATGTTGACTTTATACTTATTTATTTCATCCAGTAGATGTCACAATGCGCCGGGTCAGTTCAATGATCTAATATTCCAAGATCCAAAAGAATTGGCCTTTATGCGTTGCGATATTGTTACTGTTTATCCGACCCGGTCCAAGGCTGTTGCTCTTTTTCCATGACTAAGCGGAGCATTGTCAGCGCTTTGACTTAGTCAGTTTTGGTCCACGAGAAGTGTATTTCATTTCCCACATACCCACTGGCTAGCCGGTTAGGGCACCGTTTATTCATTACCTGAGAACGCGTCCAATGGGGGACCGAAAGCATGAACTTTTTTCAAGTTTTTGGAAAAATTGATTATTTCGGCTTATATTTTAATACGTTTTTAACTGAAGGTGGGGAAGATGCGTATAAATGGAGCGGGTGATGATTGGTTGGCATTTTTAATGGACTGTCAGAAAAGAGGACTTGTTTTGAGGTTTCTTCAATTCAAACAAAGCTTATAGGAAACTCCAGAAAGGTAAGCAGAGTACGATGGGAAAAGAGATGATCCATTGACCGAGCAACGTAAATTGCGTGCATGTGAATTTCTGCCAATGGGCTTTCATCCGCACGTGGATCCCAACCGATAAATTTGCCTAGATATTCTCAAGGAAAAGTAGTCGGCTTTGCATGATGTTGGAACCATACTGCTATCAATTCAATAGTTACCAGCCAAACAAAGCAATGAGAGCCCGCTCAATGCCCAAGCGTCTGTGATGTGGGCTAATTAAGTCGAGGATAAAAAGGACTTGGATGCGTTCTAAGAGTAAAACAAAGATCTCTGAGACAATTGTTTGGTGTGATATTTTTACGCCGAAGAATACAGCTCGCAAATAACATTTTTTGTTCAGTTTTGACAATTTTGAAGACCAAAGCTCCAAGTATACAAATCTGTGGTAAGACCTGTGCTATCCATGGGTATGAAATATGGATACTAGCCCAAGCATCTGCAAACATATTGAACGCCTTTCAGCGATGAGTCCTGAGGCGAACCCGATACAATCATGAGTTGTATGAAATTTTTGACGAGCCGCGACTAGTAACGATTATTAGACTGCGAAGGCTTAAATGAACTGACCACGTGATTTGTATGGATGAGCAATGGAAACCCAAAAATGTATTCTTAGAGAACTGAATGGTGCAGACCAGTGAGGTAACCGACCCCTCATCGGTTCAAGACATGTAGTCTCAATACGTGTCTAGAGACTGTACACAGAAGGTCAACTACCTGAGCCACCCTTAGTCTAATCCGAGGTGGCTGCTTACAGGCTAACTAATTCGGAGAGTAGTTTCGATCACAGGTCTGATGTGAGATGACTAAGTCCAGATACATTTCTTTCGACCACCTGAGTCAAATACCCGTTTAAAATGCGTTTCAAAAATTTCCCGGGAAAATCTTGTCAGTGCTGTAAAGTGGCTTATGCAAGTGTTACGGTAGCCGTACCGCAATAATGACTCGGTCTACCTGCTGTCATTCATTTTTATGTACTGTAAAGGGCAACATATGCCAAAAGAGCGAATCATAATCAAACCATCTGGTGACGCGGCCGTTGTATCATGCATTAGTGGAAGTGGGTGTGCATCCATACTTGTTTTAAGAATTAAAACATACACTTCGCCATCGACCGCACTGCCTCAGTGGAACAGTTTAGTGACATGCATGAGAAATGGGGTAAATCAGCTTTAAGCTCCAGTTTTGTGGTTCCGCTAGTCATAGAGAGATGGCGGTAAAAACATACCATTTGAACTTTGATCATGTACTAGTTCAACTTGTTTTCATTATTTTGGTTGGTAGGCAATTAAGTCAGCATAGTTATGCTATAGAAGAAAATTAAACAAGCATTAAAATCGAGATGTATTCTTCCATTTGCCAGCTTAAGCGTGCGCCTGAGCTTATTTTACCCAAGGCACTTAGTCCGGGATAAGCGAATAAGAATCCATTCAACTGCGGCCCGAATATTAGCACTCCAAGGCAGTTACGCCTGGGGCCTGCAGTTGGACGAACAATTGATTGATTTTTCAATCTGACAGCATACTCAAGGCGTCAGCCTGAGTATCAGCATCCCAAAGCTTTGCGCCCGGGGGCCAGCAATTGGATTATTAATCAATTAATCCATAAATATAACTGCGTACTGAAGGCGTCAGCCCAAGTATAAGCGTTCTAAGACAATTATGCCCGGGGCCTGCAGTTTCAGCTTTAATTGATCGGTTTTTAAAAATATGATATCAAGTAAAATCATACATTTCATTTCCTTCAAATAAAAAAATAATTGAAGTAGTCGTAGATTCCGTGAATTTGTAGCTCCATTAATAATTGAAATTTATATATAGCTACATAAGTCCTCATTATCTTGTTCTGTTAAAAATTAATAAACTTCGAAGAATTCATTTTTAAAGTATGGTATTAATATTATATATTCAACTGAACATGTGATTGTATAACGTAATAAAGAACGAAATAAAAATTACGTCGTGAAACAAAAGCATATTTTTACTTATCTGGTTGACAAGTATAAACAAGTTGATAAGTGTTACACAGTGATCTCTCTCTCTCTCCGGGAGCTTTGATGTAGATATGGGATTCACATTGTAGTAAAATTTTAATTGCAGATTTTGTAAAATATTGTTTTTTCATTTATTTTTATTGAATGTAAATTTTATATCATTTTTTTCTATATTAAATGTAAACTTTTCATTCTAATCATATTCCTTATGATATTTAGTTTTTTATTATTATTTAAAATTTTTCATTCTTAAATTCCATTAATTTAAAAATTCAAATCGGCAATTAAAATTTCGGACATCAGAACATTGAGATAATACAGCCTTCCATGTATTCTTTTGCCAAATGCAATCTATCTTGGCTGAGCTAGCAGCTTGTATCAATTTACCGGTGCGGCATGGGGGATTAAGTGGAGATCTGCTTGGCGGATCGAGAAAAGTCTGGTTTGAATCGCCACGGATGGGATGTGGGCGCAGTGTGCAACATTTACAATAATTGAATCGCCTGTTGTTATTTAATATCTAAATAACTTATGAAAGATATTGTCGCTAAAATAGCAGAAAAACTTAGCAAATATTATTAAAGAGAGTTGAAAGTGTAGTTTTAAGCGTATTAAATTAAAATGCCCTCAGTCGGGTTAATGGTAATGCCAGTTGGCATTTTCTTAGCTCTCATTGTGATAGTTATTATGTTGTCATTTTATTAAATAAACTAAATGATCAAAGCAATGATTAACTCAAAGTGAGCCGTGCTGTGTTTAACAAGTCCATTCAATTGTTTACAAACTAAGAAATACATGACCAAGTGGCTTACGAAAGAACCTGAGTACGCAGAATTATTGGTAAAACTATGCATCGTAATACGAGTGTGTTGAAATGCTAACCATACATGTATTTTGAAGGAGAAATGTTTGATTTTTACCTTTTCGCATCAATTTGGTGTTAACAAAAGTGAATTAAAATCGAGGTATTATCTAGTGTTCGCAATTGTAAAACAGACCTGAACTGAACTGTTCATTTGCGAGGTATTCACTAATTGATTGAAACTATACCTTTGCAATTATTTATTTGCGACATATTTAATAATTTATTGCAACCGTTTATTCGCGAAATATTTAATAATTTATTGAAACTGTTCAGTTGCAAAATATTTAGTAATTTATTGAAACTGCTCATTTGCGAAATATTTGCTAATTCACCGAACTACAATGGATTGAGGTAGTTACCTTTAAGATTTAGAGAACTTAATTATTGAACATAAAAAAAAAGAAATAATACTGTCTGTTAATTGAAAAGAAAAACTCGGTATTTCTGTTTAATAGAACGTGAACGGGCATGGGAACCGCCACGTTGGCCGGCCCCTCCGCTATAATGAGCCAGCCATCGGGCGTGCTCTCCCTTTTTTATGCGTTACAGGGGCTCTTGCCCGGGTAAGGTGGCCTTTCACTCGCGTGCCTATTTATGTCATAGTGTTATGTGATTGCCTCACATAATATTATGACATAAATTTGCCACATTTCTATTTCTCATTTAAAGGAAAAATTCATTCAAATTCTGTTTGTATGAGTTTTTCATTTTAATGGGAAATATGGGCACGCTTACCTTTGGATCTTGATCCGGTTGTGGGGGTGTGAGGGGGCACCACTTCCACCTGGAGGCCTCACTCTTATTTGTGGGCCATAGGTATCATCGGTAACGGCGAAGTTCTCTCAAGTCTGTCTGTTTTCTCCAAGTTCGGTTTCTCTTCTGTGTCAGCAATTTAATAACTATTTTTAGGTTACCTCCTTCTCGACTTCGGTCGATATTCCTTTTACCCTGGAAATTTGTGGATGCGAAATTTTTATGTAGTGGGTCATTGTGCTGGGGAAAAGAACACACCCCATGACACCGCAATGCTAGCCTGCCAGCGCATTAACATGTCCTTAGACAAGACCAATCACGGCGGATCCTACCATCCTCTTTCGCTGAGGCAGCAGACCATCACTGCAGTCCTTTACGGACATTTTGATCTACCCATCTCACTATAATATCATATCAGGCTCCCAGTTCCTACCAGTATACATAGGGTCCACTGGTATATAACAAAATTGGCGCAGCGGGTAGGATATCGGTTTTGCAAACACCACAATGTAGCGGATTGAGTAGCGAACTTAAATGGCCTGTAAATCTCCCTTCCCAGCCGATATCCGATTTCAATCAATCTTGTATAACACCACTGAAATTCACACTATCGATGAAGCTAGATCAGTATTCGCAAACTAAAAAAAAATCAATCAAATTGATAATCTTACCAACAAAAATGTAATATTCATATCCAATAATTTATGAAGAGAAATTCAATTCACCTCCCAAAATCTAATCGAAAAATCATTTAAATAAATTTCTAAACGATTCGAACATAATTCAACGTACAACTTATCAAAGATTTAAAGTTTCAGTTGACTTACATGCAAACAATACTCGTAAATAGTTCAAGTAAAAATTAAATACAAGCAAGCACAATAAAAACATGAATGACGAGCGAACAAACGCGTGCCCATATTATGGCAACATAGCACCACTTATTACTCAAAGAACTGAAACAGTAATAATATCAATAACGCGCACGTACATGAATATTGAGGTCTGATCTTTTAAATTGAATGAATAATTTCCTTAGAGCATTTAATGAGATTAGGCGATTAGTACAATCTCTAGTTGCTACCCACTTATGTTTCACAAATTAATTACATATTAAAGTATGCATTTGATTAAATAAATTAATGAGTAAACATTTGGACAATAATTTTTAATGCAATTAAATTAAAGTACAAACAAAATAAACAAACCGCATGAAACGAATATAAAAATTTAAATCCAACACAAAATTTTTCTATACATATGCTAACCAAGAAACTAAAATAGTTTCAAGTTTCACAGAAATAATCCTAATGTATGAACTGTGAAACAAACGACTTTTAATTATTATAACCCAATACAAAATAGGCCAACTCAACACAAACAAATTTGTCCTTAAACCAATTATCTCCTTCAACTCTCGCTTTTTTTGCTCGCGAATGACGAAATATGAACTCAGCACTCAATTTGCAATTTCATAGTATTAGCAGCAATAAAATGGAAACTATTGGCGGCCAAGCCGAGAAATCCCGGCAAACTTTTAGAAATAAATAGAAAAAAACTAAAAAGTTGAGTGGTCCCCTAAAAAACCACTGTCGGCAGCCATAAATATGGTCCCTTCAAAACAAAACTGTCGGCAGCCTCACATCCTTTAGTCTAAACAAAAAAGATAGCCTCTGACCTGTTGATAGGAAACCATCAACGAACAAGTTTTTTTATGTCTAAGTTACATGATCACAACAGCCTCTGCGTTGTCGAATCACGCTGTTGTGAACACGCTATTTTCAGCTACATGTCATTAAGGAAACCAACAATAGCCTCTGAGTCCTGCAGCGTCGCACATGTGAGGAAAGAAAACGCTTACGTGGCATTCTTGCACATGAGCGCGTTGCTCAGTATCATAAACAAATGTACGTTCTGGGAAATGTGATACGATTCGCCAAATGGATTGCATGAATTTGAAAATAAATGCTTGGTAAGCAAAATTTGAAATTTAGAAAATTGTATAAAAGGCATAGGATAAAGAAAATAAAGTCATTGTTTATCCGACAACGAACGAGTAAGTCTGCTTCATGGCAACAGCCGGCGGCGGTAGGTGCCTGGGATAAGAAGGTATGAGTCCGGGATAGGTATGGATATCTTGGGTAATTGCCAGGGGAGGGTGTGGATCTTAGGTATATGGGTGTATGTATTGAATTAGCATAGGTGGGTACCAGGGATGAGAAGGTTTGGGTCTTAGGTAAATAAACAGATTAGGCGATTAGTACAATCTCTAGTTGCTACCCACTTATGTTTCACAAATTAATTACATATTAAAGTATGCATTTGATTAAATAAATTAATGAGTGAACATTTGGACAATAATTTTTAATGCAATTAAATTAAAGTACAAACAAAATAAACAAACCGCATGAAACGAATATAAAAATTTAAATCCAACACAAAATTTTTCTATACATATGCTAACCAAGAAACTAAAATAGTTTCAAGTTTCACAGAAATAATCCTAATGTATGAACTGTGAAACAAACGACTTTTAATTATTATAACCCAATACAAAATAGGCCAACTCAACACAAACAAATTTGTCCTTAAACCAATTATCTCCTTCAACTCTCGCTTTTTTTGCTCGCGAATGACGAAATATGAACTCAGCACTCAATTTGCAATTTCATAGTATTAGCAGCAATAAAATGGAAACTATTGGCGGCCAAGCCGAGAAATCCCGGCAAACTTTTAGAAATAAATAGAAAAAAACTAAAAAGTTGGGTGGTCCCCTAAAAAACCACTGTCGGCAGCCATAAATATGGTCCCTTCAAAACAAAACTGTCGGCAGCCTCACATCCTTTAGTCTAAACAAAAAAGATAGCCTCTGACCTGTTGATAGGAAACCATCAGCGAACAAGTTTTTTTATGTCTAAGTTACATGATCACAACAGCCTCTGCGTTGTCGAATCACGCTGTTGTGAACACGCTATTTTCAGCTACATGTCATTAAGGAAACCAACAATAGCCTCTGAGTCTTAGACCCTAGCTGTCAGCGGAAACGCTATTTTTAGTTATGAGGCATAACAAAAACTCATAATCGCCTATGAGCTACTCGACTTCAACTGTCGGTGGACACGCTACATTTAGCATTAAGTCGTATGTATACCAGCGAAACAGACACCGATTTACCATCTAGTCGTAGCCTCTAAGTTGTTGATCACAAATGGTTTGCAGACATGCTACCATGCAGGTACATTTTAAAGAAGCCACTATGTTTTCTTACTCAATGAATGCATTCTAACTGCTAACTACTAAATAATTCACCAATGGAACCCCTGTGGATAACGCAAAAATTTAAAACCCACCCGGTTCCTACCCTTTCACTTTACACGTTTCCTCGAGATCGAGATCAATAATTTTAACGAACGGCTGATGAACGTACGGCACTGTACTGCGCTGCAGTAAAGTCTAGGACAGCGTTATGCTAAACCAAACAGTTACTCACTAGGGAGAAATTCGACGGAACATAAAGGGTCTTAAATGAAGGCCAAAAGCATATGTTCCATGCCTTTGCCCAACATATAGTGATAGTTTTGCTTCGACCGTCTTTTAAATACTCTTTCTCGCAAGATATTTTTAACGCAATATTCCTACTTAAGAGTTTGCTGAAATCCTTCAAAGTTTATATCATAACTTTTAAGCTTATACCTTTCCTTCTAATGATCAATACAATTTATTATATCTAACTTGTTTCTATACTTAATAAAAAACCTCAAAACAACACGTAGTCGTCGATTTATCAATGATCTGCAGCTATTCACACATAGTTAAAAAGGCAGAGCTGTATAATTCACAAAAAGTTACCTTTGTACTATCTCACATGAATACACGAGTGTGCAATAGACAATTTCAACCAAACAAATTACGATTAAACGCATATACCTTAACTGCTACATTTTCCGACAGTAAGTCCTACCCACTACAAATTATATCAAGCTAACCTAATAAGAAACAAACAGTCTTCATTGCAACCACAAATTAGTATGTATAATGTGCATAGCATAGACTTCCGAAAAATTGGTACATGTGGAAGCTATGGAAAAAAAATAACCATACAATTAATTCATTCGCTATTGCAGAGGCAAAGCTATTCTCCTTATCATCTTATCTTCAATACGCATTAAGCATCTTTATGTAAATTATTAATCTGTGTTCCACACTAACCATGCATATTAAGAGAAAAGCTTATGTGCTACACTCATTACCCCACACTCCATAAAACCAATATAAGCCTTAGCAATGAAACAAAATCAACGACTTGAAAGCCACATCAATGAAAAGCGTCCTTAAGCTAATACTTCCCGAACAAAAACGATCATATCGATCTTACATTCCCCATGTACAACTTAACTGGGTTGTTCCCAAAACAAAGGAGCACCTAGAGCTTCAGCAATATACATATACTAACCCGTTAACATATTAATTGCAAAGTACATAAAGAAAAGCTTATTTAGTAAGCTTTTTATTATAGTCTATGGTAATTTAATTAGGAAGAAAAACGGTACGAATAAAGAAGTATCTTTTCAAATTTAAAATCATAGAAAGCCTTGAAAACTGAAAAAGGAAAAATTTAGTAAAGTAAAACTATAAATTTTTTTTTTGTTTATTTTTGGAAACGATATTGTTGAAAACGAAAAACAATGGAAAACATGTTGGGTAGACAGACCTACGCTCATATCAGAAGGGTTTTGTACTCAACTTCTCAGAAATGTAGCCGCCGGCAACGAATAAAGTCAATAAATATGTCAAAGAGATATGCACGTTTAGAAGAAAATCCAATTTTTTTCTATTTAAACGGTCGCCGTTTTGTTACAAACCAACAAATATCACTCAAATCGTGAATTCCCAAAAAGCTTAATGTTGTTATCCTTATTTGAAAATTTCAAGAAGATCAAATCAAAACTGCAGTGACTGATTCGATGGAAGGTCCATAAAATACCAAAATCATGTGTTATTGTTGTTCTAATTGGAGAAGTTTCTAATGGCCATAACTTCCGTGTATATGATTCGATCTTCATCAAACTCACAACGTTTGAGGATCTTTTATAGGACTACTGAAGTATTGAATTTCGGTCAGTTTAAGGGTACCTATAAGATTTCATTGGGGAAAATGTGAAATTCGAACATCATACTATTTTTAACAAAGTTGAGCGAATTTTGACTTCTAAGGTATTTGTTGTTGTTGTACTTATAAACACCTACCCCCATAATTTTTTTCAGATTTTTCGGATCACAGATGTTCAATCGCGAGGGGGGGAAACACATTTTTCGTGTATTTCCCCTCCCTGTGCCCCCCTCGAAGCAAAAAGTGCCAAATTAAGTTCTTATCAAGAAATTTCATTTGCTACCCATATCGGCCACCTTTGATGAAATTTTTTGTTTCGGGGGCCACTCCTCTATATAGGGAGGCCCCCCTTAAATATTTTATACATTTGTTTTTGTAAATGAACTTTGAAGAGAGCGCCATTTTACACCTGCGTAGAAAATTTGATGTTTGTAGCGTAAGCGGTTTGCAAGAAAAAGTGCTGTGACACACGGATGGACGGACGGACGGACAGACGGACAGATAGGACGCGACTTCAGTATGGTTTTGCAATATTTTTCACAAAACCCTAATTAGTGTAACAAAGCTAACGCAATAACAAACGAACAAAGATAAAAGCTAACGAATGTAACAATAAAAGGAATCGAATGAAATATAGCTAAAAAGGAGTTGTGTAATTTAAACAACACATAGTAGTAAATAGGTACATAAGTATTGAAAAAACTAGCTAAAATTGGAATAGAACGCTTTTCATGTAATATGACGAAAATCAATGAGCTCAAAACAATAGAAAAAAACATATTGCAAAAGACAAATAAGCGAAATAATGTATAGTATAAATGTGAAATCAATTGTAATTCATCATAAAACAAAAATTGACTATATCTTTATGTGCATTAACATTCTAATCTGTAAGTAGAGCGAAACAAGAAAATAAAGGAATAAAAGAGAAGAAAAAAAAACTCTTTATATGTTGCATAAATTACAGCAATGCAGACGTATAATGCGTTAGCTTTGTGGTTGCGCAAGTCGTAGAGAGATGGCGATAAAAACATAATATTTGAGCTTTTATCATATACTAGCTTAAATTTTCTTCATTATTTTGGTTGGTAGGCAATTAAGTCAGCATGATTATGCTATAAAAGAAAATTAAACAAGCAGTTAAATTGAGATATTTTCCTCCATTCGCTAGCTTAAGCGTGCGCCTGAGCTTATTCTGCCCAAGGCACTTAGCCCGGGATAAGCAAATAAGAATCCAGTTTGCCCGAGTATAAGCACTCCAAGGCAGTTACGCCTGGGGACTGCAGTTGGACGAATAATTGATTGATTTATCAATCTGACTGCATACTCAAGGCGTCAGCCTGAGTACTAGCATCCCAAAGCTTTGCACCCGGGGCCAGCAATTGGATTATTAATCAATTGATTCATAAATATAACTGCGTACTGAAGGCGCAGTCCAACTATATGCATTCCAAGCCAATTACGCCCGGGGCCTGCAGTTTTAGCTTTAACTGATCGGTTTTTAAAAATATGATATCAAGTAAAATCATACATTTCATTTCCTTCAATTAAAAATGATAATTGAAGTAGACGTAGATTCCGTGAGTTTGTAGCTCCATTAATAATTGAAATTTATATATAGCTACATAAGTCCTCATTATCTTGTTCTGTTAAAAATTAATAAGCTTCGAAAGATTCACTTTTAAAGTATGGTATTAATATTATATATTCAACTGAACATGTGATTGTATAATCTAATAAAGAACGAAATAAAAATTTAATCATGAAACAAAATGTTAACTGATCTGGTTGACAAGCATAAACAAGTAGGTAAGAGTTATACAGTGATCTCTCTCTCTCTCTCCGGGAGCTTTGATGTGTATATAAGATACCCATCATATCAAGCTTTCATGCAATACACTTGACATTTTAGACCAGAACAAAAGTTTTTCCATTCAAATACAATGTATGTTGGATGCATTGTTTGAAAATTAAAATTTTGTTAGCATAAAATTCAACCATTTGAGATGCTCAATTCCTACACATAATTCCATCCCAGGGTCGTATCACATGGCAAATAAAATTTTCCTGCAGCGTCGCACATGTGAGGAAAGAAAACGCTTACGTGGCATTCTTGCACATGAGCGCGTTGCTCAGTATCATAAACAAATGTACGTTCTGGAAAATGTGATACGATTCGCCAAATGGATTGCATGAATTTGAAAATAAATGCTTGGTAAGCAAAATTTGAAATTTAGAAAATTGTATAAAAGGCATAGGATAAAGAAAATAAAGTCATTGTTTATCCGACAACGAACGAGTAAGTCTGCTTCATGGCAACAGCCGGCGGCGGTAGGTGCCTGGGATAAGAAGGTATGAGTCCGGGATAGGTATGGATATCTTGGGTAATTGCCAGGGGAGGGTGTGGATCTTAGGTATATGGGTGTATGTATTGAATTAGCATAGGTGGGTACCAGGGATGAGAAGGTTTGGGTCTTAGGTAAATAAACATTTGTGGCTTGGTTAAGCAGGTAAATATTCCGGGTCTTAGTAGCCTCTGATGGTAAATAGTGGAACTAGGCTTTTAAGGGTTTGTACTTTAAATACTAGGTGCACATCCTTAGCCTTTACAGCCTGTGATGGTAAATAGTAAAACTAGAAAATTGATTCCTGTCTACGATAGTCCCGTGTTTTCAGTTAATAGATTGAAGACTTAGATTTCCCAGCGTGTTTATATAGGGTCAATATAAATGTTTAAGCCTTTGACGCTTTTAGCGATAGATAATTATACTATTCATGGGTGTTATTTATCTATAGTGGAAGGATTTTTCATATATTCATTGCTTCTTGTCTTCGAGTAGTTTTGTTATTCATCTTTGGTGGAAGTGCTTCTCGAGTCTTTAACGCTTCTATCAGTAGATAGTTTTTTAGCCATGACTAATTTAATGTATATGTTAGGAGCTCCATGTCTAGAGTTGATAGCTTGAAGTATTAGGGTTGCTGATCAATTAGGGAAGCTCTGTGGATAGGTGGCGCTCTGGGCGATAGGTTTACTGCTTATAGGGCTCGAGAATTTCTAGCGTATCTCGCTACTGAGAGGTTTCCGGGTCGAGCGATTTACTTTATCACATTAGGCGTGCTGAACGTTTTTTATGGTGCGATTGGCTGCGTGGTGACGCCGAGCGTTTGCATAGACGGATGACTGCGATATTGATGTATGATGGACGTGCCCGTCAGCGCGTATTCTAAGCCATGGGAATTTCCTTCATGGGTGCTTGGATAAGGAACGCGTTGCTCAGCGATTGGTGTCTTTGGCTGCGTGTGGAAATGGCCGATTCACTTGATCATGCTAGCCGTGCCGGAAGTTTTTATGATGCGAATAGTTGCGTGGTGATGGAGGGTGCTGCTATAGGCGGGTGACTTTGCATTATGGATGGGCGACGGGCTTGCCTTTCGATGGGTGCTCTAAGGCATGAGAATTTACTTAGTGAGTACTTGCTTAAGGTGCGCGTTGCTCATCGATTGATGTATGTGGTTAAAGATGGACGGTATTGTAGATGTGATGCGCGTCGCTTGTTGGAGGAAGTAATTTGAGGTGTACGTTTCCACCGAGGCGGATGTTATGAGCCGTAGAAATTTGTATCGTGAGTGTTTGGTTAAGTTTCCGCGTTGCTCATCAAAGGGTGCCTGTCTGTAAGTGTGGACGGCCTTGTTGGCGATTCGGAATGATTTGCGTCGCTTGTCGGAGGATCGCGATTGCGGTGTAGATTTGCTCGGCGGCGAGTTCTGTTAAGCATGGAAATTGACCTCGGGGATGCGTGACATGTGCAAGTGATATTGCTTGTTAAGAGTAGTGTTTCATACGCATAGGCTTCCCTGTCGGCGGGAGTTTTAGAGCATCGGAATCTACAGCGTGGAAGAGAAGTGGCATGGCGTACATTGCATTGCAATATGATTTTGCTTGATGGAAGCGGCTTTTTTTGTTGTGTTGGCCGTGGACAGCGAGTAAAATGATGCGCGGCATTGACACGTGTTTTCATAAATGTCCATTCACAGATGCGCCTGTTCTAGTTTGCTGATTATTATTTACATTGTTCGTTTTCAGTTTTTTTTTGCTTGGATACATCGTTTCTTTGTTTTGTGTTTCATTGCTATTGTATATTATTGCTTTTATCGGTTTCATGTCAATAGTACTTTAAGAATCGTCTACAATGTATTTTGTTCGGGTAGACTTTTATGTTGACTGCTCAAATCTATGGATGCAGTGAAAGAGATCTTAATGTTTGTTGTAATGCGTTCTTGATATTAAGTATAATATCAAATTTTAGTTTGCCAGTAGCAGCATTTTGTTTGTCTTCATCATCATCACTTATTTCTTAAAGCAGTTTGCATACTTCATTCTCTGATTTTACTATTATGTAGAAGTATGGCACTATATTCATTCGTTTTTTTCTTTACTATAGGATGCTCATTGGTTTTGTTCAAAAATTCTAATAATTCCTCCCAAGACGAGTTATTTTTTAAATTAATGATCTTGTAGTGCATGAGATGGTGATAATTTTGTTCGTACATCATATGATTTGTCCCTTTTGATAAGTGCTTGGGTCTATTTTTTAGATCACTAAGTTGACATGTATGTTTTGGGTATCTATTCTAAATTTGAGATTATTTATGGATGTTGCACAGGAAAGATATTACGGCTTATGGCTTCTGGAATGCTACTTTTTTGTGATGTATGTAGAAATCATCATGGTGGTCCTAATGAGTAAGAATATGGACGCATTTTCATTGATAAATTTTGGGTACGTACTGAAAGGAAGAACGTAATATAGAAAAAAGTGAATGCGGTAGGTCATTGACATTAGGGGTTTGTTGGTATTATGGTATTATTCTTTGTTTATGCCCATAATGCATGGAAAAATATTTCTTTAGTCATGCTAGGATTATAGGCATGCACTAGATTGAATAAATTTTTATATTTACTTTGAATTAGGTGTTTTTAGTATGGGTCTGTATTATTTAGTTTAAGTAGTTTAATGAGTGTCAGTGTAATATAGAGTAAAACTGTTATTTTATGCTTGTCTCATATTCTTCATATCATGCTTTCTAGTATTGAAAAATTATTTATGTATGGATCGCTCTAGTATGATTTCTCGACATTTCCCAATTTCTCTAGGCATATTTTCATTTAAAACTTGTTGATGTTTTGAGTATGATAATTTTGAATTTGTTATCTCCTTAGGAAAATGATGCATGCTTTGATGGTGCCATTAAGTTGATACTTTTCGGATGCATATTATCGCTTTTAGTGCCTATATGATTGCATGAGAATTTACAAACCTCATACTTTGTGTGCTTGTATTAAGCGTAAAGCCACTTCTGCTATATTCATATACATTTTCAATATTTGTGCATTAAGTAAAATACGTATTTACTACATTTTAAATATACTGGATTTATCATCATAGGGATTTTTGGGTTATATTCAAGTATTATTTTCACAAAAGTAAAATATACTCTTATTGAGCTTTTTCTTATCAGAATTTTTTTCTGCTGGATGCTTGCTTAATTTTTATAGATTTGAAAAAGATCTAATTAGTTTTCAACATATAGGGTATGTTTTGGGTTGGCACACTGCTACTTTAGATCACTTAGGCTTAGGTATAGAAAATGATGTGTGGTAGCATATGAGTTTATGGTATGCTATTTTTAGATCGATCTCATCGTATCATGTATAGACAAGTAGCATATGTTATGGAGTGTTCTTGATAAGGATGGTCGCGAGTCATTGTAGAATGTTAAGAGATGCTCATTACTTTCAGGAGACGTTTGTATGCTGGTAATTTGATGAACAGATGTACACTTGAGTTGAGTGAACTCATGCGGGCTTTTTTTCTCCATCGCTAGATATTTTTGAATGGTAGAGTTAAGTGTTTGATATTTGGGAGTTTCGGATATGATAGGAATGTATAGATCATTATGCTTGGTTGTTATTGGTATTTGATTGCTTGAGCAGTGTTAGATCAGATGATAAAATAAAAAGACTGTGTTTCTTTCTAATAGAAATAATTTATTGAGTAATGCTACTTTTTTTGTTATATATAAACAAATTTTGATACAATTTACAGCACACCTGATAAATGGCTTAATATATTTATGAGTTCTATAGCATATTGAACAATTTTCAAGTCAACTTAACCTAGGTTTATTCAGCTGCACTATTTCTGCATTAGGACCATACAAATGTATAATAAGTCATCTCACATCTTTTTTAATGTTTATTGTACAATTTATATAGCAATTCAATATCTTCAGCATATCATTGTAGCTTATGCCCCCTTCACTCTAGTTCAAACTGTTGATGTTTCAGTTTCAATATCGTTTTGGTTGTATTTTATGAGAATAGTATGTTCCTTGATGAATTACTGGTGAGGGTTTCCCGATACAAAGTGAATATCAATTATAAACTTATTCATTCTAACAGCACTGACCACTATATTTTTGTTTGGAGTGTTTATAATACCCGGTGCTATGAATTATTACTTTGTCATATGTATTCGAGACTGCAGGAGTATGTACTGTTTTATGAGGGTAAAAATATTTCTTGTCTCTTGAGCATATGAATGGCAAATGCATGTATCAGTGCCTGATGTCGTATTAGAGCTGGACCATTCACATTTTTGGTAGTGTATTCCATGTTTATTAGATACTTTCTCACCCATATTAACATATTTAAGCATATAATTCTCGATGCGTATTTGAATATCAGGGGTACTGTTCCATGAAGTATAGGATGACTATTGTAACAGATCTTATCGCGTTGAAAGTGTATTAACCTCTAACGTATTAGTTTTCTTGGCGTTTTTTGTATGGATGGATTCAGGACGACTTTTTTGATGAATTTTGAAAACCTCATATGATCCGTAGAATAATATGTAGTCTAGTGTTAGAAAAAAAGTTGTGCTACCTTTAAGTGCCTCAATATTATACTTCAGTATTTTATAGACTCAAGAGATTATACTTGATTTCAAAGCCTGTCACAATAGTTTGTAGTTTACCAAGTCTCAATTTACAATTTCCTAATTAATAATTCCTTTTAGTGAAGTAAAACATTGTTTATAGGGTTTTTAGTATTTTATTTCATCACATAGAAAATTAGATCGTTACATAGTACTGGTATTTCATAAAAAAGCCTAGAGTAGTTTCTATTCACAAATGATGTTTGAGTTGGAGTGAAGAAGTCGTTGATATCCAGTTTAAGTACGCTTTTTTCTCTGCATCTTGCACAATATTGGTCATAGCATTACTTCACACAATCGGTAAGCAAATTGTTGTATTGCATGACAATGTTGAAAAAATCCATCAAGATGAAAAGCGTGAAGAGCTCGGGAGTTTTAAGTATTAGTCTCTCTCCTTCAATAGGTATGTAGAAGAGTTCAAGAAGTCCAAGCTGATTTGCAGGGAATTCATCTACTCTATCCTTGAGATCAATGAGGCATTGGCGAAGTGAAGTCCATTGACTGTTATCTAACTCCAACTGATTTTATCCACTGCATTGGACGATTATTTTCGCTTGAAATGCCAGCGGGTCAAATCCAAGTATTACTTTGCTTTTGTGGAAGCCTTCATCAAAATAGTATGTATAGTTCAGCAAGAGGTTTTTCTCATAGATTCGCTGTTTCTCTCGATTCTTATTTAGTCTCTTCTCTTTCTTGTTCACTTTTCTGGCTGAAGTAGCCTTATCAGTCTGGCTGGCCTTTTCATGCTTCTGACTAGCTGACGAATTTACTGGATCTGCTCCGATTATTTTAAATGACTGCTTCTCGTAGTAAAACTAAATATGTATATTTATGACACCAGCATATATATTCACTTTTCTGAATTTATGGATGGAGGAGGGGTCAAGTTCAATATATGTTGATAATTCGATTGCATAAGTAAACATGTTTAGCCCTTGGATGCTGTAATGTTGCTTACTCTCATTTTTTAAATTCAAAGATAAGAAAGTGCTACGGAGTTAAGACTTGAACGACCAAGGTAACAGGAGTAGGAGTCAGTAACAGGAAATGACACTTTGCTCCGTATTTTCTTTAGAATTTTTAGGAGTACTGCTGGGCTACAATAGATTGCTTCTAGGCTAATTAGCTGTCTTTTTATCTGTTAAACTATCTATTTAGCTGTCGCTTTTGCTGATGAGCTGTCTATCTTATGTTTAATGCTGTATATGTAGCTGTCTTTTAAGCCGATTCCCTGTCTGTTTAGCTGATATGCTATCCTCTTGAGCTGTCTGTGTAGCTGTCGCTTTTACTGATGAGCTGTCTATTTTATGTATAATGCTGTCTATGCAGCTGTGTATTTAGCTGATGCCCTGTCTGTTTAGTTGTTATGCTGTCTGCTGAGCTAACCGTTTAGCTGATAAACCCGTCTGTTTAGCTGGTAAGTGGTCTATGTAGCTATCTTTTTAGCTGATGCTCTGTCTGCTTAGTAGATATGCTATCTCTTGAGCTGTCTGTATAGCTATCTTTAGTTGATAAGTTGAGCGTTTGACCTAACGTGCTATCTTCCATTCGGTAAATTTATTTGTTTGTTGGTAATTATTTATCCACAAAAATATTCTTACTTTCCATACAGTTGCAGTCAGCTTTTTTTTACACCTTACTTTAAATGTCATATGCTCATCACAATTTACGTTAGGCCTATTGGTTACCAAGACTGCATGTTGATCATCTTCCAAGTTATTCGTAGGCATACATGGGTCAGACAATAATATTCACGTCTAGGTTGCTGTTCTGGTAAACAAATCTTGGGTAGGAGAAAGCCATTGTTAGTTGCTCGACAGCAATTTGAGTTCACTTTTCCAATCTTTACTTGTCTTCATAGGACGTGCGGTCCGTCATTATTTTTTAAGTAAATAATGCTTGAGGCTCTTACCACCCACAATGATGTTCCGTTGCATTGAAATCATGCTACTATACTTATGAACTTATCCAAAATGCTCAAACATCGTATGATCCCTTGGATCAGCCATTTGAATCATTTTGTAAAGCACAAACTTGTTGAGTAAATCTCTACTTCATGCAAACCATTGCTAGGGCCTTAACATGAGTTAATTTAGCCTGTTGTTTAGTCAATGTATTAAGAGCTTATAGTGGAACTTATTAAGTATATTGAATCATCTTGGTTTCCTCATGTATGAACAACCCTTTTGCATTATCCGGGATATGCAGAAAGATCAGTATGGTATGACCAGAACGATTTTTCCCTATCATTGAACAATTGAGTAAAATTTTAGTCCCTCCAACTGACTAAAAATCTGTCATTGATCCATTTTCAGAAGAGTTTTGAATGGTTTTGATGACTTTATGCTGCATCTTTACTCACAACTTGTGAAATGATGAAACATCATGGGTAAATGTCTCTAGGCATATATTATAATAGCTATCAAGCGTCAATGTGTTAGCATCATATGATCGACAGATCTCTTTATCATACAAAGAGGGCTATCCACAATCACCGATCAGTTGAACCGTCTGGTAGGGTCATGAATGGTCTGTTCAGCAGCTGAACAATGATCAACTTCCCACCAATATGTTTTCTCTTTTTCACTTATTAACCCAATTGCCTGGCAAACAAGGCAGCTTTCTCTTTCACACCTACTACCTGAGTTGACTGGTGGGCAGAAGGTGCCGAAGGGCCTCACAGAGATGCAGGATAACTTTTCACCCAGCCTACCCCATGCCACGCAGGCGTGATGACAGGTCATCATGCGTTATGACGCGTCATAAGCCCTTAATACATTGACTAAACAACAGGCTAAATTAACTCATGTTAAGGCCCTAGCAATGGTTTGCATGAAGTAGAGATTTACTCAACAAGTTTGTGCTTTATAAAATGATTCAAATGGCTGATCCAAGGGATCATACGATGTTTGAGCATTTTGGATAAGTTCATAAGTATAGTAGCATGATTTAAATGCAACGGAACATCATTGTGGGTGGTAAGAGCCTCAAGCATTATTTACTTAAAAAATAATGACGGACCGCACGTCCTATGAAGACAAGTAAAGATTGGAAAAGTGAACTCAAATTGCTGTCAAAAGGGGTTCCTACAGATAAGATGGACAGGGGTCAGGAGAAAAACTGATGCACATGAAAAAAGAAGTGTGTATTGACTCAATCTTATGAAGAATATATCATCATGAAATACGATCAATTAATTCTCGAGCACCGACCCAAGATTTGTTTACCAGAACAGCAACCTAGACGTGAATATTCTTGTCTGACCCATGTATGCCTATGAATAACTTAGAAGATGATCAACATGCAGTCTTGGTAACCAATAGGCCTAACGTTAATTGTGATGAGCATATGACATTTAAAGTAAGGTGTAAAAATGCTGACTGCAACTGTATGGAAAGTAAGATTTTTTTTGTGGATAAATAATTACCAACAAACAAATAAATTTACCGAATGGAAGATAGCACGTTAGGTCAAACGCTCAACTTATCAACTAAAGATAGCTATACAGACAGCTCAAGAGATAGCATATCAACTAAGCAGATAGGGCATCAGCTAAAAAGATAGCTACATAGACCACTTACCAGCTAAACAGACGGGTTTATCAGCTAAACGGTTAGCTCAGCAGACAGCATAACAACTAAACAGACAGGGCATCAGCTAAATAGACAGCTGCATAGACAGCATTATACATAAAATAGACAGCTCATCAGTAAAAGCGACAGCTACACAGACAGCTCAAGAGGATAGAATATCAGCTAAACAGACAGGGAATCGGCTTAAAAGACAGCTACATATACAGCATTAAACATAAGATAGACAGCTCATCAGCAAAAGCGACAGCTAAATAGATAGTTTAACAGATAAAAAGACAGCTAATTAGCCTAGAAGCAATCTATTGTAGCCCAGCAGTACTCCTAAAAATTCTAAAGAAAATACGGAGCAAAGTGTCATTTCCTGTTACTGACTCCTACTCCTGTTACCTTGGTCGTTCAAGTCTTAACTCCGTAGCACTTTCTTATCTTTGAATTTAAATAATGAGAGTAAGCAACATTACAGCATCCAAGGGCTAAACATGTTTAATATGCAATAGAATTATCAACATATATTGAACTTGACCCCTCCTCCATCCATAAATTCAGAAAAGTGAATATATATGCTGGTGTCATAAATATACATATTTAGTTTTACTACGAGAAGCAGTCATTTAAAATAATCGGAGCAGATCCAGTAAATTCGTCAGCTAGTCAGAAGCATGAAAAAGCCAGCCAGACTGATAAGGCTACTTCAGCCAGAAAAGTGAACAAGAAAGAGAAGAGACTAAATAAGAATCGAGAGAAACAGCGAATCTATGAGAAAAACCTCTTGCTGAACTATACATACTATTTTGATGAAGGCTTCCACAAAAGCAAAGTAATACTTGGATTTGACCCGCTGGCATTTCAAGCGAAAATAATCGTCCAATGCAGTGGATAAAATCAGTTGGAGTTAGATAACAGTCAATGGACTTCACTTCGCCAATGCCTCATTGATCTCAAGGATAGAGTAGATGAATTCCCTGCAAATCAGCTTGGACTTCTTGAACTCTTCTACATACCTATTGAAGGAGAGAGACTAATACTTAAAACTCCCGAGCTCTTCACGCTTTTCATCTTGATGGATTTTTTCAACATTGTCATGCAATACAACAATTTGCTTACCGATTGTGTGAAGTAATGCTATGACCAATATTGTGCAAGATGCAGAGAAAAAAGCGTACTTAAACTGGATATCAACGACTTCTTCACTCCAACTCAAACATCATTTGTGAATAGAAACTACTCTAGGCTTTTTTATGAAATACCAGTACTATGTAACGATCTAATTTTCTATGTGATGAAATAAAATACTAAAAACCCTATAAACAATGTTTTACTTCACTAAAAGGAATTATTAATTAGGAAATTGTAAATTGAGACTTGGTAAACTACAAACTATTGTGAAAGGCTTTGAAATCAAGTATAATCTCTTGAGTCTATAAAATACTGAAGTATAATATTGAGGCACTGACCCTTATCTTAGCTGTACTGTACACACTAGAACACCAATGTATGTTAACTTAAAGGTAGCACATCTTTTTTTCTAACACTAGACTACATAATATTCTACGGATCATATGAGGTTTTCAAAATTCATCAAAAAAGTCGTCCTAAATCCATCCATACAAAAAACGCCAAGAAAACTAGTATGTCAGAGGTTAATACACTTTCAACGCGATAAGATCTGTTACAATAGTCATCCTATACTTCATGGAAGAGTACCCCTGATATTCAAATACGCATCGAGAATTATATGCTTAAATATGTTAATATGGGTGAGAAAGTATCTAATAAACATGGAATACACTACCAAAAATGTGAATGGTCCAACTCTAATACGACATCAGGCACTGATACATGCATTTGCCATTCATATGCTCAAGAGACAAGAAATATTTTTACTCTCATAAAACAGTACATACTCCTGCAGTCTCGAATACATATGACAAAGTAATAATTCATAGCACCGGGTATTATAAACACTCCAAACAAAAATATAATGGTCAGTGCTGTTAGAATGAATAAGTTTATAATTGATATTCACTTTGTATCGGGAAATCCTCACCAGTAATTCATCAAGGAACATACTATTCTCATAAAATACAACCAAAACGATATTGAAATTGAAACATCAACAGTTTGAACTAGAGTGAAGGGGGCATAATCTACAATGATATGCTGAAGATATTGAATTGCTATATAAATTGTACAATAAACATTAAAAAAGATGAGAGATGACTTATTATACAGTTGTATGATCCTAATGCAGAAATAGTGCAGCTGAATAAACCTAGGTTAAGTTGACTTGAAAATTGTTCAATATGCTATAGAATTCATAAATATATTAAGCCATTTATCAGGTGTGCTGTAAATTGTATCAAAATTTATTTATATATAACAAAAAAAGTAGCATTACTCAATAAATTATTTCTATTAGAAAGAAACACAGTCTTTTTATTTTATCATCTGATCTAACACTGCTCAAGCAATCAAATACCAATAACAACCAAGCATAATGATCTATACATTCCTATCATATCTGAAACTTCCAAATATCAAACACTTAACTCTACCATTCAAAAATATCTACCGATGGAAAAAAAAGCCCGCTTGAGTTCACTCAACTCAAGTGTACATCTGTTCATCAAATTACCTACATACAAACGTCTCCTGAAAGTAATGATCATCTCTTAAGATGCTACAATGGCTCGCGACCATCCTTATCAAGAACACTCCATAACATATGCTACTTGTCTATACATGATACGATGAGATCGATCTGACGTTGAAAACTAATTAGATCTTCTTCAAACCTATAAAAATTTAGCAAGCATCCAGCAGAAAAAAATTCTGATAAGAAAAAAACTCAATAAGAGTATATTTTACTTTTGTGAAAATAATACTTGAATATACCCGAAAATCCCTATGATGATAAATCCAGTATATTTAAAATGTAGTAAATACGTATTTTACTTAATGCACAAATATTGAAAATGTATATGAATATAGCAGAAGTGGCTTTACGCTTAATACAAGCACACAAAGTATGAGTTTTGTAAATTCTCATGCAATCATATAGGCACTAAAAGCAATAATATGCATCCGAAAAGTATCAACTTAATGGCACCATCAAAGCATGCATCATTTTCCTAAGGAGATAACAAATTCAAAATTATCATACTCAAAACATCAACAAGTTCTAAATGAAAATATGCCTAGAGAAATTGGGAAATGTCGAAAAATCATACTAGAGCGATCCATACATAAATAATTTTTCACTACTAGAAAGCATGATATAAAGAATATGAGACAAGCATAAAATAACAGTTTTACTCTATATTACACTGACACTCATGAAACTGCTTAAACTAAATAATACAGACCCATAATAACAACACCTAATTCAAAGTAAATATAAAAATTTATTCAATCTAGTGCATGCCTATAATGCTAGCATGACTAAAAAAATATTTTCCATGCATTATGGGCATAAACAAAGAATAATACCATAATACCAACAAACCCCTAATGTCAATGACCTACCGCATTCACTTTTTTCTATATTACGTTCTTCCTTTCAGTACGTACCCAAAATTTATCAATGAAAATGCGTCCATATTCTTACTCATTAGGACCACCACGATGATTTCTACATCCATCATAAAAAAGTAGCATTCCAGAAGCCATAAGCCGTAATATCTTTCCTGTGCAACATCCATAAATAATCTCAAATTTAGAATAGATACCCAAAACATACATGTCAACTTAGTGATCTAAAAAATAGACCCAAGCACTTATCAAAAGGGACAAATCATATGATGTACGAACAAAATTATCACCATCTCATGCACTACAAGATCATTAATTTAAAAAATAACTCGTCTTGGAAGGAATTATTAGAATTTTTGAACAAAACCAATGAGCATCCTATAGTAAAGAAAAAAACGAATGAATATAGTGCCATACTTCTACATAATAGTAAAATCAGAGAATGAAGTATGCAAACTGCTTTAAGAAATAAGTGATGATGATGAAGACAAACAAAATGCTGCTACTGGCAAACTAAAATTTGATATTATACTTAATATCAAGAACGCATTACAACAAACATTAAGATCTCTTTCACTGCATCCATAGATTTGAGCAGTCAACATAAAAGTCTACCCGAACAAAATACATTGTAGACGATTCTTAAAGTACTATTGACATGAAACCGATAAAAGCAATAATATACAATAGCAATGAAACACAAAACAAAGAAACGATGTATCCAAGCAAAAAGAAACTGAAAACGAACAATGTAAATAATAATCAGCAAACTAGAACAGGCGCATCTGTGAATGGACATTTATGAAAACACGTGTCAATGCCGCGCATCATTTTACTCGCTGTCCACGGCCAACACAACAAAAAAAGCCGCTTCCATCAAGCAAAATCATATTGCAATGCAATGTACGCCATGCCACTTCTCTTCCACGCTGTAGATTCCGATGCTCTAAAACTCCCGCCGACAGGGAAGCCTATGCGTACGAAACACTACTCTTAACAAGCAATATCACTTGCACATGTCACGCATCCCCGAGGTCAATTTCCATGCTTAACAGAACTCGCCGCCGAGCAAATCTACACCGCAATCGCGATCCTCCGACAAGCGACGCAAATCATTCCGAATCGCCAACAAGGCCGTCCACACTTACAGACAGGCACCCTTTGATGAGCAACGCGGAAACTTAACCAAACACTCACGATACAAATTTCTACGGCTCATAACATCCGCCTCGGTGGAAACGTACACCTCAAATTACTTCCTCCAACAAGCGACGCGCATCACATCTACAATATCGTCCATCTTTAACCACATACATCAATCGATGAGCAACGCGCACCTTAAGCAAGTACTCACTAAGTAAATTCTCATGCCTTAGAGCACCCATCGAAAGGCAAGCCCGTCGCCCATCCATAATGCAAAGTCACCCACCTATAGCAGCGCCCTCCATCACCATGCAACTATTCGCATCATAAAAACTTCCGGCACGGCTAGCATGATCAAGCGAATCAGCCATTTCCACACGCAGCCAAAGACACCAATCGCTGAGCAACGCGTTCCTTATCCAAGCACCCATGAAGGCTTAGAATACGCGCTGACGGGCACGTCCATCATACATCAATATTGCAGTCATTCGTCTATACACACGCTCGGCGCCACCACGCAGCCAATCGCACCATAAAAAAACGTTCAGCACGCCTAATGTGATAAAGTAAATCGCTCGACCCGGAAACCTCTCAGTAGTGAGATACGCTAGAAATTCTCGAGCCCTATAAGCAGTAAACCTATCGCCCAGAGCGCCACCTATCCACAGAGCTTCCCTAATTGATCAGCAACCCTAATACTTCAAGCTATCAACTCTAGACATGGAGCTCCTAACATATACATTAAATTAGTCATGGCTAAAAAACTATCTACTGATAGAAGCGTTAAAGACTCGAGAAGCACTTCCACCAAAGATGAATAACAAAACTACTCGATGACAAGAAGCAATGAATATATGAAAAATCCTTCCACTATAGATAAATAACACCCATGAATAGTATAATTATCTATCGCTAAAAGCGTCAAAGGCTTAAACATTTATATTGACCCTATATAAACAAGCTGAGAAATCTAAGTCTTTAATCTATTAACTGAAAACACGGGACTATCGTAGACAGGAATCAATTTTCTAGTTTTACTATTTACCATCACAGGCTGTAAAGGCTAAGGATGTGCACCTAGTATTTAAAGTACAAACCCTTAAAAGCCTTGTTCCACTATTTTCCATCAGAGGCTACTAAGACCCGGAATACTTACCTGCTTAACCAAGCCACAGATGTTTATTTACCTAAGACCCATACCTTGTCATCCCTGGCACCCACCTATGCTAATTGAATAGATACACCCATATACCTAAGATCCACACCCTCCCCTGGCAATTACCCAAGGTATCCACACCTATCCCGGACTCATACCTTCTTATCCCAGGCACCTACCTATACCATCCTTATACAAGCACCCATACACCCAAGACACACACCCTCGACAACATTTGAAATTTGTATGAAAAAAGTGGGTTAGAACATACAAACTACCCCTACTGGTTTAGTTCGAAGTACAATCTGAAGGTGCAGTCTGTGTGGCCTCCACCATCACCAATTCGGCGGTCTTGTAGGGAACATTGGTAACTCCGACGTGATTCCAACTCTGTCGGAAATTGTCATGCAAAAGTATCGCCCATGGCTTTCTGTTACCTTTGCAGACAAATTCATCGTAGTTTCAACAACCGAAGACCAGAAAAAATGGAAGCACTATCGAAATCTCGGCAGAAAATCGGAAGACTTCTCGAAAGGAGCTTCAACAATTGAAGGCTTAGAATACGCGCTGACGGGCACGTCCATCATACATCAATATTGCAGTCATTCGTCTATACACACGCTCGGCGCCACCACGCAGCCAATCGCACCATAAAAAAACGTTCAGCACGCCTAATGTGATAAAGTAAATCGCTCGACCCGGAAACCTCTCAGTAGTGAGATACGCTAGAAATTCTCGAGCCCTATAAGCAGTAAACCTATCGCCCAGAGCGCCACCTATCCACAGAGCTTCCCTAATTGATCAGCAACCCTAATACTTCAAGCTATCAACTCTAGACATGGAGCTCCTAACATATACATTAAATTAGTCATGGCTAAAAAACTATCTACTGATAGAAGCGTTAAAGACTCGAGAAGCACTTCCACCAAAGATGAATAACAAAACTACTCGATGACAAGAAGCAATGAATATATGAAAAATCCTTCCACTATAGATAAATAACACCCATGAATAGTATAATTATCTATCGCTAAAAGCGTCAAAGGCTTAAACATTTATATTGACCCTATATAAACAAGCTGAGAAATCTAAGTCTTTAATCTATTAACTGAAAACACGGGACTATCCTAGACAGGAATCAATTTTCTAGTTTTACTATTTACCATCACAGGCTGTAAAGGCTAAGGATGTGCACCTAGTATTTAAAGTACAAACCCTTAAAAGCCTTGTTCCACTATTTTCCATCAGAGGCTACTAAGACCCGGAATACTTACCTGCTTAACCAAGCCACAGATGTTTATTTACCTAAGACCCATACCTTGTCATCCCTGGCACCCACCTATGCTAATTGAATAGATACACCCATATACCTAAGATCCACACCCTCCCCTGGCAATTACCCAAGGTATCCACACCTATCCCGGACTCATACCTTCTTATCCCAGGCACCTACCTATACCATCCTTATACAAGCACCCATACACCCAAGACACACACCCTCGACAACATTTGAAATTTGTATGAAAAAAGTGGGTTAGAACATACAAACTACCCCTACTGGTTTAGTTCGAAGTACAATCTGAAGGTGCAGTCTGTGTGGCCTCCACCATCACCAATTCGGCGGTCTTGTAGGGAACATTGGTAACTCCGACGTGATTCCAACTCTGTCGGAAATTGTCATGCAAAAGTATCGCCCATGGCTTTCTGTTACCTTTGCAGACAAATTCATCGTAGTTTCAACAACCGAAGACCAGAAAAAATGGAAGCACTATCGAAATCTCGGCAGAAAATCGGAAGACTTCTCGAAAGGAGCTTCAACAATTTTACGAAGGATAGTGCGTTTTGAAAAGTCAGTGGGAACTTTTTGAATTGAACCACGGTCTCCTTCAACAATTCGAGGAGGAGAGCCCAGAGCACTCGTATTTTCAGAACGAGTCGACAAAATTAAGAAGATTGCGGAGCGTCACTGAGAAGGTCAACAAGCCCTGCAAAATCCAGTGTGCAGCTCCAAGAAAACAATTGCCGAGTCCAACCAGGCGGACAAGGCAACCAAGCGTCTGAATGCAGCAGCTAAGTTGACTCGACAATTGGGGCCGAGGGTCGAATTCGCGGAGCTACTTCAACAGAAGCGAGGTCTTGACGAGATTAACGAAAGTCTCTGGGTGGAACTAAAGGACTCTGAAGAGTCCCTGCAACGAAAGTTGTACGAAGCAGTTAACGAAGAACTCCAAAACGCAATCATCACGCTTCAAGAGCTCTTGGTATCTGAAGAAACACTTAAACAACATAGGGCTGTAAGGTCTTCGTCAACAGTGAAGTTGCCGAAAATTACGGTGCCCCTCTTCAACGGTAAGTATCTGCAGTGGATACAATACAAGGAGCGCTTTGTGCAATTGGAGTACTCACAAGAAACCAGTGATACTCAGAAGATGTTCCACCTGGTCATGAGCCTTCGAGATGAAGCCAGCACTCTAATTAAACACCTACCAGTGGCCGCCAGGAATTATCAGCATGCCTGGGACTTGTTGTTTCAGCGGTACGACAACAAAAGGTTTTTAGCCAACGGCTACCTGAACAAACTCACTCAACAACCGGTGATGTAAACGGAGTCCGCACTGTCAGTCAATTGGCTTCATGATACAACCAAAGAGTGCAGAATGGGGCTCAAAAGCTTAGAATTGGCTTTGGAACATTGGGATGCGGTGGTTGTGCACCTACTACTGAAAGCGCTATGCAAAACCACTCATGCTCTCTATGAGCAATCTTTAGCGGAGCCGAAAGCCTTGGACAACCTCAACAATCTTTTGACCTTTCTTGAAATGAGATTTCAATCCCCGGATCCTTGAATGCCAAATCTATGATATTTGAAGAGAAATCAACGAAGGCACGAGCAACTGCAATGATAGCTACTGGAGCTCCCCAATGCGTGATATGCACTCAACCACATCCCCTATTTTCATGCAAGGCATCTCAAGACTTTTCTTTAAACAAGAGGATAGACATCGTGCAGAAGCATAAGCTATGTTTAAACTGACAAAAGGTCCTGTACAAAATGCAACAAGAAGCATAATACATTGCTACATCGAGACATAAAACGCAAGGCTCACGACACAGGGACAAAGGGTCAATCCCAATCGAATGAAGCTACATCGATGGTGTCTCTATTGGGGAGGCATTTGAAGCAACATTCATACGTACTGCTGGGCACAGTCGCCTGACGTATCTGGGCTGAAGACGGTGTAGTAATTGAATGTCAAGCAATTCTCGACGAGCGTATCACCCAAAGGTTGAGCCATTTGAGTTATATCACTCGAATACAGTGGACTACTGCCTACATCTTGCGGTTCATTTTCAACTCCAACCCAAACAACCGATGCACGAAAACTGGCGGCTTAAGCGTTCAAGAGCTGGAGGAGGCTATGGAGCTAGTTTTGAAGGAGGTACAGCCAGACAAACTCGCTCAAGACATCAACGACCTACAAACTCATCGAGCTATAAATCCAAAGGGAAAATTAGCCAGTTAGTACCCGCACATTGATGAAAGAGGGATCTTAAGAGTTCCTGGAAAATTAAAAACTGCCAACTCATCATTTGAAGCAAAACACCAAGCACTGCTTCCGAGCCACCACTTCATCACAAAATTATTGATGAGGCACATTCATTTCGAAAACAACCACTTTGAAACAGACGCACTACTCGCAATGACACGTCAAAAGTATTGGCCAATCAACGGGAAGGCAGTAGTTTGTTCAATTGTTCAAAAGTGTATCATCTGTGCAAAATACCGGCCTAAAATGTTCGAGCAAATCATGGAAATCCTACCCTACGATCGAGTGTAACCAGCACGACTATTTATCAAGTCTGGTGTGGATTTTTGTGGTCCATTCTACATTCGGCAAGAAATCAGAGGAAGAGGTCTTCTAAAAACGTACTGGGCTATATTCTGCTGCTTCGCAACAAAGGCAGTGCACATCGAAGTAGCCAAAAACCTGACCACTGAAGTATTCATAAACGCTTTAAAACGCTTCACTGGATGAAGAGGAAAATATCAAACGATCTACTGCGACAATGCCACTAATTTCGTTGGTGCTAATAACCAGTTAAAGGAGCTGGAAAATGCAATGTATTCTCGCAACGCTAAATAACTCATCAATGACTTCACTGTCAACCGAAGCATCGAATTAAATCCATACCGCCAAGATCACTCCACTTCGGAGGCTTATGGGAAGCCGTCGTCAAATCGGCGAAGGAACTCTTAAAGAAGGCGACCGGCGGTAAAATACTCACGCATGACGAATTTCCGACCATAGCAGTAGAAATCGAAGCCAAACTAAATTCAAGGCCACTAACACCCGTATCCAGTGATCCTTATGATTTGGCGGTATTAATACCAGAGCACTTCTTGATTGGTGAACCAGTCAACACAACCACAGACAAAAGTGCCGAAATTGCATTTTCTCCACTACCAGATTTGTCCAAGGAGCTAGCTAAAGTTGAGGCAACCATGGTGGTCATAAAAGATGGTAACCGGCCAGTTACCTCTTGGCCACTGAGTAGAATCGTAAGGACGATACCAGGCAAGATGAGAAGAACAGAGACTCGGTCAGTCAGCAGAAAATTCACCAGGGCTATTCATAACCTGGTACCACTCCCCATAGACTCTGGTCACGATATAACACACGCAATTGATGAGGACCCAGATGTACACATCGAAAAATCGAGGCCTAGCACAAGCCAACCAACAACTGGCATAATAGAACCAACGAAAAAGAAGAGAAAGACAGTTCCTAGTCTTTTAACAATGCTAATCGTACTGTGTTGCGTATTTCCCGTAAGAACTGCAAAGGAAATACAACTAACCCCAATCATCAACGAGCCGGGCTTATACTTCGAGAACTTAGGCTCGGCTTCACTGATAAAGGATGAGTGGACCCTGATTGCCTACTACAATATGACCTCGTTTTGGAAGGAAAACAAATTGATCACCAAAGGGGTAGACAATCTGCAGACGTTATGCACCCTGGTTATTCAACAAGCACACTGCAGGGAGATAGTTGACCACTTTAACCTCACTCTTGGTCAAATTGCAATGAAAAATAAATTTCTGCATCATACGCGATGATCAAAACATTCGCTCTAAGACCTGGTCGGAAACGTCGCTAACTTTCTATTTGGAGTATTACACTCCGAATATGCAGAACGAATGGCCCAACTGAGTTAAAACAGACGATCATCATCTCCTGGCTCTCATCCAAAATCAAACCAGCAT
Source organism: Odontomyia ornata (assembly GCA_963969285.1). Taxonomy (NCBI): domain Eukaryota; kingdom Metazoa; phylum Arthropoda; class Insecta; order Diptera; family Stratiomyidae; genus Odontomyia; species Odontomyia ornata. The sequence continues at coordinate 203,288,698 of OZ017740.1, forward strand.
AATCGATGCCACGCAAAATATAATGACCAGGTCAGCGGAGATCACTCATCGCCAGCTGGCCAAGATATGTCAAACACTGAACAACACAATAGACACACTCAACTCCATCAACCAGGATCTAGACGCTCTTGAAACTACAGAGAGTTTCAATGCATTGTCAGTCAGGCTGATCCTAACTATCGCAGACTTCCAACAGATGCAGGATCTCATGATCAACGTGCTGGTGGATACGCAATATGGAAAGGTGACCTCTCTACTTCTTTCACCTCAGTAACTAAAGACTCAAGAACAGCTAATAAAGAATCAACTACCATCAGCCCTCACGCTTCCGTCTCAAGGAGAAAGCCTTCCAGAACTCTACCAGCTAATGACTGCAGCGGCTGGTATTACCAGCAACGTCATCGTATTTCAAATTAAGCTTCCCTTGTTATCCACCGGCACATTGGACGTGATGTCAGTTACAGTTGCCCCTATAATCCGCAACAACAAACTGTTACGCATCATTCCCAGCTCACCCATTTAGCTAGTTAACGCACAAAAGGAGCAATATTATCCAATAACTCCATCAGAGCTTCTCGATAAATATACCTTTGTCGCCTCGACCAGCCCAGTATCAACAACATGAGGAGGGATTACATTAATCCAACCTTTCAACATGTGAATTGGAAGAAACGCCCGATGGCCCACGTTGGCAAAGACTCATCCACTCCAACAAATGGCTCTATACTATCCCAACCGAAGGCATCATAACCACAATATGTGACAGCCAGGTATCACATCATCCTATCAGTGGGATAGGAATCATCAAATCCCGGTCGGATGTGCCATAAAGGATGGCATATGAACCATCGAATCAACCCGATTCACCAACAAGGTGGTGGCAATGCTCATTCCAAGGAGGAACCTTAGTGGGGTTCACTTCAACCCAACGCACGACCTAATCGAGGAGATAGCAATGTCGCAAATCAACATTTCATCAGAGCTAAAGCATCTCTGAGCTCGTATTGATGAATTCAACGAATCCACAGTACTGGACACTAGCGTTTCAAGCCACAATGTTCATCAATACAGTGTGTCGTACATGGTCCTAGCGCTGATCATCCTGGTACCAACTTGTTGGGCAATCTGGCAAAGATCACGATCCAAAGGAACACATCAACCTGTTCCAAGGCCGCGCACAGCAATAGTATAACCTGAAGACGAATTCATCGTACACACGACATGTTGAACTCAGCGTTCAAGGCGGGGAGTATGTTCAACCTTCAATCAAACTTTTTCCATTCAAAACATATTTCAATTGTTAAAAACAAGAGATCAATAAAATTTTCTTTTCTTTTAAATTTATACTCTGTTCAAATTCATAATCTGTTAAAATCAAATCATGTACGATTCAATTTTGCTTGCTTACTCTGATTTCTCAAACAAAAAACAAAACTTGTCTCATATTTAATATTACATTACATGATTTCATTCAATACACTTGACATTTTAAGCCATAACAAAAGTTTTTCCAGTCCCGTACGATGCATTGTATGAAAATTTTGTCAGCATAAAATTCAATCACTTGAGATGGTCAATTCCTAAACACAATTCTATCCCAGGATCGTATCACATGGTATTAAAAATTTTCCTGCAGCGTCGCACATGTGAAGAAATAAGCCCTTACCTGGCGTTCATGTATATGTACGCGTTGCTCAGTATGATAAACGTTGTGTCAAGCATATTAAAAGATTCGAGAATGTATTTTTTTATTAAAAATGGAAAAAGAAGGAAATCTTCAGAGATAATTAGTAAATTTAGGTTTTGCTATTGCAAGTATGATATACTGTACTACATACCAATTATCATACATTTCAAACATTCATGCATATCAAGTATCCATTCGTACGACATTCCCACATGTAGAGCGACTCAACACTTCTTGGTTCAAGTACATGACCCACATGAGCTAAGAGGTGTAAGCAACAATTGCATTCTCTTTGGCTTCATTGTTTTTGTTTATGAATGAGTCAATGCAATTGTGGCAAAGATATTCGAAATATTTAAGCTATGTGGTTTGGGATATTGAATTGCAGATGTTTTATAGTTTATTTATGAAATGGCGTCACACTCTGAGCGACCTTTTGGTTTATTGAGATGAGTCATTTGGAACATGAGAAAGAGTCATCTTCGTGTGTGTTCACATCATATTTAGAACACCATTACTGTATAGCCTTAAGCATTTTTGTAAAGGGACTGACAAAAAATATACAACCATGGGTGCACCACCAAAGAGCACCGTAAGTATAACGCAAATATGCTCACTAAGACTGATTTGGTCCAGGAGCACATTTATACGCTGGCAGACTAACATCTGCGGTGTCGTAGGGTGGGCTCTTTCTCCTGGCACCAAGTTCCACCACAAATTATTTCTTCATATACACGTTATGTAAGGTGACGAAACAACAAATGCAGAACAAAAAGTGCTGGAGGGCACAGGTATGATGACTGAAGGTTTTTTGGTTTCCTAATACTTACTATTCTTGTCTCCTACGAGCTGTTAGACATCTACCTCATCCCCGACGAGAAATATGTAATACACAGAAGAAAGTGGGGCATTCAGCTAGAAATGGTACCTCCTCACAACGCTTCCAACCAGACTTTAGGGCTCGATGACACAGTCCACGTGCTAAAACTCAACATTAATGGGGAGAGCTTCTACAACAAATAGAAAAGTCACGACCATATGGCTGTGTTAGCGGAGATTCTTAACCATCATTGCAGGTCCACTATCCGTTACTGTTAGAAATCTTGGGGAAGGAAGACCGAAGGCTTTCACTTGAACAAATCATTTTGATTCTTCTACGTGCGATGTGAACATTATAAATCTGTCAGCTAACTTTTATCCGATGGTGATTATGTCATGATTTTTCTCTTGCTTGTTGATCACCACGGAGAGCGTGCTTATCGAGCGGAAATAAAATATCGCCGATCAATTTAACTTTGATATCAACGAAATATTTTATTTATACTTTAGTACTCTATATGGAACTGTCTCCCTGGAGTATGCTTGTCGAATAACCAGGGTGCATAACGTCTGCAGATTGTCTACCCCTTTGGTGATCAATTTGTTTTCCTTCCAAAACGAGGTCATATTGTAGTAGGCAATCAGGGTCCACTCATCCTTTATCAGTGAAGCCGAGCCTAAGTTCTCGAAGTATAAGCCCGGTTCGTTGATGATTGGGGTTAGTTGTATTTCCTTACAGTTCTTACGGGAAATACGCAACACAGTACGTTTAGCATTGTTGAAAGACTGGGAACTGTCTTTCTCTTCTTTTTCGTTGGTTCTATTATGCCAGTTGTTGGTCGGCTTGTGCTAAGCCTCGATTTTTCGATGTGTACATCTGGGTCCTCATCAATTGCGTGTGTTATATCGTGACCAGAGTCTATGGGGAGTGGTACCAGGTTATGAATAGCCCTGGTGAATTTTCTGCTGCCTGACCGAATCTCTGCTGTTCTCATCTTGCCTGGTATCGTCCTTACGATTCTACTCAGTGGCCAAGAGGTAACTGGCCGGTTACCATCTTTTATGACCACCATGGTTGCCTCAACTTTAGCTAGCTCCTTGGACAAATCAGGTAGTGGAGAAAATGCAATTTCGGCACTTTCGTCTGTGGTTGTGTTGACTGGCTCACCAATCAAGAAGTGCTCTGGTTTTAATACCGCCAAATCATAAGGATCACTGGATAGGGGTGTTAGTGGCCTTGAATTTAGTTTGGCTTGGATTTCTACTGCTATGGTCATGAATTCGTCATGCGTGAGTATTTTACCGCCGATCGCCTTCTTTAAGAGTTCCTTCGCCGATTTGACGACGGCTTCCCATAAGCCTCCGAAGTGGAGTGATCTTGGCGGTATGGATTTAATTCGATGCTTCGGTTGACAGTGAAGTCATTGATGAGTTATTTAGCGTTGCGAGAATACATTGCATTTTCCAGCTCCTTTAACTGGTTATTAGCACCAACGAAATTAGTGGCATTGTCGCAGTAGATCGTTTGATATTTTCCTCTTCATCCAGTGAAGCGTTTTAAAGCGTTTATGAATGCTTCAGTGGTCAGGTTTTTGGCTACTTCGATGTGCACTGCCTTTATTGCGAAGCAGCAGAATATAGCCCAGTACGTTTTTAGAAGACCTTTTCCTCTGATTTCTTGCCGAATGTAGAATGGACCACAAAAATCCACACCAGACTTGATAAATAGTCGTGCTGGTTACACTCGATCGTAGGGTAGGTTTTCCATGATTTGCTCGAACATTTTAGGCCGGTATTTTGCACAGATGATACACTTTTGAACAATTGAACAAACTACTGCCTTCCCGTTGATTGGCCAATACTTTTGACGTGAAATTGCGAGTAGTGCGTCTGTTCCAAAGTGGTTGTTTTCGAAATGAATGTGCCTCATCAATAATTTTGTGATGAAGTGGTGGCTCGGAAGCAGTGCTTGGTGTTTTGCTTCAAATGGTGAGTAGGCAGTTTTTAATCTTCCAGCAACTCTCAAGATCCCTCTTTCATCGATGCGCGTGTTTCGACTGACAACCGACACACCTGTCACGTGGCCCATAAAACATGATCGATCTCGAACACCTTGGGAACATCCGCCACGAGCAGACAACTCATCAAGTTACGGCCAGAGAACTTCATACAATTTTCTATATTCTAAATTTAGCATTTTTCTCATCAAATTACTGTCTGAAAACTTTAGACAATTTTGCATTTTCTAAATTCAGCATTTTTGCATTCACGCAAAAATGCTACAATTGTAACTTTGGATTTTAAAGTAAAGGAAGAAATTTAGTTAAGTTGTAATTTAGCTCTCGGGTAATAAACAATTCAATTTAAAATTTGATTCTTTTTTTATTAACCACACGCTCGGTACATGTGATTGGCGCAGTCTCGTGGGCGGCAAGTGATTCAGTAGTACCATTGTAAAAGATTCCGTGAAGTGCCAACGGATTATTGACGCGGCGGAATAGTTGAAGCAAAGCAGAAGTACAGAAATTCACGGGACTAGTGAAATTTTCATCGGATTAGTGGAAATAATTTCGGTGGTCGCTGGTTTCGCGAAGTGAAGTGTTCCCAAAGGTGCAATTGGATCATTACCCGAAACATGCATGTAAGTGGTTTTTATTTAGGACAAATTATTTCGCTATAGCATAAACTGAATTTTTATCATCCTCATAAGGATTATTTTTATCCTCATATATTATCATATTTAATTTCCCAATTAATATCCTATGCCTTTACCCAAGAAATCATTTAAGAAAGTAAGTCCCTATCCGAAGTTCGGCAATATTTATAAAAATTTAACGGAACGGGTTTTTGAATTTCACGCGAGTGGTGCAAATAGTGTTTGTGATTCAAACAGTAGTTGCGATTTAAATTTAGTTAATAGTAATCACAAATTAGAACCAATTAGTGAAGAAAATATTCATTCAGACGCGATTTATAATAGTTTCGAATTGTCAGAAGGAAATACTTGTTCAGACAAAATACCTTCAACCGCGGGACCAATAACGTGACAACAGTGGAGGTATTTAATTCGCTTCGCATCCCAGACGCAATTAAGGATCTCCCAAGATTTGAAGGGAATCATTGACTTCTCTATGATTTCATTGATAATGTCGATGAATTACTAGAGATGATTTCATACACAAGTGGCACTGGTTATGGCCAGTTACTTTTACGTGCAATAAGAAACAAAATCGTTGGACCGGGCAACGAAGTCCTTAATATGTACGGAACGCCACTTGATTGGGATAAAATTAAAGAACATTTGATACTACAATACATTACGCAGACAAACGGAACGAGACGTCACTTATACGAGACTTACATAGAATGCGACAGATGACAGAGACTGTTGAGAAATTCTACAGTGAATTGTCGAAATACTCGCCAGCTTGATAAATCATGTTAGCATCCACCAAAAGGATGCAAGCGTGGTTAATGCGAAAAAGTCATTATATTCGGAAATGCGTTGAAATGGTTTTCTTTCAGGTATTAAAGAACCTTTAGGTTCAACAATTCTCGCCATGAAACCTACGTCATTGGCCGAAGCATTTTCGTTCTGTATAAAAGAACAGAATATGTTCTATCTCAGAACGGAAACTAATAAATCTTTTCAGCAATCATCAAATAACAGTCAATTGAATCCTTTTTCCAAGAGCTTAAACACACGGTTACCCACACAAAACATTTTTAACACACAAAAACCGTTACCTTACCATCAAGGGAATAATTTTAGTTTTTCGCAACCAAATTACACTAGACCTTTCAATTTTATACAACAACATTTAGCAACCCCGTACAATATCCCACAGCAACAATCTAATTTTCAGGCAAATCTATTCCAGCAAAATTTCAGGCCATTTAATTTTCAGCACCAACAGGTTAACATACCTTTTGGAAGCCAACTATTTAGGAATAACTTTCCGCAAAACCCCAATTTCAGCCAAAACCAACAGCAAAATAGACCTAAACCTGAACCAATGGATACTTCATCATGTCATCTTAAACCGAATTCACAAATTCACCATTATAACAGCAACAATAACTTTTTCAGGTCCGCTGGTCCTCCGAATTTTAGAAGCAAGGAACTGTTTCACTTAAGCAAAAATAGTAATGCTAATGAAGAGCAAATTATTCCTCAGGATGTCTTTGAAAATTATATACCTAATTTATGTCCAGAGCCCCCACATATGTTAAATCTAGATGATTATTACAGCTATCAAACTGGACATGAATATTTCCAAACCAGGGAATGTGAAATAGATGAACATTTTCAACAGTCTGCCTTGAAAAATCAGCAGGATACCTAGACGTTAACAAACACGGATTCATTCTCCCATACATCAACATTTCTTCCCCTTTTGGTAGACCATTGAAATTTCTTATAGATACAGGTTCCTCTTCATCATTTTTGAACCCGGAATATATCCATCCTGATGATATAAGAGAAATAAAGCCAATAAGTATTACTAACATATTAAACAAACATGCTGTTAACAGGGAGGTTACACTTCCCAATTTCGATGAATTTCAAACTCCAGGTTACACACGATTCCTCGGCTTTAAATTCCACGGCTACTTTGACGGACTAATAGGCCTTGACGCAATGACATCAATCGGAATTAAAATGGATCTTGTGAATAGAGTACCCACCACAAAGTTTTCCGTTATTCCTTTGCATTTCAAACCAAATTTTACTTCCGGCAAATATGTTATTCCCCCTCGCTCCAAATTTATAGTGAAACTCCCAGTAGATATTCAAAACGGAGATATTTACAGGTATATCAAACACACGAAAATCGATCCCGAATTGATTATCCCAGAAGGAATATATCGTGCTCAAGACTGGTATAGTTGGATGGAAATGGTCAACAACTCTAACGAGGAAAAAAGTCTCTATTTGGACTAACCCCTTAAGGTCGAAAAATTTTCGAATACAAATTTTACGGAAATTAATAACTTTAATATCCAATGTTTGGAGGTGAAAAATAGCGAAAACTTTAATATTATAGAATCCCTGCGAGTCGACCATTTGAATTCCGAAGAGAAACAAACTCTTCACAAAGTCGGTAAAGAAATGAAGACATATTCTTCAAGGAAGGCGATAATCTTTCCTTCACTAACGAGGTAAAGCACCAAATAAAGACGATAGATGATTTGCCCATCGATACAAAATCATATCGCTACCCTTATATTCATAAGGATGAAGTAAGGAAGCAAATAACGGCTATGCTTGAACAAGGGATAATTCGACCCAGTTACTCCCCTTGGAGCTCTCCGGTATGGATAGTTCCCAAAAAAAGCGACGCTAGTGGCAAACAAAAGTGGCAATTAGTGATTGACTATAAGAAATTAAATGAAAAGACAGTTAGTGACAAATATCCGCTCCCGAATATTAACGAATCTCTGGATAAACTGGGAAAATGTATGTATTTTTCCACATTGGAGCTCGCCAACGGATTCCACCAAATAGAAATGGAACCGTAGGACATCCAAAAGACAGCCTTTACTCTTGATGGGGAGGCACGACGAGTATATACGCATGCCTTTTGGGCTTAAAAACGCTCCAGCAACTTTCCAAAGAGTTATGGATAATGTCCTAAAATAAACTCAATTTGTCTAGTTTATTTAGATGACATAATTGTTTTTTCAACTTCACTCCAAGAGCATAAAGAGAGCCTTCAAAAGGTCTTTGCTAAACATCGCGAAGCTAATTTAAAAGTCCAGCTTGATAAATCGGAGTTTTTAACATAAAGAAGTCGCATTTTTAGGGCATGTTGTTACCACAAAGGGAGTTAAACCCAATCCAGAAAAAACTAAGGCTATTCCCCGATCACAAAAGGACATAAAATCGTTCCTGGGTCTTTTGGGGTATTATCGCAAGTTTATTAAGAACTTCGCGAAATTAACGAAGCCTTTAACTTCGTGTCTCAGAAAAGGAAAACAAATTGTTCTGGACGAAACTTACATTAAAACCTTCAATATGTGCGAAGACTTATTAACCAATGATCCACTCCTTCAATATCCGGATTTCACTAAGCCCTTCGTGTTAACTACCGATGCAAGCAATTACGCCATTAGTTCAGTATTGTCGCAAGGAACTATCGGTAGTGACAAACCAGTATGCTATGCAAGCAGGACTCCCACCAATAGCGAAATTAACTACTCTGTAATAGAAAAGGAACTTCTGGCTATTGTCTGGGCAACTAAATACTTTCGTCCTTATCTCTTCGGGAGAAAATTCAAAATTGTCACTGACCACAATCCATTAACTTATATCATGAGTTTGAAGGACCCGAATTCAAAGTTAATCAGATGGAGACTCAAATTAGAAGAATTTGACTATGAAATAGTCTACAAAAAAGGCGCTCTCAATAATAATGCAGATGCTTTAAGTCGGATAAATATTACAGACTCCAACAAAATTGAGGTAAATGCTTCAGAAAAAGCTGAAGCTGGACAGTCTCACAACCAACCCATTACGTCTTCCACCAGAGCAACTATTCATTCTGCCGAAGAAGATATCAACATGGCATACCTATATCTGAAAGACCCTTAAGTGAATTTTCCTTACAGTTAGTATTAGAGCAAACCAACAGAGCCCCTTCAATTTCGCTTCAAATGCTTTTCAAAAGTAAACAAAGGAGAACCGTTCATATTGCATCTAATTCACAATCGGATATTATCGATGTTTTAAAAAAGTTTCATTCACCCAATCGACTTAACGCAATCTATTGCAACGACGCTATATTTAGAACGGTTCAAAATATTAATTCAAATTTCTTTTCCCAGTCGAAGGTATTTAAGCTCATAAGGTGCACCCAGATCCTCAAAGACATTACAGACAACGACGAACAGGACAAATTTATCAACGACTACCGTACGAAGAATAACCATAGAGGTATAAATGAGACAACTTCACACCTTCAGCGCGAATTCTACTTCTCTTTCATGAAACAAAAAATTACTAAATTGATCAATAATTGTGAAACCTGCCAGACTATGAAATACGATCGCAATCCTCCAAAAGTAAAGTTCACGGCTCCTATAATACCCAATAAACCACTCGATGTTTTACATACAGACATCAAGACTATTAACCATAATAAAATCTTGACCATAGCAGATAAATTCTCAAAATTTCTTGCAGCATACACACTTCCAGTCGGTAATAGCCTAACTATTATCAAATCCTTACGACATTGCATCAGTTTACATGGAATCCCTAAACAACTTGTATTTGACCCCGGTTCCGAATTCACGGCACTCATATTCAACGATTTTTGTAAACAATATGGTATTAATCACCACATAACTTCATACCAACAAAGTTCTAGTAATGCTACCGTTGAAAGACTACACTCGATCCTCACAGAAATTTATAGAATAATTTACAATAAACGGACAGAAAGAGACCATGATGATATTCTAAATGAAGCCATAATAACTTATAATAATTCCATTCATTCTGCTACAAAGCACACCCCCTATGAAATATTTTATGGACGCACCTATAAATTTAATAACGAACTCCAGCAAAACACTGTCCACGAATATCTCAGAAAACTTAATAAATTTCAATCTCAAATATTTCTATTAATTAAAGAACGTCTAGAACGTAACTTACATAAGAATATAAGAAAATTAAACGTAAATAGAGAAGAACCAGAACAATACGAAGATGGATCAATTATATTTAGAAAAGAATGTAGGAGAAATAAACTTACACCTAGGTTTAGTAAGCATAAGGTTAGGAAAAATAAGAACGTTACATTAATTATTACTAAGAACCAGAAACTCCATAAATCAAAACTAAAAAGGAAACGTAAAATTCAGGCTTTTTCACCTGGCAATGACGACAGGACAGAAGATGGAAATCCACGACCTGACGAACAGCAACGGGATACTACCACTACAACTGGGTCAAGCCAGGATAATCCAGGGACACAACAAACTACTACATATAATACGACTCGAACAATATCAGACAAGCATTGACAAAATTGAAGAATCATTGACTGCTCTCGCTTACATCGAAAACCTGAAGAACTCAATTAAAATCACAAACATAAAACTTGACGAATTAAAATACAAACTCGACTCACTCACTCCAAACTTCAGGACTAAGAGAGGACTAATTAACGGACTCGGAACACTTATAAAAGGGATAACAGGTAACATGGACGCAAACGACGCATTTGAGCTGAACAAGGAAATTGAAACGTTTTGAGAACATCACAAATCATATAAATTCACAACAGCTAACTATTAAAAATTTTTTGAATCATAACTTAGGTCAAATGCGAAACGAAATTAGAGCTGATAATAATTCTACCCGATATTTAGAATTTCTTACGCAAATTAACTACAACATTGATCTAAAAAATAATCATTTAACTAATATAGCGGAAGCTATTATTCTTGCTAAACTGAATATTATTTCCAAACAGATCTTAAGCCATACGGAACTCTTACAAATTCAAGGCTTTCTTGCAAAACAAAATACGCACCTCATATCGAACGAACATATTTACGAACTACTAGAATTGCAGGCATATTACAACAGTACAAATATAATTTTCAACGTTCAGATGCCGCGATTGTCAAATTTCAATCACTCCCTGTTCCACATTATCCCTCTTCCAATCAACAGAACCAAAGTCATAGATACCCTTCCTTTCCTTATAACTTCCCTAAATGATACTCTATTCAGCAATGCGAAATGTCCTAAAATAGAGAAAATCCACTACTGCAAGCAATCGGCAATGCATTGAAACAAGAAACAGGACAAATGCATCGGGAACTTGCTTAAGAATATACCGGCTAGCTGCGAACTCAGACCACATGACAAATACGACGAAATCAGTCAACCTGAGCCCGGATATATCCTAGTCACCAGCCAAAAGGCAGTATACGTCACCTCATCCTGTGGACCAAACAACCGGACCATCAAAGGAACAAAACTAATCCATACAAAGAACTGCCAAATTAAAATCAACGACCTAGAATACGCATCCTTGGAAGACGTCCACTGGGACGAAATAAATATATATCCTTCAACACTTACCTTTTCAGAAAATAATTACTCCATGGACATATCGTTCGAAAATCTCGGAAGATATTCGTTTCCCGAAAACAGCGCAATAGAAGAGCTCTAAATAATCAAACCTGAAACATTTTACGTTACCTTGGGCGTACTTGGCATCATCCTGTTCCTGGTTGCGCTTAAGATTTTCAAGAGCCCAATTTGAACTCCCAAACATCACGAAAGCTCCTGCCATCCAATCTCAAGAACTTCGCTTCATCTGGCCATCGCTTTCATTTCTGGGGGGAGGTGTTACGACCGACAACCGACACACCTGTCACGTGGCCCATAAAACATGATCGACCTCGAACACTTTGGGAACATCCGCCACGAGCAGACAACTCATCAAGTTACGGCCAGAGAACTTCATACAATTTTCTATATTCTAAATTCAGCATTTTTCTCTTCAAATCACTGTCTGAGAACTTTGGACAATTTTGCATTTTCTAAATTCAGCATTTTTGCATTCACGCGAAAATGCTACAATTGTAACTTTGGATCTCATCAAATTACTGTCTGAGAACTTTAGACAATTTTGCATTTTCTAAATTCAGCATTTTTGCATTCACGCAAAAATGCTACAATTGTAACTTTGGATTTTAAAGTAAAGGAAGAAATTTAGTTAAGTTGTAATTTAGCTCTCGAGTAATAAACAATTCAATTTAAAATTTGATTCTTTTTTTATTAACCACACGCTCGGTACATGTAATTTGCGGGTACTAACTGGCTAATTTTCCCTTTGGATTTATAGCTCGATGAGTTTGTAGGTCGTTGATGTCTTGAACAAGTTTGTCTGGCTGTACCTCCTTCAAAACTAGCTCCATAGCCTCCTCCAGCTCTTGAACGCTTAAGCCACCAGTTTTCATGCATAGGTTGTTTGGGTTGGAGTTGAAAATGAACTGCAAGATGAAGGCAGTAGTCCGCTGTATTCGAGTGATAGAACTCAAATGGGTCAACCTTTGGGTGATACGTTCTCCTCCTTGAAGTGTTGTCAATATCGTCACTGGTGACTTCTTTTCGTTGGATCTTTCTGTTATTTGTTCAAGCTTAGGCCACGTATCTTCGCTTCCATGCAGGAAGATGGGTCCAAAGAATTAGAGCTGATTGTCAACTAATTTACTGTGGGATAGTCCCCGTGATATGACGTCGGCTGGATTATCTTGAGAAGGCACGTGTCTCTATTGGCTCCCCTTCGTTAATTCCTGAATGCTGGGCATGTGGTTTGCTATAAAATTGTGCAATGACGTGATAGAAGAGTGTAGCCAGGATAGGACAATAGTTGATCTGTCCAAAAGTAGCTTGGGCCCTGCCATTCAAGATCCCTTCGGGCACGTTCTTCCAATTAAAGTTAAAGCTTTTACAGGAATTATTTTTCACTTGGCGCATAGCAGTCTTACGATTATTGTGCCATCTTTTAATTGCAATCTGATATATGAAGCAGCTCCATAAGCTTTTTTTGAAGCATCGCAAAAAACATGGAGCTGTCCGACGATGGGAGCTTTGTGTGTGCATATGTGCCTTTGTATCTTGATGGTCGTTAGCTGGATTGAACCCTAGTTGCTGGGCCAGTTGATCCTTAGGTAGATCCTTAGTGAACACGGGGTGATTTGCGCACCATTTGCGCAGTTGTAAACCTCCCGATCTCAGAATTTTTACCAAGTCTTCCTGGGTCTACAATGCATGTCCGCCCTAAGCATCGCGTCGTCAACATAAATATTCTACAATATTGCGTTTGTACCTCGGGGACACAGTACACCTGCTTCTTTTGCCAGCTCATGAATCAATTGTACGGCATGGAAAGGAGCTGATGTAAAGCCATACACCTGAACTGGCGTTGATGGCGATTCTCTCCATATCAAAGTTGGTGTTTTCGGTCCTCTGCATGCATCACAACTTACTGATATATTTTTTCTATATCAGCACTGCAGAAAAACCTGGGTACTCGATATCTGAGAAGTACAGAAAAGAGGTCTTCCTGTATTTTGGGGCCCATATGAAGGATTTCGTTGAGAGCGATGTTCGTGGTGGTTTTCGTCGATGCATCAAACATCTCCCTGACCTTAGTGGTGTTGCTATCAGGTTTTATGATGCAATGATGGGGTAAATAAAAGCCGGCTTCAGGTATAGTTGTCAACTTGCTGATATGGCCCGATGTTAGGTAGGTTCATGAATCTTCCTCTCCATTGCGAAGAAACGTGTCAGTGCTACTTGTCGAGAATCACCAAGAATGGTCGGTGGGTGCCTGAAGGGAAGCCTTACGAGGAATCGGCCCCCATTGCCTGGCTTTACTGACTGCTCTTAAATGTCTTCAGGCTCCTTTTCTACTGCTGAATACGAAGGTGTGGATGTTTCGACCGTTTCAACCTCCCGAAAATGTTGTAATTGTTGTTTTGGGTCATTCTCTTCCTTTGTGGAGAGATGACAAGCAGCAGTTTTTGCACATATCGTTCTTTCTGATATTATTTACCCAAAGATTGTGTTGTGCAGGGCAGGCCGATCCGGTCCCAATTCGATGCGACCAACCTTGATTAGATTGAAGTAATGTTCTGCTCCAATCAAAATGTCGATGGGATCAGGAACGTTGAATGTGGGGTCAGCGAGCCTTATGTGGCCAGGGAGGTCCCAAGAAAGAATATCTATGCACCTGGCGGGCTGATCGGAAGTGATGTTTGGGAATATAAAGGCTTCTACTTGCAGCTCATATTGTGGGACAGGTGATTTAATTTGAATGTGTGCCCTCTTCTAAGCAACTTTACTGTGGTTTCCAATCCCTATATAGGGCTTTCCATTAGGGACATAACAACCTCGTATCTTTATATGAACGCACTCTTAAACTTTCTTAAAGAATTGTCGATGTCAAAACGTTAGTTGAAGTCAAGATTTTCACCATGGAAAAGTTCATGTCGGAGCAACTTATGAAGATTGTTAAAAATTACTACCGAAATTCTAAGTCATTGGTCGCAACTTTAAAAGCACTTATTGCAATTTTCAGTCGTAATAAGCTGACATAACAGGCTGTGTATGCCATGGTGGATGAGTTTGAGTCCAAATTTTCACTATAGAACGTTCCGGTGCCAAAGAGGCGTCGTACCATTCGAAGCGAAGGAAATATTGCTGCCGTAAGGGCATCGGTTCAAAATATGCCAGATTAGATGATTTCACGTCATTCTCAAGAATTGGACACAGCTTAAATGACACTGTGGCGTATTTTGTGAAAAAATCTTGGCGTACATGGTTATAAGATCAAACCGACTCAAGAAATGCTGAAACTTCTCCAATCGGGCTCTGGCAAAGCTTGAAAAAAATGAAGATTTCATGATATCATATCTGGCTCAACGGATTTGTTAATAAGCAAAATATGCATTATTTGTCAGAAAAAAAACCTACATGTGGTTACTTAAGGCTCCATTGCATCCGCAAAAACTACTGTTTGGTGAAGTTTTTATGTGGCCAGCGGCAGTGGAAGGCGAAAAATTTATGTTGGCAAAGTAAGTTCCGCGAGGCCCTACGATGACACAAATGGAAGAATATCATCGAAAACAAACAATTTACACAGATTTTGTTAGTTGTATAAAATCACATATTTTTACTTTAACATAAATAAATCTGAGTCTAGTTTGCAAGTGTTTTTTCAGTGTGATTTAAAATTAAAAAATCATTAGTTGAACACCGTAGACTACTTTTATAAATCGGTGAACGGAATTCTATTATCTGACAATACTATTCCTGCTCTTTCAAGATGATATCGCTTGCTGACTAGACTTCAGTGAAAATTAAATAAACAGAAATTTTCTGTTTTCGTCTTACTAAGCTCCTTAATAATTGCATCGTAGTTCAACTGAGATGCTATATCAGCCTCAATGGATAAAACTCCTAACGCTGGAAATCTTTGCTGACCCATTGTATTTCTTAAAAAGTTTTTAATAAGTCTTAATTTAGAAAAGCTCTTTTCAGCGGGAGCTGTACTTAAAGGTATTGTCAATGAGATTCGAATCACAGTATAAATGTTTGGCTAAATTTCCTCTAAGTTATTCTCGGTTATGTATTGAAGCACCTGTTTGACGTCTCTGATGCAGGCGGGCGAATTCGGCATAATCGCTACAATTCATAAGATTGGATGACAATGTTTTTATAAATGCTCTTTTCGAATATTTTGAAGTTTGCATAAATCATAGAGGAAACTGAAATCTGGAAAATGTTGTTTCAAAGATATAAATGTTATATCTACATATACTGCTCATTACGGAGTCAATCATAGTTTTAAAAAACTGTGTTTCGAGCTAAATTTTGGGAGACTGTAAGGGTTCATCACCACTTATTTTTAAATTCTTTTGGCAAGTCATTATTACTTTTTTCAATAAATCGATGAGCATCAGATAAGCATTGTTTGAGTCCAATTTGACGATATTCTTTGATCTAGTCACAGAAAGTATGCAAATGGTCAAGGGCAATGCTTAAACGGACTTCTACGGGCTCCCATAATGAGGTCATGATATTCACTAACGATAATATTCCATACAATAAATGGAAAGATATAATAAACTCAGAAAACAGCATTTAATAATGTTCTGAGTGACCCGGCACCAATGAAATCAGGTGTTCCACAAGGCTCAATACTTGGCCCAACCTTGTTCCTGCTATACACTAATAATTTAAATACATGCAGGCTAAGTGGTAATTACTTTTTATATGCTGATGATACAGTGCTTCTTTACTCGGGACGCGATAAAAATGACATCGGAGACGCTATCAACGAGGATCTAAATTCATTTAATTTATGGTTGAAAGAGAATAAACTAGCGTTGAATATTTCAAAGACAAAATATATTATCTTTAAGCAAAAGAACAGGGAAGACATAGATGTTGATATAAAAATTAATGGTGAAAAGCTGCAAAGAGTGCTCGAACTTAAATATCTTGGCCTTACTATCGATCACCGTCTGACCTGGCTCCCGCATATAAACAACTTAAGGAGGCAATTAGCACCAATAATTGCATTGTTACGAAGATATGAGGAATTTCCAAAAAACATCAAGCATCTTGTTCTGAATGCCTTCGTACTGTCAAAAGTACATTACGGAGTGGTAATTTGGAGTCAGTCCTCAAAGCAACACCTAAATATAATTTCCAGGATATTAACCAAGGCGTATAAAAATATACATAATCTCCCAAGGCTCACACCAACAAACATAGTGTATCAATCATGTAACGCATTAACTTTTAACCAAATCATTAAAATGGAGAAAGCCAAGTTTATCTTCAAAAGTTTAAATCTCAGCTTGTCGTCACAAACACCATTTATTAAAGTCTCACAAAAGAATCAATACAGTACTAGGAACGCAAACCAATTTGTAATTCCTTTTGCAAGGACAGATCGCCTGAAGAACGATGCTACAAATGACGCCCTTCGTATATACAACAATCTTCCAGAATCAGTTAAAGAAGCGAATTCTCTTATGGTTTTCAAGAAAAGACTTAGGAACTATTTAATGAACGATTGAATCTCAGTGCAGAAACTTTCAACATAGCATCTTAGGTCAATTATTGATCCTATCTTCGAGATGCCTCGAGAAACACCTACTATTATTATAATATCAGTCCAGTAATTTCAACATAGCATCTTAGGGCATTGTTGACCCTATCGTCGAGATGCTTGAAGAGACAGCTATTCTTTTAACTCAGAGTTTTTTTTTACTGCGTCGAATTTATAAATTTTTTTTTATCTCTGAGAGCTGATCACGATATGGACAAGACAAGATTAACCGGAGGACTTCACACATTTTTGTGTGCCCCCTTATACCGATGTGTTATACATTGCCTGGGTGGCACACCTGAGGAAACGACGAAATGTGAAGTGCAGATCGCACGAGCGTAGTGCGATGAAGGAAGTGTGATGGAGAGAGTGGAAGGGAATGGAGGTTAAAAAAAAAAAAAAAAAAAAACTCTAAGCTAAGAATTTCATATAGGATTCTTCTGTGTGATTTTTTAAGCTCTCGATGCATTTAACAACATCATCAAATTGGAATAATATGGCTTTAACTGCTTCGATCCTGCTTTCCCATCTAGTATCTGATAAAGGTTGTAAAGTAAGTTTTAATTTGCCTAGGATAAACTCCAAGTGTTCATTTGAGCTTGCAAATAACAAATAAATTGTTTAGATAAAAACATAAAATGTTTTTGCTATCACGGAAGAATTAACTACATCTCCTAACAGTAGACTATTACTATTACAACCGCAATGTGTAAAAAATATCCGCGCATTAAGTTTCAAAATTCGAGTTTTAACTCTGATTATCATACCTACCATATTCGCACTATTGTCGTACCCCTGGCTGTAACAATTATAAATATCTAATCCATTTTTTCCTAATTTAGGTAGTCCCCCGTTGACAACAAGACAACAAGAAACCCAATAAAATGTTCTTCTATTTTATCGTAACACGACAGACATTTGTTCAACTCGACTATAGTCTCTTGTGCAGTCAAGCGAAATAGAATAATTTTAGGCCTCTTTTACCCTTTGAATCACTTCTCCGGCCACTCTCTTCGCAATTAGCCTTTTCAACTCATTTTGAATATCGTGACTTAGATGATGTGTTACAAGTTGTTGGTCATTAATATGTTTTATGTGTTCTCGAAGCGTGGAATCATATTTAGAAAGCAATTTGAATTAGTCTATGAAATTGACGGAATTTGCACAACAGTCGTTTTTAAGAGACGCACATTCCTGTATCAAAATGTATAAACGCTTCTTTGATAATGGTGCTTTCATCATCTTAACTGACCGAGAACTTATTTGTTGTTCAAGAATTCCGCTCTCCACCTCAGATTCTGATTGGGTAGAGTTTGATGGTATTTCTACTTCCGAATGTAGCTTACTACTCAGTACATCTGAAGTAATTTCTAAATTGAATGGAATATTCTTCTTCTCTGTAGCACTACAGCCCCTCTTGGGCCTTTGCTTCCTGCAAATAGCGCCTCCAATTGTCTCGATCAATTGACCGCATCCTCCAATCTCGAAATTCGAGCAGTGATGAACTGTCTTCATCGACTGAGTCGCACCAGCATTTCTTCGGTTTCCCTACTGGTCTCCAGCCTTCAGTTCGCCCAACGAATACCTTCTTGGGTATCCGTTGTTGTCCATACAATTCATGTGTCCTCGTCTAGCTTCGCTCCGATCATTCGCCTCAGGACCCGTCGCTCAAAGGTCCATCCATAATATAACACAGGTCTTATCACAGTTTTGCTTACTTGGAGCATTGTTTTCTTGTGTATACAGCTGGTCTCCAAGATCGTCAAAATTGAATAAAATATTTTGTCTGCGAGCTATATTCTTCGGTGTATTTCGTCACTTTCATTACTTCTCGTTATTTTGGCTCCTAAATAGTAGGTGTAGAATGTACGTTCTGGCTCAAATTTTTCATACAAATTTCAAATGTTGTCGAGGGTGTGTATCTCAAGTGTGTGGGTGCTTGTATTAGAGTGGTCAAGGTAGGTGCCTGAGATAACATAAGAAGGTGTGAGTCCGGAATAGGTGTGGATGTTATTGATGGTTGTGGCGAGGGTATGTGGATAAATGTATCAGATTAGTGTAAATGTGGGCCTTAGGTATGTGGGTCTGTGGTCAGTTTGGTATAGGCACATGCCAGGGATGAGAAGGTGGGTCTTAGGTAAATATACATCTGTGTCTTGGTTAAGTAGGTAAGCGCTCCAGTTTTAATAGCCTCTAACAGTTAGTACTAGAACTAGTCTTGTTGGTTATGTTCTAGAATAGACATATGTAACCTGTAATGCACATCCTTAGCCTTAGAAGCCTCTAATGGTAAAAAGTGAAGCTAGAAAGTTGATGCCTGTCTAGGATAGTCCCATAATTTTAATTAATTTAATTAATAGATTAGATCCCTAGATTTATCATAGATAGGGAACATTTGGCGTTTTTAGCGGTAGATAATTATATTATTTATGGTTGCTTTTTCTCTATGGTCGGAGGATTATTCATCTACTCGTTGCTTCTAATAGTTTTGTTATTCATAGCTTTTATTCATCTTTGGTGGAAGTGCTTCTCGGGCCTTTTACGCTTCTAGCGGTAGATAGTTTTTTTATCTATGGTCATTGTAATGTATAGGGTTATCCATTTTACGCTTCGGAAAGTAAAGCTAAAGACAACACATAAAGTATTCAGATGGAAATAAATTCTTTTATTCAATATAAAGATTAAACCTTGCCATTATACGTGAAATACAACATCATTCAAATGTCCTCCTCGGGACCTCTTACAGGCCTCAACCCTTTTGAGGTCATTTTCAATGACTTTTCGGCACATTTCCGGAAATAACTCGGCCCTAACTTCACGAATATTGGTTTTCAATTGCTCAAGATTTTGAGGATTGTTCGCGTAAACACGGTCTTTCGCATAGCCCCATAAAAAGGAAGCCAAAGGTGTTACGTCGCAGGATCTTGCGGGCCAATTGACATCACTCAATCTCGAAATTACGCGTCCTGGAAATTTCTCTTGCAAAAGTGCTCGATAAGCCTGTGTTGTGTGGCTTGTGGCTCCGTCCTGTTGGAACCACATGTTCTCCAGATCATAATCTTCAATTTCTCTCCAAAAATAATCAGTTAACATCCGTTCATAGCGGTCAGAATTGAATGTAATGCCTCTTCCTTGATCGCTTTCAAAAAAATACCGGCCAATAACACCACCAGACCATAATGCACACCAAATTGTCACTTTTTCCGGATGCAAAGGCCTTTTTGCGATCACTTGAGGATTTTGGGAGCCCCATATGCGGCAATTCTGTTTATTTACGTAAGCATTGAGCGAAAAATGAGCCTCATCTCTAAAGAAAATTTTGTTCGAAAAATCGTTATCAATGGCTTGTTGTTCAATCACCCAATTCGCATACATTCTGCGTTGTGTATGGTCTTGAGGCTTAAATTCTTGAGTGAGTTTGATTTTTTACGTATGGAGATGCAAGTCCAAATGCAAAATCCACCACAATGAGCCGTAAGAGAAGCCCAAATGTTGAGTACGTCAAGGAATCGACAAAGTGGGGTCCTCCTCCACGCTTTGTAATGAATCATGCGACGCCGCTGGCGACCACTACGAACACACCTTGCTGCTATGTGGCTTGTCATCTCATATTGGTTGTGACGGGTTCACATCCCACGTCAATTTTGTCGTGGGATGTCAAAGTGAATTGAAAGCCACATGGAAGCGGAGTGTGGAAGTAGTGGCCGCCACCCAACAACTGTCGGCTGTCAAAACTCGCATACGAAACAATTGGCACCTCTTAAGACGGAAACATAGAACGTCGGGTTTCGCCAAGTAGAATGGTAGAAGCGAATTGACATTGCTTTGCGTAAATACTACTGCTCATAATCATGTTCGGTTCCATAGTGTACGCTTTATAAAACTTCAGGCAGTTCGATAGTGAACACATGTCCAACAACCTTCTGCAGTGCCCCATAACCAATTTTCCAAACGGAATTGTGTGCGTGGATACAAGGTATGATGTTCAGTTCGATCCAAGTCATAATCAAATCTGACCGCTAAATGCACCCAACAGCATCAGCAATCATCGGCTATGAAAAGAATGCAAACGAAGCTAAAACGAGATTCTTACAATTGTCAGTGAGCTAAGCGAGCAAATACAAGAAATCATAGATGTCGATCATCGTGTACATCCACGTTTAATAGGACAAAGAGGTAGGAGATGAGAACCTTGATGCTGGAACAATTATTGGCCTTGCGGAAGCTGTGCTAGAAGCGAAGGATTATATTTTAAATTTGGAAGAAAAATTTCTTCAAGACATTGATGCTTTTCCATCTAATGCAAACGATTTTAGCACTGTTCTAGAACAAGCTTTGAACAGAACAGGTAAGAGTGGGTTTGTTGTTCATGGTGCTTCGTGGTAGCCAAATTCCAGGTGTGAGATAAGCAGTGGCCTCAGGAGTACCGACGAACTAAATGCTCCCGATACCCGATCCCGTGAAGATTTTCCCAACTTTTGTTTGACAAATATTACAAGCAATGAAGATTCTCAAGTTTCATCGGCATGGGGGTCACGTCGTTGGAACGTGAGACATTTGTCTAGGATATTTTTGAATGTTTATTGTGCTAACTTTAAAATGAATCATTCATACAAACATGGAAGCACTTAAGTGTATTTGCGCTCTTATATACCTGATTTATGTGTTACTTATGCAAAAGAAACAAAGTCTCGATCCCGTTATTCTTCTTTCGCGCAGAAAATTCTATTTCGAATAATCATTCAAAATGAAAAACACAAAAGTGGAAAAGTAGAAAGACGACTAAACCCAACCACTCTAATGAACATGATTTTCAAGGCCAATACTCACGAGCTAAAAATCCAACTATGAAAGATGGAAGGAAAAGGTTTTTTTTATTGGGTTATTAAGAATATTTGTGTTAATTTTGTTTCATTTTCTATCACCATACCACCTACAACTAAGTACATTCGATATTTTTATTTAATAAGTATACATATCTAAAATACCATAGGCAAAAATTCTACAACGTACACAATTAGAAAGCTAAATGCAATTTCTTCGTTTTAGATTATTTAACAACTGTTTGGGCCCAAAACTAAATAAATGTAACGCGAGCATGTGTTATGAATTTCCAATAACTAGTCTGTACGGTGTAGCTAAGACTTCTTATATTAGGCATATATTAATATTCTTCTATCTTATTATATATTCGTATTTGTGTAGTGTCTTAAGTACATTTAGTCTTAGCAATTTTTATATAACATTTTTTCGACATGGCAATCGAATACTTCAGTCCCGAATGGTGGGAGCTCATATTAATATTGGCTATTATCCTAGTATTTTCATGTAATATAAAAGTAAATGTACTTGAATTAATGTCACTATTCGTAGAATAAGTCAAACCTAATATTACATAAAATACAGAGTAAGATATGTACCATCTCCTATATGATTTGTCATAAAAGTTCTCACTATGATCACAAATGCTTACGAGATGCTTACAAATCCGTTGCAAATGAAATAACCTATATGAAAATCAAAAACGTCAGATCAACTCGTTTAATACTTTTGATTTTATTGATTTCAAGTAATTTTATTGTTATCTTATTTGGTACTATATTTAGTAGAATCTTAGCACTGATCAGTATTTTAGTGGCGGAAATAACGTGAAGTAATATATTAATTATATATAATTGAGAGAATAATATGAATTGCTAAGAATTAACAACGACTTTCCTTTCCAGTGGTCCCTTCTTTCAGCGGGAAGTAGAGTGCATGGTAAGTACTGTTGCGAGAGTAGGGTTTGAGAAAATCCGCTGAGGTCGGTTTCGCGTCGCGCGCGGTACGCGGTACCTTTGTTGGTTTTGCCTTTTCCTTAACGTAGCTTTCGTCGGATTTGAGTTAGCGTAGTATATTTTTCGGTACCGCGTTGGGAAATTCAGGAACGCGAAGTAAAGATTAGATTGTTGTTCTTTGACTGTTTGAATGAAGAAATACGGAGTAACGTAAAGTAGGTTCCTTCTCCGTATGAATTGTGTTTTGTGACGCGTTTGAAACGGGCGTTTAATGGTGGCTGAAAAATTGTAAATGAGCGTAATCCATTTGGAGACCCGCGACCGAAATCCTCTCCGATCTAGCTGGCCGACAAGCAGCCACCGCGTAAATGGATTACGGTGCACGGATTGGTTGACCGGTTGGTACCATCCGTTGGCATTACTCAGACTTAACGTCTAGAACCGATGAGAGGTCGGTTCCTCGTTCAGACTTAAAAATAAAATCATTACAACTTTGAGCGGCGACAGCGATATTTTCAGCAGGACGAATGTTGCGATGATGCACAGGCCTTGCAATATCAATAACCGATCCAGTCTTTTCTCACTGTGCTCGAAATCGTTTGCTGTGTAGGTCGATTATGTCGACGGTAATCGGCTCGTAAAGCCCTAAATGCTGATACAGCAGAATCACCATTTTTATAATAAAATTTAGTAATTTTAACGTGTTCTTCGACTGTTAAACGATCCATACTTCTCAATGGCAAACCTTCAACTAAAAAAAAGCACGCTTTAGATGACATTTAATTCTGATAGATGTCAAATGGCAGGGTTATAATTTCCTACCACGAAATAGATAACCCTGTATAGTAGATTTGTGTATAGGATTTACAGCGTAAAGTATTAGGGTTGCTAATCCATTAAGGAAGCTCTGGGGATAGGTGGGGCTCCGAGCAGTTGGTTTGATGGTTGTAGGGCTTGAGATCCTATAGCGTGTGTCGCTTATTGAAGGCGTTTCCGTCGAACGATTCACTTGATCACGTTAGGCGTACTGGAAATTTTTTATAGTATGAGTAGCTTCGTGGTGACGGCGGGTGCTTGTACAGGCGGGTGACGGCGTAATTGACGGGTGATGAGTGATGGGCTTGCCCGTCAGCGGATGTTCTAAGGGATGGAAATTTGCTTCACGGGCGCTAGCTTAAGGAACGCGTTGCTCATCGATTGATGTCCCTGGCTAAAGATGGACGGCAACGTGTGGAAATAAACGATTTCCTTGATCATGTTAGGCGTGTGGGAAGTTTAATGGCGCGAGTGGTTGCGTGAAGACGGAGGGCGCTGCTATAGACAAGTGACTTTGTTTAATGGATGGACGACAGGTTTGCCTTTCAACGGGTGTTCTTAGGCGTGTGAATTTACTCCATGGGTGCTTGCTTAAGGTACGCATTGCTCGTCGATTGATGTATATGGTTATGGATGGATGGCGTGGTGGGCGAGAAAACGTCACGCGTGTTGGTTGCTGGAGGAAGGTATTTGAGGTATAGGTATCCACCGCGATGGATACTGTGAACAATAGAAATTTTTCGCGTGAGCGCATGGTCAAGTTCTTAAGTCTCTACGGCCTCATCGGCGAGTAAGACTGATGCGCGTCGCTTGTTAGAGGATGGTGATTGCGGTGTAGATTTGCTCGGCGGCGAATGCTGTTTGGCATGGAAATTGATTTTGCTTTTTAAGAGTAGTGTTTCGTGCACTACACGCCTGTTGGAGGGAGTTTTAGGAAATCGGAATCTACATCATGGAACAGAACTGGCATAGCATATATCGCCTTTTAAAATGACTTTGATTGTTGGAGGTGGACATATTTGCTTGGCGAAGATAAGAGTGTGCGTTGCACGTTACTTGGCGATGTGAATTGTTAGTAGTGCTAGAGTTTTTTTGTTGTGCTGGCCATGGGCGGTAGATGACGTAATGCGTGGCATTGAGACGTGTTTTTATAAATGCCCATTCAAAGATGCGCCTGTTCTAGTTCGCTGATTATTATTTACATGGATCGTTTTCGGTCTTTCATTGCTCGAGAACGTTGTTTGTTTATTTTCCGACACATTGCCTCAGAGCAATAAGAAATGGAGGGCCCAGTCCCATACAAAGTATATGGGGGGATTTGAGAGTCACTTTTCGTGTCGGGCTGTCAAATTGGTACGATATTGCTCTCTCGTATTCTCTCTCGTGTCGTAACGTCAAAGTTGACAGCCTATTTAGATGCTATTTCCTTGCCATTTTGCAAGCTCGCGAACCGAATTAAGTGATTTTCTTGCAAACTAAATGTGTCTGAATTGTGTATGTGTGTAACATTTAAGCCATTCCACGACGCTCTTGTTCTTTGTGTGAAATATTGTTTACTTTTGCTGGCAGCGATCTTATAGTCTTTGCTGGGAACTGTGGTCTACGTTATTTTTAGGAAGTTATGTTGCCTGCAGCCCCTCCATTTTTTGTTGCTCTAAGCTCATTGCTATCACATTTTATTCCGTTTTTGGTTTCCTGTGCCAACGTGATGCGTGGCATTGAGACATGTTTTCATAAATATACATTCACAGATGCGCCTGTTATAGTTTGCTGATTAGTGTTTACATTGATCGTTTTCGGTTTCCTGTTGCTTGGGTACGTCGTTTCTTTGTTCTGAGACTCATTGCTTTTTCATTTTATTGCTTTTTTTTTGGTTTCATGCCAATAGTACTTAAGAATCGTCTTCAATGTAATTTTTTCGGTTAGACTACTATGCTGATTGCTCAAATCTGTGGATGCGGTGAAGGAGATCTTATGCTTGTTGGAAGGCGTTCTTGATATTCAGTATAGTATTAAATTTTAGTTTGCTTGTAGCAGCATTTTGTTTGTCTTCATCATCATCATTTATTTCTTAAAGCAGTTTCTATACTTCATTCTCCGATTTTACTATCATGTAGAAGTATGGCATTCGTATATTCATTCATTCATTTTTTCTTTACTATAGGTTTTGTTCAAAAATTCTAATAATTTCTTCGAAGACGAGTTATTTTTTCAAATGAATGATCTTGTAGTGCATGAGATGGTGATAATTTTGTTCGTACATCGTATGATTTATATATGGTTTTCCCCTTTTGATAAGCAAATGTTAAAGATGCGTTATATTTTTAGATCACTATGTTGACATGTATGTTTTGAGTCTATATTCTAAATTTGAGATTATTTATGGATGTTAGGAAAGATTTTACGATTTATGGCTTCTGGGTGTTACTTTTTTATGGAGTTTATGTATAATGGATGTAGGAATCATCGGAGTGATCCCAATGAGCCAGAATATGGATGCATTTTCATAGATAACTTTTTGGTACGTACTGACAGGAAGAAGCTAGTTGTAATGATTTTTTTTAATGCCCGTGTAGGACACGGGTGCCGATGGTCTGGCATAAGTGTCAGCGAGCTATGAACAACACCGAGCTCAGCTTACTAGCTTCGCTTAACGACCGCGTACGTGTGCTTGACGACTAGCATTTGCGGAATCATATGAGGCGGGTTCTTGTCGAGCCACGAAGCTACACTACAAAGTATTTATCACGCCTGCTCTACTCTACAAGACGCACCGATCAATTTTTATTGTCTTTAGAAAAGTTTTATTAGGTGTCAATTAAGCTACTCTACAGTAATTCAATATTTTTTTGCCTCGTTAAAGTTAGCGGACACGGTTCTATTAGGTGTCAATTAAGCTAATCTACAGTAATTCAATATTTTTTTGCCTCGTTAAAGTTAGCGGACACGGAGGCTTGAGACAAACGCAAACATTACACAAAAAGCAACCGTTACTTTCACCGAAGAAGGTCGTTGCATTACAAGGGGAATGTCAAACGTAAAGATGTTAAAGTGGCTGAAGTGAACCACTCATCTCTGCCTAAAGGATGGAAACTTGACGCATGCAGTTTATTTACACTAGTAAAACAACAAACTAAGCAGTTTCGATGGGGTGACCACCTTATCTCTTCAGGAGCAGCCACTCCTGATCACCACGGGGCTGCTCGACTGCTTATGTTTATTACATAGTATAGAAAAAAATGAATGCGGGAGGTCATTGACATTAGGGGTTTGTTGGTATTATGTTATTACTCTTTGGTTATGCCCATAATGCATGAAACAATATTTTTTAGTTCTATATGATGGCATTATATGCATGCACTAGATTGAATGAATTTTTATATTTGCTTTAAATGAGGTGTTGTTATCGTGAGTCTGTATTATTTACTTTTGCTAGATTTAAGAGTTTCAGTCTAATATCGAGTAAAACTATTATTTTATGCTTGTCTCATATTCTTCACATCATGGTTTCTAGTATTGAAAAATTATTTATGTTTGGATTGCTCTAGTATAATTTTTCATTTCCGAATTTCTTTAGCCGTATCTTCAATAGGAACTTGTTGATGTTTGAGTATGTGAATCTCTAATTTATTACCTCTGTAGGAAAATGATGCATGCTTGGATGATGTCACTATTTAATACTTTTCGGATGCATGTTATCACTTTTAGTGCCCACATGATTGCATGAGAATTCACAAGCCTCATACTTTGTATGCTTGTATTAAGTGTAAAGTCATTGCTGCTCTATTTGTATACATTTTCAATACTTGAAAACTAAGTAAAATACGTATTGACTGCATTTTAAATAGATTAGATTGATCATCGTAGGGGTTTTTGGGTGTGTTCATTGACATATTCAAGTATTATTTTCACATAAACAAAATATTTTCATGTTGAGTTGTTTCTTATCCGAATTTTTTGGGTAGATGCTTGTTTGGTTTTTTTATTAGTTTGAAGAAGATCTAAAAAGTTTTCAACATAGGGGATATGTTTCGAGTTAGCACACTGCTACTATGGATCACTTAGGCTAATGATTATGTAAGATATATCGGTGTAGATAACGATGTGTGGCAGCATATGAGTTTATGGTAGGCTATGTTATTTTCAGATCGATCCCATCGTATCATGTATAGATAAGTAGCTTATGTTATAGGGTGTTCTTGATAAGGGTGTTCGCGAGTCACTGCAGGTTGTTAAGAGATGATCATTACTTTCAGGAGGTATGTGTCTGCTGGTAATTTGATGAACAAATGCACACTTGAGTTGAATGAACTCATGTGGCTTTTTTGCTCATCGTTCGATATTTTTGAATGGTAGAGTTAAGTGTTTGATAATTGGGAGTTTCGGATATGCTAGGAATGTTTACATCATTTTGTTCTGCTGTTCGTAATATTTGTTTACTTGAGCAGTGTTAGATTAGTTATTAAAATAAAAGACTGTGTTTCTTTCTAATAGAAATAATTTATTGAGTAATGCTATTTTTTGTTTTACATAAATAAATTTTGATACAATTTACAGCACATCTGATAAATGGCTTGATATATTTATGAGTTCTATAGCATATCGAACAATTTTCAAGTTAACTTAATCTATGTTTATTCAGCTGCATTATTTCTCCATTAGGACCATACAAATGTATAATAAGTCCTCTCACATCTTTTTAAATGTTTAGTGTACAATTCATATAGCAATTCAATATCCTCAGCATATCATTGTAGCTTATGTCCCCTTCACTCTAGTGCAAACTGTTGATATTTCAATTTCAATATCGTTTTGGACGTATGTAGTGAGAATAGTGTGTTCCTTAATGAATTATTGATGAGGATTTCCCGATACATATTGAATGTCAATTATAAACTTTTTCAATCTAATAGCACTGACCACTAGTTGGTTCTGGTCTTGTTTGGACTGTTTATACTACCCGCTGCTATGAATTATTACTTCGTCGTATGCACTCGAGACTACAGGATTATACGAGTATAATGTTTTATGAGTGTAAAATTATTTCTTGCCTCTTGATCATATGAATGGCAAATGCATGTACCAGTGCCAGATTTCGTATGGGAGTTGGACCATTCACATATTTGGTAGTGCATTCCATGTTTATTAGATACTTTCTCACCCATATTAACATATTTAAGCATATAATTCTCGATGCATATCCGGTGTTCAGGAAAAATAACATGGTACTCTTCCATGAAGTATAGGATGACCATTGTAACAGATCTTATCGCGTTGAAAGTGTATTGAAGTCTGACTTATTAGTTTTCTTGACGTTTTTTGAATGGATGGATTTAGGACCACTTTTTTTATGTATTTTAAAGACCTCATAATGATCCGTAGAATAATATGTAGTCTAGTGTTAGAAAAAAACCACGTGCTACCTTTAAGTTAACATACATTTATGTTCTAGTTTGTACAATGCAGCTAAGATGAGAGTCTGTTTCTCAATATTAAACTTCAGTAGTTTATAGACTAAAGAGATTATACTTGATTTCAAAGCCTTTCACAATAGTATGTAGTTTACCAAGTCTCAATTTACAATTTTTTAATGAATAATTCCTTTTCGTGAAGTAAAACATTGTTTATAGCGTGTGTAGTATTTCATTTCATCACATGGAAAATTAGATCATTACAAAGTACTGGTATTTCATAAAAAAGTTAAGAGTAGTTTATGTTTACAAATGATGTTTGAGTTGGAGTGAAGAGTCGTTGATATCCAGTTTAATTACGCTCTTTTCCCTGCATCGCGCACAATATTGGTCGGTGTATTCCTTCACACAATCAGTAAGCAAATTGTTGTATTGCATGAAAATGTTGAAAAAATCCATCAAGATGAAAAGCGTGAAAAGCTCGGGATGTTTAAGTATTAGTCCCTCGCCTCCAATAGGTATATAGAAGAGTTCAGGAAACTGATTTGCAGCGGATTCATCTACTCTATCCTTGAGATCAATGAGGTATTGGCGAAGTGAAGTCCACTGGCTGTTATCTAACTCCAACTGATTTTGTCCACTGCATCGGAAGATTATTTTCGCTTGAAATGTCAGCGAGTCAAATCCAAATATAACTTTGCTTTTGTGGAAGCCTTCATCAAGATAGTATGTAAAAGGTGACAGCCTACCCATGCCACGCAGGCATCAATGACCGGTCATCATGCGTTATGTAGCATTATAATGCATGATGATGGGTCATCAAGCTTGCATGGCAATGAGTAGGCTAGGTAGAAGGTTATCCTGCATCGCTGCGGGGTCCTCCGCCACTTTCTGCCGGCCAATCAACTCGGGTAGTAGGTGTGAAAGAGAAAACGGCCTTGAGTTCACTAGGTATTTGGGTTAATAGGTGCAAAAGAGAAAACATATTGGTGTGAAGTTGGTCATTGTTCAGCTACCGAATGACCACTAATGACGAAAGCTGACGGCTCAACTAATTGGTGATTGTGGATAACCTTCCTTGCATGATAAAGAGACCAGTCGATCATATGATACTAATACATCGACACTTGATAGCTATAATAATGTTCATATCTAGAGACATTTGTCCATGATGTTTCATCATTTCACAGGTTGTGAGTAATGATGCAGCCTCAGTCATCGAAACCATTCAAAACTATTCTGAAAATGGATCAATGACAGATTTTTAGTCAGTTGGAGGTACCAAAATTTTACTCAATTGTTCAATGATAGGGGAAAAATCGTTCCGGTCAAAACGTACTGATGTTCCTGCATATCCCGGATAATCCAAAAGTGTTGATCATACATGAGGACACTAAGATGATTCAATATACTTAACAAGTTCGACTATAAGCCCTTAATACATCGACTAAACAACAGTCTAAATTAATTCATGTTAAGGCCCTAGCAATGGTTTGCATGAAATAGAGATTTACTCAACAAGTTTCTGCTTTACAAAATGATTCAAATGGCTGATCCAAGGGATCATACGATTTTTTAGCATTTTGGATGAGTTCATAAGTGTAGCAGCATGATCATCATTGTGGGCGGTAAGAGTCTCAAGCATTACTAACTTAAAAAATAATAACCGACCACAAGTCCTATGAAGACAAGTAAAGATTGGAAAAGTGAACTCAAATTGCTGTCAAAAGGGGTTCCCACAGATAATATGGAAAGGAGTCAAGAGAAAAAACTGATGCATATGAAAAAAAACAAGAGCTTACAGACTCAATCTTATGAAGAATATATCAGCATGAAATGCGTTCAATTAATTCTTGAGCAACTAATAATGGCTTCCTCCTACTCAAGATTTGTTTACCAGAACAGCAACCTAGATATGAATATTCTTGTCTGACCCATATATGCTTACAAATAACTTGGTAGATGATGACCATGCAGTCTTGGTAATCAGTAGGCTTAAAGTTTATTGTGACGAGAATATAACATTTAAAATGAGGTGTAAAAATGCTGACTGTAACTGTATGGAAAGTAATAAGAATTGGCTTCTATATAGATACTTATCAAGCAACAATAAATTTAACAAATGAAAGACGCTCAACTTATCAACTGAAGACAGCTATACAGACAGCTCAAGAGATAGCATATCAGCTAAACAGACAGGGAATTGGCTTAAAAGACAGCTATATAGACAGCATTACACATAAGATAGACAGTTCATCAGCAAAAGCGGTAGCTAAATAGATAGTTTTACAGATAAAAAGACAGCTAATTAGCCTAGAAGCATTGTAGCCCAGCAGTACTCCTAAAAACTCTAAATAAAATCTGGAACAAAGTGTCATTTCCTCTTACTGACTCCTACTCATGTTAACTTGGTGGTTCAAGTCTTAACTCGATAGCACTTTCTTAACTCATAAGAGTAAGCAATATTACAGCATTAAAGGGCTATACATGTTTACTTATGCAATAGAATTATCAACACATATTGAACTTGACTCCCCCTTCATCCATAAATTCAGAGAAGTGAATATATATGCTGGTGTAAAAAATAAACATCTTGAGTTTTACTATAAGAAGCAGTCATTTAAAATTATCGGAGCAGATCCAGTAAATTCGTCAGCTAGTCAGAAGCAGAAAAGTGAACAAGAAAGAGAAGAAATTAAAAAAGAATCGAAAGAAACAGCGAATCTATGAGTAAACCTCTTGCAGAATTATACATACTATCTTGATGAAGGTTTCCACAAAAGCAGAGTTATACTTGGATTTGACTCGCTGACATTTCAAGCGAAAATAGTCTTCCGATGTAGTGGACAAAATCAGTTGGAGTTAGATAACAGCCAATGGACTTCACTTCACCAATACCTCATTGATCTCAAGGATAGAGTAGATGAATCCCCTGCATATCAGTTTCCTGAACTCTTCTATATACCTATTGGAGGCGAGGGACTAATACTTAAACATCCCGAGCTTTTCACGCTTTTCATCTTGATGGATTTTTTCAACATTTTCATGCAATACAACAATTTGCTTACTGATTGTGTGAAGGAATACTACGACCAATATTGTGCGCGATGCAGGGAAAAGAGCGTAATTAAACTGGATATCAACGACTCTTCACTCCAACTCAAACATCATTTGTAAACATAAACTACTCTTAACTTTTTTATGAAATACCAGTACTTTGTAATGATCTAATTTTCCATGTGATGAAATGAAATACTACACACGCTATAAACAATGTTTTACTTCACGAAAAGGAATTATTCATTAAAAAATTGTAAATTGAGACTTGGTAAACTACATACTATTGTGAAAGGCTTTGAAATCAAGTATAATCTCTTTAGTCTATAAACTACTGAAGTTTAATATTGAGAAACAGACTCTCATCTTAGCTGCATTGTACAAACTAGAACATAAACGCACGTCGTTTTTTCAAACACTAGACTACATATTATTCCACAGCTCATTATGAGGTCTTTAAAATACACAAAAAAAGTGGTCCTAAATCCATCCATTCAAAAAACGTCAAGAAAACTAATAAGTCAGACTTCAATACACTTTCAACGCGATAAGATCTGTTACAATGGTCATCCTATACTTCATGGAAGAGTACCATGATATTTTTCCTGAACACCGGATATGCATCGAGAATTATATGCTTAAATATGTTAATATGGGTGAGAAAGTATCTAATAAACATGGAATGCACAACCAAATATGTGAATGGTCCAACTCCCATACGAAATCTGGCACTGGTACATGCATTTGCCATTCATATGATCAAGAGACAAGAAATAATTTTACACTCATAAAACATTATATAATCCTGCAGTCGCGAGTACATACGACGAAGTAATAATTCATAGCACCGGGTAGTATAAACAGTCCAAACAAGACCAGAACCAACTAGTGGTCAGTGCTATTAGATTGAAAAAATTTATAATTGAAATTCAATATGTATCGGGAAATCCTCATCAGAAATTCATTAAGGAACATACTATTCTCACTAAATACAACCAAAACGATATTGAAATTTAAACATCAACAGTTTGCACTAGAGTGGAGAAGACATAAGCTACAATGATATGCTGAGGATATTGAATTGCTATATGAATTGTACACTAAACATTTAAAAAGATGTGAGAGGACTTACTATACATTTGTATGGTCCTAATGGAAAAATTATGCAGCTGAATAAACATAGATTAAGTTAACGTGAAAATTGTTTGATATGCTATAGAATTCATAAATATGTCAAGCCATTTATCAGATGTGCTGTAAATTGTATCAAAATTTATTTATGTGTAACAAAAAATAGCATTACTCAATAAATTATTTCTATTAGAAAGAAACACAGTCTTTTTATTTTAATAACTAATCTAACACTGCTCAAGTAAACAAATATCCCGAACAGCAGAACAAAATGATGTAAACGTTCCTAGCATATCCGAAACTCCCAAATATCAAACACTTAACTCTACCATTCAAAAATATCGAAAGATGAGCAAAAAAGCCACATGAGTTCATTCAACTCAAGTGTACATTTGTTCATCAAATTACCAGCAGACAAACACCTCCTGAAAGTAATGATCATCTCTTAATAACCTGCAGTGACTCGCGACCACCCTTATCAAGAACACCCTATAACATAAGCTACTTATCTATACATGATACGATGGGATCGATCTAAAAATAACATAGCCTACCATAAACTCATATGCTGTGCCACACATCGTTATCTACACCGAAATATCTTACTTAATCATTAGCCTAAGTGATCCATAGTAGCAGTATGCTAACTCGAAACATATCCCCTATGTTGAAAACTTTTTAGATCTTCTTCAAACTAATAAAAAAACCAAACAAGCATCTACCCAAAAAATTCGGATAAGAAACAACTCAACATGAAAATATTTTGTTTATGTGAAAATAATACTTGAATATGTCAATGAACACACCCAAAAACCCCTACGATGATCAATCTAATCTATTTAAAATGCAGTCAATACGTATTTTACTTAGTTTTCAAGTATTGAAAATGTATACAAATAGAGCAGCAATGACTTTACACTTAATACAAGCATACAAAGTATGAGGTTTGTAAATTCTCATGCAATCATGTGGGCACTTAAAGTGATAACATGCATCCGAAAAGTATTAAATAGTGACATCATCCAAGCATTTTCCTACAGGGATAATAAATTAGAGATTCACATACTCAGAAATCAACAAGTTCCTATTGAAGATACGGCTAAAGAAATTCGGAAATGACAAAAATCATACTAGAGAAACCATGATGTGAAGAATATGAGACAAGCATAAAATAATAGTTTTACTCGATATTAGACTGAAACTCTTGAATCTAGCAAAAGTAAATAATACAGACTCAGATTCAATCTAGTGCATGCATATAATGCCATCATATAGACTTAAAAAATATTGTTTCATGCATTATGGGCATAACCAAACAATAATAAAATAATACCAACAAACCCCTAATGTCAATGACCTACCGCATTCGCTTTTTTCTATACTAGCTTCTCCCTGTCAGTACGTACCAAAAAGTTATCAATGAAAATGCATCCATATTCTGGCTCATTGGAATCACTCCGATGATTCCTACATCCATCATACATAAACTCCATAAAAAAGTAACACCCAGAAGCCATAAATCGTAAAATCTTTCCTAGACAACATCCATAAATAATCTCAAATTTTGAATATAGACCCAAAACATACATGTCAACATAGTGATCTAATATTATAACACATCTTTAACATTTGCTTATCAAAAGGGAAAAACCATAGACGAGTACAAATCATACGATGTACGAACAAAATTATCACCATCTCATGCACTACAAGATCATTCGTTTGAAAAAATAACTCGTCTTCAAAAAAATTATAAGAATTTTTGAACAAAAACCAATGAGGGTCCTATAGTAAAGAAAAAATGAATGAATGAATATACGAATGCCATACTTCTACATGATAGTAAAATCAGAGAATGAAGTATAGAAACTGCTTTAAGAAATAAATGATGATGATGAAGACAAACAAAATGCTGCTACAAGCAAACTAAAATTTAATACTATACTGAGTATCAAGAACGCCTTCCAACAAGCATAAGATCTCCTTCACCGCATCCACAGATTTGAGCAATCAGCATAGTAGTCTAACCGAAAAAATTACATTGAAAACGATTCTTAAG
Source organism: Odontomyia ornata (assembly GCA_963969285.1). Lineage (NCBI taxonomy): Eukaryota > Metazoa > Arthropoda > Insecta > Diptera > Stratiomyidae > Odontomyia > Odontomyia ornata. Next base: position 203,324,109 of record OZ017740.1, read on the forward strand.
CACTATTGGCATGTAACCAAAAACAAGCAATAAAATGAAATAGCAATGAGTCTCAGAACAAAGAAACGACGTACCCAAGCAACAGGAAACCGAAAACGATCAATGTAAGGCGCATCTGTGAATGTATTTTATGAAAACATGTCTCAATGCCACGCATCACGTTATCACACGAAACAAAAAAAAGGAATAAAATGTGATAGCAATGAGTCGGAAAATAAAGAAATAACGTTCTCGAGCAATGACAGACCGAAAACGATCCATGTAAATAATACTCAACAATCTAGAATAGGCGCATCTTTGAATGGACATTTATAAAAACACGTCTCAATGCCACGCATTACGTCATCTACCGCCCACGGCCAGCACAACAAAAAAACTCTAGCACTACTAACAATTCACATCGCCAAGTAACGTGCAACGCACACTCTTATCTTTGCCAAGCAAATATGACCGCCTCCAACAATCAAAGTCATTTTAAAAGGCGATATATGCTATGCCAGTTCTGTTCCATGATGTAGATTCCGATTTCCTAAAACTCTCTACAACAGGCGTGTAGTGCACGAAACACTACTCTTAAAAAGCAAAATCAATTTCCATGCCAAACAGCATTCGCCGCCGAGCAAATCTACACCGCAATCACCATCCTCTAACAAGAGACGCGCATCAATCCTACTCGCCGATGAGGCCGTAGAGACTTAAGAACTTGACCACGCGCTCACGAGAAAAATTTCTATTGCTCACAGTATCCATCGCGGTGGATACCTGTTTGTATGATGATGGATACGGCAAACAAAGTGTTGCACTTGAATTCCAATTTGAAAATTGACAAGATAAGAGCAAAGACTTATTTTTTGTCACGCACGACACAGTATTTATTCATTAATTATTTCGACCAAACTTCAACTATCATTATCTCTACACCTTTGATGATCACTTGACTGTCGTACCCACCGATCGCTCACGAACTGCCTGCTCCGTCAGCACCTGCTCGCCAGCGCAGATTACTCGATAAATTATGCAAAGAGCAGTTGCTGTGTTTGTATTGTTAATTGCATTGGGGTTTGTTGTCGTGTCAGGATGATGATGTTGATGCTAACGACGCGTTGATGACTGTGTGGCCATTCGTGATGGGAGTGGGTGAATAGTTGACTGTGGTAGTTGCTGTTGAATCCTAAACCTACTCCCCCCGCTGCGACCGTAAGGCGCGGAACGTCCTATGATTATAAAAGAAATAAATGATTTGTTTACACATATGAACTGTTGAACTCCATGTCTGTCCAGCTAGGTTGCATCCGCTGATTACCGTAATTTCCCACTAATCTGCAACATACGGTGCTCGGAATAACAGAGTGAAGCTCAACCAACGATGTTGGCTGTTCACCGCTGCTACGTTCGGGCAGTCCGGGTGTCTGGAGATTGAACCGTGCAAATTGGGGAAACGGAGTGTGGTGATGGGTTGTATGAATTCGATTAGAGGTTATTAACGGTAGTTAAAGGGTGTTAGCGGTTTGTGCAAATCGGTTAAGTGTGTTCTGGGGTAGGCAGTAATGCTATCTTGGTGATTGCGCGTTTATATGTGTTGCCCTTTGCGTGCAGTGTTACCACTCGTACTTGGTTATCTGACCCGGAATGTAAAGCAGTCACCCTGGCTAATGGCCATTTGTATGGGTGTAATTTCTCCTCTTTGAGTAAGCATAAATCTCCGACCTTGGGGTTGTGTTGTCGATGAGTCCACTTCAGTCTCTGTTGTAATCTGGTGAGATATTCGCTCCATCAGCGTCGCCAAAACGTTTGTGCTAGACGTTGCGTCAGTTGCCATCTATCGAGTCGGTTGATGTTCGTTTCCGTGAGGTCTGCTTCAGGAGGTGCTAACAACGTGTCGCCAATCAGGAAGTGTGCTGGCGTAAGTGCCGTAGTGTCCATCGGAACATCTGAAAGCGGGCACAACGGTCTCGAATTAAGACAGGCTTCTATCTGCGTCATCGTAGTCGTTAGCTCTTCAAAAGTTAGCGTAGCATTTCCTAGCACTCTTCGTAAATGGAACTTGGTCAACTTGACGCCGGCCTCCCAGAGTCCTCCAAAATGGGGTGATGCCGGAGGATTAAAATGCCATGTGATCCCTTGGTTAGCGAGAAGTTCCGCAACGTCTTTGTGGTGCTGCAGTACCTTTCTTAGATGTGTGTCGGCCCCCACGAAATTTGTCCCACCGTCACTGTACACGTGGCTACACATACCGCGTCGTCCGCAGAATCGTTTAAACGCTGCTAGGAAAGCGTGCGTCGTCAAATCGCTGACCACTTCGATATGAATCGCTTTGACTGTCGGACATATGAAAATGGCGACGTATCCTTTATAAGTCGAGCTTCCACGGCCTAGACGGTGTCGTAATTCGAAGGGACCGCAATAATCCACTCCGACGTGAGTGAACGGGCGAGCAACGTTAACTCTCGGTGCTGGTAGGTTGCCCATGAGCTGTGAGGAAGTCTTCGCATTCGCGCGAAAACATTTGATGCACTGGTGTACACTTTTCTTGACTACCCTACGAGCGTCAATCAGCCAAAACGTTCTTCTCAAGTGTGTCAACATCGCTTGGGTCTGTCCATGTAGAGTAACTTGATGTACTTGATGTAGCAATAAGTCAGTGAACTTGCCAGATCTTGGAACGATAATCGGATGGATTTCAGAATAAGACAATGTCGCATGTCCTAAACGTCCCCCGACGCGTAGTACTCTGTCGCTATCTAAGAATGGGTTCAGATTTGCAGTCTTACTTTGTTTCGGAATTTCCTTCGTCTTGACTAAGGTTTTGATTTCATGATCAAATTCAGACTGTTGTGCAAATTTTATCCAAATGTCTAATGCTTGTTTTATCTCTTCGCAGTGTAATGGGGTTGGGGTGATGGATTTTGGTATGCATTTACGCCAACGTAAACAATACGCAGTCACTCGGCATAACCGCGTCAATGACGAAAATCTCGCAATGATTTCAGTTGCGTTTGTTATTGTCTGTAGGAATACCTTGATATTTTTTCTCCTCTCCGATTCGGTACTCTCTATAGTCGTGGACTTGGGCCACTGATCCGACGGTTTCACCAACCAGGTTGGTCCATTCCACCATAATGGATTTGATAATAGTTCTGCAACTTCTGCGCCACGTGAGGCTAGATCTGCTGGGTTTTGTGGCGACGGAACGTAACGCCAAAGGGTGTTACCAGTTTGGTTGAAGATTTCTGTCGTTCTATTGGCTACGAAAATGTTCCATCGAGTGGGATGACCTTTAAACCATGCCAGAACTATCTGCGAATCGGTCCATAACGATTCGTGCGTGATGGGTAATTTTAGCGTATCTTTCACTCGGACCATCAGTTTTGAGAGCAATGCTGCTGCACATAGCTCGAGGCGTGGAATAGTTACTGGACGCACAGGTGCAACCTTGGTTTTTGCCGTGACGAAACGTGAATATGTCCCGGACTCGTTTCGTGATATTAAATAGATGACCGCGGCATATGCTCTTAGAGAAGCGTCGCTAAATCCGTGCAGCTCGAATTCTGCACCTGGACCACACCCAACCCATTTGGCATTTCGAGATCTCTTGTATGCCTTTACGGAACCGTGTCCACTTCTGTGTACATTCTAACGGAACTGTTTCATCCCAGGCCACTCCACTCAGCCATAACGATTGTAGTATTATTTTGGCAACAATCAGTACAGGTGCTAACCAGCCCAGTGGATCATATAGTCGCGCAATATCTGACAAGATCTTTCTTTTAGTATATGGCGCCGAACTTTCTGGTAACTTAATTTGGTATCCCAGACAATCGGATATGGGATACCAAACGATGCCTAGTGACTTAAACTGTTTATGCCAGTATCGTTCAACGTGAAGTTTCATTTCCACGTCTTCCTCAGGAATTCCACATAAAATTTGCGGGTCGTTAGCAATCCATTTACGGAGTGCAAAGCCTCCACTTTGTAGTAGCGCGTCTACTTCTTTACGCTTCATGATAGTCTCTTGCAGGCTCTCACCACCCGACAGAACATCGTCCACATAAAAATCGTCCATGATGACCTTATACGCCGATGGGTATTCCCCTTTGCCATCGTCCGCTAACTTATGCAAAGTTCGAATTGCCAAGAAAGGAGCACATGTGGTGCCGAATGTGACTGTATTTAGACGAAAGTCACAAATGTTACTCTCTGGATGCGGTTTCCAGACTATACGTTGGTACTCAGCGTCATCGTGATGTACGTTGATCTGCCGATACATCTTTGAGATGTCTGCTGCAAATGCGAATTTATGCAATCTCCATCTCGATAGTACAGCGCTCAAGTCATTTTGAATAGCTGGACCCGTCATTAAAGCTTCATTTAAGGAGACCGCGGAGCTAGTTTTTCGCGATGCGTCGAATACCACACGTAATCTGGGACTTGTGCTACTTTCCTTGATGACTGCGTGGTTCGGCAAGTACAGTGCCGTACTTATCGATCGGTCTTCTTGTCTGATGTATTTTGGCTGGTCAGCTATTAACTGCATATGTCCCATATCAATGTACTCTTGTAAACACTTATCATATTCCTTCCTTAATTGCGACGTCCTTCCTAAACGTTTCTCTGTTGCCTGTAAACTTGCTACTGCCTGATGCCTCGATTGACCTAATGCTTGTTTCATGCCCTGCTTGAATGGCAACCGGACCGTGTATCGTCCATCGAATCCCCTTTGAACATTATTTCGGAAATGTTCCTCACATGCTTGCTCTTCATCAGATGTTATTCTATGCGATGCCACTTCTTCCAGCTCCCAAAATCTCTGCAATAACTCATTGATGTTCGGTTCATCACTTGCTTCTACCGTGCAACTGTGCCATGTTCGATCCCTTGTGGAATGCACTGGTACTTCGCCCGACAGAATCCATCCTAAACTTGTCCTTTGTACCACTGGCCCCGCCGGTAATTTAAACATGTCACTCATCAGAATTTTGCCATATATTTCTGCTCCCAACAACATATCAATGCTACCTGGTCTATTAAAAGAAGGATCAGCAAGTTGAACTGTTTTCAATTGCTCCCACTCTGCAGTATCCAGCGTCTGCGGTGGTAGTGGGTTCGTTAATTTGTCCAAGACATATGCCTTGAAGGGTATGACTTCATTCGCATGTGTTCTAATCTGTGCATGGATCATGCCTCGACTTGCTTGACTGGATTCTGCCCCAATTCCCGCAATTTTGATATTGGTGGCCTTGCGCTTTAAGCTCAATTGTTGAGCTGCAGCTTCTGTTATAAGAGACGCTTGCGACCCTTGATCGACTAAAGCCCGCAAGACTTTGCATCCATGGGGTGCCTCCACGCTGACTAACGCTGTAGCCAGAAGTACATCGTTCTTCCTTTCACAGTTCAGCGCGTTGATGTCAATCGCTCCTGGTCCTGAGGATTGAGTTTCGGTCGTGTTGGGATTGGTTACCTTTGGACTTCGTTGACTCATAGTGGCTTCATCTTTGTGCAGTTAGGTATGATGCTTCCGTTGACATTTCTTGCACTTAGATTGGCTGGGACACCTTACCACGAAGTGCTTGCTGGATAGACAGTTGAGGCAAGCACGCAATTGTTGAAGTCTTTGCTTCAAATTACTGCGAATAAATTGATCGCACTGATACAAGAAATGATGCTGCTTGCATAAAGGGCATTCTATCGTCACTTCGTTCTTCACCACATGTACACTTCGTGTGGTGTTCGCCATTCGCGATACCGTGGGACGCACGGTTCCTGCTGCCTCCAATGCTCTGAATCTATTTTGTAGGAAGGTACACACGTCTTTGAATGACGGCAATTCTTTCTCTTCACGTCTTTGTTGTTCCCACAATTGACGCGTTTCATGTGGGAATCGTTGCACTGTCATGTGAATCACCATGGCTTCCCCCAAGTTTTTCACTTTCATGTTTTCAATAATCTGGACACTCTCAACAGATCGATCCAATAAAGTTTTAAGCGACGTGGCTGATTCATTAGCATTTCCAATGCTGAAGAGGGTTTTCAACTGCGCGGTCAAACAGACACTTGCATTTTCGTATCGTTCCACCAACACTTTCCACGCTCCGTCGTAGTTTGCATCGGTTACTGCGAACTGTTTCACTAATCCTGCTGCCTCTCCTTCTAAACTTGACTTGAGATAATGCAGCTTTTCAACCTTTGACAATGTTTTACGATTATGAATGAGCGATGTGAACAGATCTCGGAACGACGCCCACATATCATATTTGCCGTTGAATTTGGGTAATGTAATCCTTGGCAACCGTAATTATTCCAACGGAGTCGAGGATTCTGGTGGATTTGCCCGTTGTGCCTCCTTCAAAAAGTCGGCTAGTTCGGCGTAGACTACTATGTAGCTCTCGTTGAACGTAGATAACCAATCTTCTTCAAAATAGGGCACCTTCAGCTCTTCGTCCATGCCCGTGAGCAATGCAATGATGTGTCGAGGGGTTTCCGCAAACTCCTGATGTAAGGTTTGCACCCTGTCCAATTGTTTTTCATAATAAACTTGCGTTTTCCGTGATTTTGAGTCCTTTTTATAATTACTAATTACTTTATTCAATTGCTCCAAGGAGAGCTTTTGCTGCACAATTAGTCGGTTCATGGTTCTGCGATTTGGAGCTATGTAATGTGTGATAGAGTGTTTCCTAGAAAGCGAACTTTTGTACAGCTAAATGTCTGATGAACTTAGTTGTGACTAAATAATGCACTGCTTGCATGCGATAGCCACGTTTTGTATGCACTGATTGCACCTAACTCCCCACAAATGACTTGAGAGGCGACCAATGCCAGTGTTTCCAACGAAAGATGAGACGATTGTTGCATGCAATAGATACGATTTGTATGCGATGCTTCCTAAATGCCCACAAATGACTTGATGCAATCAATGCGAGTGCTTTCGTCGACAGAAGAGACGATTGTTGTATGCGATAGCGACGTCTTGTATGCGATGCTTCCTAAATGCCCACAAATGACTTGATGCAATCATATTCACTTTATAATATGATTGCATCAAGTCATTTGTGTCTTGTATGCGATGCTTCCTAAATGCCCACAAATGACTTGATGCAATCAATGCGAGTGCTTTCGTCGACAGAAGAGACGATTGTTGTATGCGATAGCGACGTCTTGTATGCGATGCTTCCTAAATGCCCACAAATGACTTGATGCAATCATATTCACTTTATAATCCATCAATTTTCTCACATTTTCACCCTTTTTACCAACTGATGAACGTGATAGTGGCTAGCAGTTATGGGCTGCTCCCTGTAAATAATTTAATTTGATTGCGTCGCAAAGTGCTGAGGATTGCCTATAAGCACGTCTTGGGCTGTTAGCCACCATGTGCTTGAATGTGGGAATTGTACTCCCGTTACGAGGTCCCGGTTTGACGATCACCGCTTTTCAATGAAATGCCACCGGATTTGCACACACGTGAATTTGGAAGAGGATATGTATGACAAGTGTAGGAATGATCGTACTTACCAAATTGCACGGTTCACACATAAACTATCGTTGCCTATGCGCAACGATCCGGCTCGACGGACCAAAAAATGTTTTTATGATGATGGATACGGCAAACGAAGTTTTGCACTTGAATTCCAATTTGAAAATTGACAAGATAAGAGCAAAGACTTATTTTTTGTCACGCACGACACAGTATTTATTCATTAATTATTTCGACCAAACTTCAACTATCATTATCTCTACACCTTTGATGATCACTTGACTGTCGTCCTCACCGATCGCTCACGAACTGCCTGCTCCGTCAGCACCTGCTCGCCAGCGCAGATTACTCGATAAATTATGCAAAGATCAGTTGCTGTGTTTGTATTGTTAATTGCATTGGGGTTTGTTGTCGTGTCAGGATGATGATGTTGATGCTAACGACGCGTTGATGACTGTGTGGCCATTCGTGATGGGAGTGGGTGAATAGTCGACTGTGGAAGTTGCTGTTGAATCCTGAACAATACCTATACCTCAAATACCTTCCTCCAGCAACCAACACGCGTGACGTTTAATCGCCCACCACGCCATCCATCCTTAACCATATACATCAATCGATGAGCAATGCGTACCTTAAGCAAGCACCCATGGAGTAAATTCACATGCCTTAGAACACCCGTTGAAAGGCAAACCCGTCGTCCATCCATAAAACAAAGTCACTTGTCTATAGCAGCGCCCTCCGTCTTCACGCAACCACTCGCGCCATAAAAACTTCCCACACGCCTAACATGATCGAGAAAATCGTTTATTTCCACACGTTGCCGTCCATCTTTAGCCAGGGACATCAATCGATAAGCAACGCGTTCCTTAAGCTAGCGCCCATGAGGCAAATTCCTATCCCTTAGAACACCCGCTGACGGGCAAGCCCATTACTCATCACCCGTCAATTACGCCGTCACCCGCCTATACAAGCACCCGCCGTCACCACGAAGCTACTCATACTATAAAAAACTTCCAGTACGCCTAACGTGATCAAGTGAGTCGCTCGACCGAAACGCCTTCAATAAGCGACACACGCTATAGGATCTTGAGCCCTACAACCATCAAACCAACTGCTCGGAGCCCCACCTATCCCCAGAGCTTCTCTAATGGATTAGCAACCCTAATACTTTACGCTATAAATCCTGTACACAAATCTACTATACAGGGTTATCTATCTCGTGGTAGGAAAGTATAACTCTGCCATTTGGCATCTATCAGAATTAAATGTCATCCAAAGCGTGCTTTTTTTTAGTTGAAGGTTTGTCATTTAGAAGTATGGATCGTTTAATAGTCGAAGAACGCGTCAAAATTACTAAATTTTATTATAAAAATGGTGATTCTGCTGTATCAACATTTAGGGCTTTATGAGCCAATTACCGTCGACACAATTGACCTACACAGCAAACGATTTCGAGCACAGTGAGAAAAGACTGGATCGGTTATTGATATTGCAAGGCCTGTGCATCATCGCAACATTCGTTCTGCTGGAAATATCGCTGTCGTTGCTCAAAGTGTGGAGTCGGACCCTAATTTGTCGATTCCTCGACGTTCTCAACATTTGGGCTTGTCTTACGGCTCATTGTGGCGGATTTTGCATTTGGACTTGCATCTCCATCCGTAAAAAATCCAACTCACTCAAGAACTTAAGCCTCAAGACCATACACAACGCAGAATGTATGCGAATTGGGTGATTGAACAACAAGCCATTGATAACGATTTTTCGAACAAAATTTTCTTTAGAGATGAGGCTCATTTTTCGCTCAATGCTTACGTAAATAAACAGAATTGCCGCATATGGGGCTCTCAAAATCCTCAAGTGATCGCAAAAAGGCCTTTGCATCCGGAAAAAGTGACAGTTTGGTGTGCATTATGGTCTGGTGGTGTTATTGGCCCGTATTTTTTTGAAAACGATCAAGGAAGAGGCATTACATTCAATTCTGACCGCTATGAACGGATGTTAACTGATTATTTTTGGAGAGAAATTGAAGATTATGATCTGGAGAACATGTGGTTCCAACAGGACGGAGCCACAAGCCACACAATACAGGCTTATCGAGCACTTTTGCAAGAGAAATTTCCAGGACGCATAATTTCGAGATTGAGTGATGTCAATTGGCCCGCAAGATCCTGCGACGTAACACCTTTGGCTTCCTTTTTATGGGGCTATGCGAAAGATCGTGTTTACGCGAACAATCCTCAAAATCTTGAGCAATTGAAAACCAATATTCGTGAAGTTAGGGCCGAGTTATTTCCGGAAATGTGCCGAAAAGTCATTGAAAATGACCTCAAAAGGGTTGAGGCCTGTAAGAGGTCCCGAGGAGGACATTTGAATGATGTTGTATTTCACGTATAATGGCAAGGTTTAATCTTTATATTGAATAAAAGAATTTATTTCCATCTGAATACTTTATGTGTTGTCTTTAGCTTTACTTTCCGAAGCGTAAAATGGATAACCCTATACATTACAATGACCATAGATAAAAACACTATCTACCGCTAGAAGCGTAAAAGGCCCGAGAAGCACTTCCACCAAAGATGAATAAAAGCTATGAATAACAAAACTATTAGAAGCAACGAGTAGATGAATAATCCTCCGACCATAGAGAAAAAGCAACCATAAATAATATAATTATCTACCGCTAAAAACGCCAAATGTTCCCTATCTATGATAAATCTAGGGATCTAATCTATTAATTAAATTAATTAAAAATATGGGACTATCCTAGACAGGCATCAACTTTCTAGCTTCACTTTTTACCATTAGAGGCTTCTAAGGCTAACATAACCAACAAGACTAGTTCGAGTACCAATCGTTAGAGGCTATTAAGACCTGGAGCACTTACCCACTTAACCAAGACACAGATGCATATTTAACCTAGGATCCACCTTCTCATCCCTGGCATCCACCTATACCAAACAGATACATATACCCTCATACCTAAGGCCCACATCTACACTAATCTGATACATATATCCACATACCCTAGACACACACTCTCGCCGCAACCATCCATAACATGCACACCTATTCCGGACTCACACCTTCGTATGTTATCTCAGGCACCTATCTTGACCACTCTGACACAAGCACGCACACACCTGAAGCACACACCCTCGACAATATTTGAAATTCGTATGAAAAATTTGAGCCACACCTACTCTATTGGCCAAGTGTGATATTTCTTGTGCTTAAGGTATTTTTCCTCGACTGCGTCATGAGCTTTGTTTTACTTTTATTGATCTGTAGCCCTACTAGTTTTGCATTGCTGTGCTGTCGAGTTTCAGGAATGACCGTGACAAAATGTAGATGTCGTCTGCATAGGCTACTCTTAGGTTCGACTTGTATGGTAATGTATCTCGTGTATCAACAGGTATCTTTCTTGTGACGTACTCTAGAGCTAAACTGAATAGCAATGGAGTGAGGCCATCTCCGTCTTTTAGTCCGATATTTGTGTCATAGACATCGGTGAGTTGATTATTGATACGGACTTTGAAGGTCGTTGACGTCATCGTCATTTCGGTGATATAGGCTGATTTAGGTGGGATGCCAAAGCAAAGCATTTTCAAACTTTTAATCAAACAATCGTCAAAAATTTCTAACAAAAACAAAAAAAAAAAATAATTTCCCTGGAATGCTCAAACCACTATTCAAGTCAGGCACTCCAGGTACTCAAGCCCAACAAATCTTACATTGAAAAATTTAAGCTATAATTGAAAACTGATAAAATCAACTAAAACCATAAGAAAACCGCTAGTTTGGGCGCCAAATGTAGCAATCACAGAAGTCACCGCAGTTGCAGACATTAAGACTTAGCAGAGGGGTGTGTAGCCCGGGGTGGCATACTGAGGCCGGCTAGCACTCAGTCGTGTCGTGGGTCTTCCCGGACACCCTCTGCTTGTGCTGAGCCAACTTACATAAAATAACTAGCACAAAGGGGAAAGGATGGGAAAGGGGAGGTCACATTTAGAAATGAAAAATAAATGTTCTCTTAGAACATTGTGGCCGTTTTTATTTCAAGTTATAATCTAAATCCAATGTATACAAAAGAAAATCAGTTAAAACAAAACTACTAAAAACCGCTTTCGAAATTTGAAACAATATTAAAAAACTAGAATCTACCAATATAAAATAATTCAAGATTATAGAGCATACGATAATCAAACTATTGGATAATGTATTAAAAATAGGAGGAAAAAACTAAAATTGTACTCACTTCTTTCCCCGTAGAACTCCAAGCGCCCGGTGCAATACAGCAAAAGAAGCGTGGGGTCGCTGAAAATTAAATTGTAATTTAAAATCACTACACCAGAAAAAAACAAAAGTAATGGCCACTTTTATCCGCACTAATTGATTCCTCCAATCTGTCTAATATCGGCAAATTTTCCTTTCACTTTTAATTTCTAGTTAGTCATGTTTTCTTAAATTCATTCGTTTCACTTCTGATTTTTTTGTTTATCTTTTTTTTCACTAAATTTCAACCCAAACTTTTGACAACAATTTTCGTCTTCCCGCAATCCAAATTAGCAAAATCCTTATTGTTCTCGCACAGTTTTCGTTTTCCGCACTTCAAATTAATAAAATTTTTCTTTTCTTCACACCGCACAAAGTCAAATCCCTTCTCTTCCCAAAATGCAATATTCACCTCACTTTTTTAATCCTTCCACTCTTCGTCACTAAAACTTCAAAAAATCTATACAACTCCCAATCACATTCTACCCCCAAAAACACCCTTTTTCCCAATTTTAAAACCCCCAAAAATCACTATTGTCCCGCATAGAAAAACTCCTTTATCTTTACCAGCCAAGTACTAACTTCACCAAAAACCGAAAAAACTCCCTCTTCTTTGCCAAATCAAATACTGACTGCCCCAATCCAAACGACTCAATTCCACATTTCACCTTCATCCAAAACGATCCCGCAATTCTTTTTATTTTCAAATTACCGCTGCCACATCTGGGTAACGTAACCGAAGTTCATTACACTTCGATTCCGCTACCCACACATCTTTTGTTCCATATCGACAAACTCAATAGTGTCCATTGTTTTACATATGGCAATTTGCACAATCCAAGAAGCGCTTGATTGAATGCAAAGTGTCACATGTACATTACGGAAGCTATTGGATGTGCCGATACCCCAAAAAGTGTGCTTCCCTGCGCCCGGGGGAACTTGAGCTCAGGGTTCCAACAGACCCCCAATCGAGAACTCGCGACGCAGCTAATGGTGCCATGGATTGTTGATCTCCCATTCATCTCATAAGCAACTTCAACGATGCCTTTGGGCATGAGATTGAATTTCGTTAGTAGAGGAACGTGAATTAATTTTTGTTAGTATAAAAAATAAAATTTGTTAGTGGGAATTAATGAGTGGAATTTTGTTCGTGGGAAAATTGAAATTATTAGTATATATTATTTTTTTTGTAGTTGGAAATTAGGGAAAAGGGTAGGATTGTGATGATGGGAAAATAAAAATTAGAGGGAAAATGTTGATAAAATAAATAAATTTACAGAGGAAAAGGTAGGAGTGATCAAAGGAAGGTGGAAATGTTACGGCGGCAATTTGAAGTTGCGAATGGGAGAAAGTCGGTACGCCGGAATCCGCAACAACGTCTATGTTGAGCTCCCAGCATTTTTCAAGTGCCGCCTGACTGTAAATAATTGGTCTATCTTCGATCTACCTGCTCTAAAGCCACCTTGGCGTATGATCCAATTTAATTTTCTAAGATCATTGAGAATATTCTGTACGCCGTGGAAAGTAGTGATATGCCTCTATAATTTTCGCACTGTTACTTGTCACCTTTTTTGTGGATAGGTAATATAATTGATTGGCTCCACTTGTTTGGCATATGTTCGTCTTTACAAATGTGCTGGATGACTTTGTGAACATTGCTGCAACCATTTTGGATGAGCTTCATTGGAATCTCATCGATACCCGGCGCGTTATTATTTTTTTGGGCTTTGATGATGGAACACAACTCATCCAGAGTTGGTGGGGCGAGTGGAAGGATAGGCTCCAATGTGGTGGAGCTGTGCGAAGGATTAAGGAAGTTCTTGAAATATGATGTCTATATTTCCTTAATCTTGGTTTCATCAGCGATGATATTGCCGATGTCATCACGACAGAGCATGGTTTTTGGCTATTAACCACGTTTCAGGCTATTCACTACTTTTTAGGGTTTTGTACTAAAATACAAAACCCTATTGCAATCACGACCTGTGACCGTCTGTCCGTCCGTCCGGCTGCAGCCATGAAACTCTCTGAACAGGTCAAAAGTGGTGACCTCTTGAAAGTTCAAGGGTGGAAAATTTTTCCAAAGGAGTTTAAGGGGGTCTCCCCATATAGGAAGGTGACCCCTCAAAAAAAAATTTTCCCCATTGGTAGTCGAGTAGGGCATCATTGGAAAGGTCTCAATGAGATCTTTTCTAAACAAGTCTTAAAATTGCCTTATGAGTACCGAGGGGGGCAGGGGAAGGAGAAATGTACGTACTTTTCGCGTACCCCCCTCGCGATTGGACACCTTCCATCCGAAAAATCTGAAAAAAATCATGAATGTAAGCCCTAATGAGTGCAACAACAACAAATGCATGAGAAGTCGAAACTCACTCAACTTTGTTAGTAATAGTATGATTTATCGATTTTATGTTTTCTTGAATAAAATCTAAACGGTACCCTTAAATTCAATAAAATTTAGCAACAGATGACTATTTATAAGATTGATCTTTTCTGAAAGTTTCATAAAGATCGAAATGTATTTAACGAAGTTATAGCGATTTGAATTTTCCTGTATTACTATGGAACAATGTGCCCTGTATTACTATGGAAACATATGGCTATGGAGCCATATGCGCTTTTTACCGACTTAGACACTACAGTTTTGCTAGGATTTGCATGCAAACTTCAGGAATGATAGGTATCATGAAGATGAGTACATACAATTGATAAAAGTCGAAGAGGCAGGAGAGAGCTCCTAGCAAAAGGGCTTTGTAACCATTCTAGGATTCGAAAAAATAGGCCATGAATCGATGATAACAGTACAGAGGAGTGGCCCCTGAAAAAAATTTCATGAAAGGTAGCCGATATGAGTATCAACTGAAAGTTCTCTATGAGAGCTTTTCAAAACAGTTCTTAAACTGATAGTTTTTGCTTCAGTGGGGCACAGGGGGGGGGGATACATGAAAAATGTGTTTCCTCCCTCCCCTTTTTTAGATCACGGGTGTCCACGTGATCTAAAAAATCTGAAAAAATTATCAAGGGAGATATTTATGGGTATAATTATAACAAATACCTCAAAAGTCAAAATTCTTTCAACTTTGTTAAAAATAGTATGATCCTCGAACATGACGTGTTGCTTGATTTTATTTGTTGTTGGTTACTGCATTTTGTAAGTTGAGTACAAAACCCTTCTAACAGAGCATAGGTCTGTCTACCCAACTTATTATGCTTGTCATGTGTTGTTGCTCGCTTACCTTACATCTATACTTTTCAATCGGTCATCATAGGATTTTTTTTCTTAGTTCTAATTATCTTATTCGCTACTTTTCTGAGATTTTCAAAGCTCTCTCTCTTTGTCCCGGTTTTTCTACCTATATAATCTTTGTCTGTCTAATTCTTTTTATCTGACGCATTCTTGCACTTATCATCGAACCATTAATTTCCCTCACGCCCGGCTTGATGTCCGATCGTCTTTACTGCAACGGTCCTAACAGCTGCTTTCACTTCCATCCAGAGGTCGTTGCTTGTCTTTAACGATGCGTCTGATAAGATGGGAGCCAGCTGGTTGTCGCGAGTTTCCGTGAAATGTTTCGTAACAGATGCCGTTTGGAGCCTTTTGATGTCAAAATTTTGTAGCGGGCTGGTCTTCACTGAATATGCCTTTGACATACGATATCGACAGGTTAGTTTGATCAAGTAATGATCTGCGTTGCAATTGGCTCCTCGGTGTGAACGGATGTCAAGCATGCTCGAGGCCCATCGTTGTGGGATCAGAACATGATCGATCTAGTGTTGTGTGTTGCTATCCAGAGATACCCGGGTCATTTTATGAATGCATCGATGTTGGAAGCAAGTCAAACGTATGACTAGATTTCGGGTACATGAAAAGTCAATCAGCCGCTGGCCGTTGTCATTTGTTTCATGGTGGAGGCTATATCCTCCAGTCGTTCCCCGATGAGATAGCACATTGCCAACCTTAGCGTTGAAAGTACCCAGACTCATCATTTATTGTTTGTAGGCAATTAGTCGACTAGTCTTTGCAGGTGATCGTTGAACGTTTCCTTCGTTTCCTTGTCTTTTTCTTCGGTTGGGGCGTGAACATTAATCAGCCAGATTTTGAAGAGTTTCGCTTTTATATGGATCGCACACAACCATTCCCACACAAGGAGGTGTAAATATGATTTAGTAGCAGAGCTGTCGATGTATTTACAGTAATTAGCATTTCTCGGCATTTAATTAATTATTTATAGGGGAGCCAGGAAACCTTATGTGCGACCCCGAGAGCATTTGCTGCCATTTAATTGGAGGGTTGGGAATAAGGAATCATAGAAGCTATATGTTGCGGAAACGAGGGGTTCCCTCTTCCTTTCTCAAACGGGCTTGAGACCATCTACGGCAAAGCTGATTGAAGTATTAGCTGTTGCAATATGCGAAGTCATAAAAATCAATTCATCTGATTTTATTATGCTACAGGAAGTTTTTTTGAGGTAATTCTTCAATTCTGAACTTAAAACCCGATCTGATAGGACTATTTTAGCTTTCTTTTTGCGGTCCCAGATTTCCATTTTCTCCCGATGTCACTATCTCTCTTGGGACGTACGCGTGACAGGACGATTTTTTTTTATTTTTACCTTTTTAGATAAGAAATGGCGGACTACAACATGACTCAAGAAATGAAGAGACAAGCTGTCATCGTAGATATATGTGCAAACTATACAGATTTAGAGATCTCTAATTTTCTTTATTGCACCCGTTCATTCGTGCATACGGTTCGCCGTGAATTGGAAGCATCAGGCGGCGATACAAAATCGCTTGCAGCCGCCTAAAATGTTATGATTTTTTCCGATGAAAAAAAAAGTGACCGAGATCAAAAGACCAATCGCAGAAATGACAGATGGCTATGTTCAAATCCTACGGAGGTTTCTGTTGTTATGCACACAAAATTTCCAGCCCCTGTTATGGTTTTAGGTGTTGTCAGCAACGAAGGACATGTTATACCACCACACTTTTTTACTCAAGGACTTCGAGTGAGCTCTGCTGCATACATCGAGGTTTTGGAGACTGTAGTGAAACCCTGGATAGACAATGTAAGCGGAGGTAGACCATATATTTTTCAACTAGACTCTGCGATTGCGACACAAGATTGGATGTCCGAAAAGTATCATGACCACATAACACCGAGCCTATGGCCACCTTGCTCCCAGGCCTTAATCCTTTGGATTATCACGCATGGGGGGTAGTCCTCATAATACCACTTCTTTGCTGAATATGAACAACGTGCATTTGATTCGGGAATGTAATCGTTTCTGGACCCAGATCGAAGAGGTTTTTGCTGCTTATGGCGATTTTATTGAATAACTTTATAGCCATATATTAATTTAACGTTGTATAAGAAATTCCTGAAATTTAATTAAATTGTGTTAAAAATACAAGCGCATTAATTTTACTCTCAATTTGTCCTCAAATACCGTACGCACCCTGTATATGGATAAATATGTATATATATATATATATATATATATATATATATATATATATATATATATATATATATATATATATATATATATATATATATATACATAATATATATATATACACCTGTATATATATATATATATATATATATATATATATATATATATATATATATATATATATATATATATATATATATATATATATGTTATACTACTGTGACCAAATAATAAGGTGACATTTGAATTTAAACTGCGCGCGTCGAAGGATTTGGAAAATTATTATTTTTTAGGTTGGTAGTACTGTCAGTGACACCTATGTCAAATTTACATGTCAAAATATTCATTAGTGTTTGAGATACGCGTCGTTTCCGAGATGGCCTTCAGTCCCGTCTTCACCGCGGCTTGAATCTTGTCTTTCGTATCAAAACGGTGTCCCCGGAGCAGTCTTTTGAGCTTGCTGAACAGCCAGAAGTCGCACGGCGCCAGATCAGGTGAATGATATGGGTTGACTTTTTGGCGAATTGATCACGAATCACGAGTGCAGTATGGGATGGTGCATTTTCGTGGTAAAAAACCAAGAATTGTCTTTCCACAATTCCGGCCTTTTTACGCAGATAGCGTTACGCAAACGACGCATAACGTTCGAATAATATTCCTCGCTGACTGTGTGGCCCGGCGGAAGGAATTCATAATGCACAAATTCACGATTATCAAAGAAGAGAAGAGGTTGATGGTCGCCCAGGACGCTCTTCGTCTTCGACACGTTCACGGCTGGCTTGGAACTCACTATACCACTTGTAAACTTTTTTTTAGACATAGCCTCATCACCAAAGGCTTTCTGCACCATTTTCAATGTATCCGCGGCAGAAAATTGATTCCGCAAACAAAATTGAATGCAAATTCAACAAATTTCGACATCGCAAAAAACGAAAAACTCACTTTTAGCAGCTCACAAAACGACGCGTATCTCAAACACTAATGAATTTTTGACATGTAAGTTTGACACAAATGTCACTGACAGTACTACCAACCTAAAAAAATAATTCTCCAAATCCTTCGACGCGCGCAGTTTAAATTCAAATGTCACCTTAGTTTTTGGACACAGTAGTATACATACTGCGTCAAGAAAAAGTGATGCAAAACTATGAAAATTCACAGAACTTCTACTTTGATGACTTATTTCCAAATTCTCAACAAAAATGCCGACAAAGGCTAAAGTTCAAAACATGATCCTTTATGTTCAAGACAATGTTTCCACATGGTACTCTCAAATCCTGGTTTTAAAAGCTTGTATGTGCTGCCAGATGAAATTGTAACATAAAATAGACCGAGAGAAAGTGATGCAATAATTGAAAGATGAAAGCAAGTTCAATGTGATTTCTCACGATAGACGTGCATCAAAAGCAGCGGACCAAGCTAGATGCGGAGAAAATGACAAGAACTGTGAAGCATTGTTAAACTTTTCTTTCACTGTGGCCGATTCCAGCGATACCTTGCTACCTTCAGTGATACCTTGCGTTTCACCCTACTCCAACAGCCGAGACCTCTCCTCACTTTTCGGAAAAAAAAGACACTTAGTCTCTACCGATTTCACAATGTATTTGAAAAAGAATTTGGAAAATACAATTTAATTGCATACAATACTGGCAGCCGAGTCCTACTCTCGCCGCCTCTTGGGAGCCTTCCCCTTAACCTCCTTCCGGAACTGTCATAGGATTTCACGGGCCTCATCCTTGAACTGCTTGTGCTTGTTCACAGTAACCGCCAAGCTTGCAACCCAGTGGAGGTTTCCCAAGTTCTGCCTGGCGAGAGCTTGCTTACCTGACGTGTTGCGTATGGGAGGAACCTCACTGATCATGACTGACTCATTCAAGGGCTTCCCCCTGTACTTGTCTAGTGTAATTGGTCGCGGCCCTGCATGGGGTTTATTGGCCAGTGCTTATTTCAGGCTCGGAACAGCAGGACGGGAAAAAAGCAGCCGAGGCGAGAACCTCACTGGTGGTCGCATGACCGGACACTTTATGGAGTAGGGTGCCCTGTGAGCCGGATTAAGAGTACAGTTATATATAAATATGCAAACGCTTGAAGTAGTCTGTTTGCTATCTGCTTAGGAACCCCGCGCAGTCAGGAGCTTCTCACCATCGCGAGTACTGTGGACAAGGACCCTGCAACACGATGCGATGACTCGCTGAAATATGTGTTCTACTGCAGCGCATCGTGACAATAACCGGCGCAGGCTGGATATCTGAGACAGTCAGCGATCTGGTAATAGAAGTGACCTGTGTCCTCAGCGTATGCCTAGTAACACTGAACACGTAGAAAAAACGAACAACTGACTTGGCCTGTGTTCTCGGTTTACCCCTAGTGACACTGTGTAGTTAGAACAAATGACTAAGTACGTGTCCTTGGCTTATGCCTAGTAACACTCTATTCACGTGGATAAAATGACTGATTTGGTTAATGTTCTCAGCTTATACCTAGCAGCACTGCATTCCCTTAGATAAAATGCCTGAACTGGCCCATGTCCTCGGCTTAAGCCTAGTGAGATCGCTATAGATAAAATAATTGAACTTACCGTCTCCTCAACGTACGCCTACTGGCGCTGTATTCTCGTAGATAAAATTACTGTCGCGACCCATGTCCTCAGCTTGCGCCTAGTTTTACTGTTTACGCGTAGGTAAAATGACTGAACTGGTCCACGGCCTTCGCTTACGCCTAGTGACACTGTTTTTTGTATATAAAATGACTGAACTAGCCGGTGTCCTCAACTAACACCTAGTAATACTGCACTCGCGTCGTTAAAATTACTGAATTGGCCTGTGTTTTCGGCTAACGCCTAGTGACATTGTATTTTCCTGAATAAAATGACTATACTGGTCCATGTCCTTGGCTTTATATTAGTCCATGTCCTCGGCTTTCGTCTAGTGGCACTGTATTCTCGTTGATAAAATGACTGCCCTGGCCCATGTCCTCACTTTAGCTTAGTGACACTGTATTCGCGAAGGTAAAATAATTGAACTGGTCCGTGTCCTGGTCTTACGCTTAGTGACTCTGTATTCTCATAGATAAAATGACTGAACTCACTCGTTTCCTCAACTTATGTCTAATGACACTATATTCACGTAGATGAAATAACTAAACTGACCCGTGTGTCCCCGGTCAAATGATTGAGTTCACTTATGTCCTCAGCTTGCGCCTAGTGACACTGCATTCTCGCAGATAATATGACTGAATTTGTCCGTTTCCTTGACTAACGCCTAGTGACATTGCACTCGCGTAGGTAAAATGACTGAATTGGTCCGTATTTTCCGGTTATGCCTAGTGACACTGTGCTCTCGCAAATAAAATGACTGAACTGGCACGAGTCCCCGGCTTACGCCTGGCAATATTATATTCTCATAGATAAAATGACTGAAATCATCGGTGTCCTCGATTTACGCCTAATGACACTGTATTCACGTACATAAAATAACTGAACTGGCCCGTGTCTTTGGGTTACGCCTAGTGACACTGTATTTCCGTTGATAAAATTATTGAATTGGCCACTGTCTTCAGCTTACACCTAGTAAAATTGTATTCGCGTAGATAGAACAGCTGTCATGGCCCCTGTCCTTGGCTTATGCCTAGTGACACTGTATTCGCGTAGATAGAACAGCTGTCATGGCCCCTGTCCTTGGCTTATGCCTAGTGACACTGTATTTGCTTAGGTAAAATGGCTAAACTGGCCCGTGTTCTTGGCTTGCGCCTAGTGACACTGTATTCACGTATATAAAATGACTGAGCATTCTTCTACCACGAAGCATTCTT
>OZ017740.1:203355120-203398854 GCA_963969285.1 Odontomyia ornata
TACGTCTGTGAACCGCCATATGGCTAACAAAAATAAGCCAACACATTTACATTGCAATACATTACCTAGATGAAATGAAAACAAATGTCACCGAGACAAGCAGCAACCTTGTCAGAAAAAAATTAGCAACGCAAACAGAACTATGTAAATCAGCTATGGGAATCACCCGATCAAGTTTCATAACAACACATGCGGGGATAGCCGGTGGGAATAATCAGTGGAAATGCAAATATGCACTTTGTACTTGGAGTTGGAATGAAGAAAGTAATGAAGATGCAGATTTGACGTAAATTTTGCATTAAGCAAATAATAAAAGCAATGCATTATGAAATTGGGTATGAAATTATGGATTGAGAAAAACGCGGATTTAAGCCACTAGATTGGATTTTTTATCAGTAGGGCTGTTGAACCCTATGGAATTATACATCGAGGTTTACGCAGCGTCGACTGATTTCACCTTTATACTGGTAGAAGAATGCTTCGTGGTAGAAGAATGCTCAGTCATTTTATATACGTGAATACAGTGTCACTAGGCGTAAGCCAAGAACACGGGCCAGTTTAGCCATTTTACCTAAGCAAATACAGTGTCACTAGGCATAAGCCAAGGACAGGGGCCATGACAGCTGTTCTATCTACGCGAATACAATTTTACTAGGTGTAAGCTGAAGACAGTGGCCAATTCAATAATTTTATCAACGGAAATACAGTGTCACTAGGCGTAACCCAAAGACACGGGCCAGTTCAGTTATTTTATGTACGTGAATACAGTGTCATTAGGCGTAAATCGAGGACACCGATGATTTCAGTCATTTTATCTATGAGAATATAATATTGCCAGGCGTAAGCCGGGGACTCGTGCCAGTTCAGTCATTTTATTTGCGAGAGCACAGTGTCACTAGGCATAACCGGAAAATACGGACCAATTCAGTCATTTTACCTACGCGAGTGCAATGTCACTAGGCGTTAGTCAAGGAAACGGACAAATTCAGTCATATTATCTGCGAGAATGCAGTGTCACTAGGCGCAAGCTGAGGACATAAGTGAACTCAATCATTTGACCGGGGACACACGGGTCAGTTTAGTTATTTCATCTACGTGAATATAGTGTCATTAGACATAAGTTGAGGAAACGAGTGAGTTCAGTCATTTTATCTATGAGAATACAGAGTCACTAAGCGTAAGACCAGGACACGGACCAGTTCAATTATTTTACCTTCGCGAATACAGTGTCACTAAGCTAAAGTGAGGACATGGGCCAGGGCAGTCATTTTATCAACGAGAATACAGTGCCACTAGACGAAAGCCGAGGACATGGACTAATATAAAGCCAAGGACATGGACCAGTATAGTCATTTTATTCAGGAAAATACAATGTCACTAGGCGTTAGCCGAAAACACAGGCCAATTCAGTAATTTTAACGACGCGAGTGCTGTATTACTAGGTGTTAGTTGAGGACACCGGCTAGTTCAGTCATTTTATATACAAAAAACAGTGTCACTAGGCGTAAGCGAAGGCCGTGGACCAGTTCAGTCATTTTACCTACGCGTAAACAGTAACACTAGGCGCAAGCTGAGGACATGGGTCGCGACAGTAATTTTATCTACGAGAATACAGCGCCAGTAGGCGTACGTTGAGGAGACGGTAAGTTCAATTATTTTATCTATAGCGATCTCACTAGGCTTAAGCCGAGGACATTGGCCAGTTCAGGCATTTTATCTAAGGGAATGCAGTGTTGCTAGGTATAAGCTGAGAACATTAACCAAATCAGTCATTTTATCCACGTGAATAGAGTGTTACTAGGCATAAGCCAAGGACACGTACTTAGTCATTTGTTCTAACTACACAGTGTCACTAGGGGTAAACCGAGAACACAGGCCAAGTCAGTTGTTCGTTTTTTCTACGTGTTCAGTGTTACTAGGCATACGCTGAGGACACGGGTCACTTCTATTACCAGATCGCTGACTGTCTCAGATATCCAGCCTGCGCCGGTTATTGTCACGATGCGCTGCAGTAGAACACATATTTCAGCGAGTCATCGCATCGTGTTGCAGGGTCCTTGTCCACAGTACTCGCGATGGTGAGAAGCTCCTGACTGCGCGGGGTTCCTAAGCAGATAGCAAACAGACTACTTCAAGCGTTTGCATATTTATATATAACTGTACTCTTAATCCGGCTCACAGGGCACCCTACTCCATAAAGTGTCCGGTCATGCGACCACCAGTGACCACCACTTAATTTCGTTTTTCACACAAAATTGGATACACGTTCTTTGATTCATTTTTTTGAATAAGTAAAAATCGAAGACGATTGAAAACACGTGGAAGTAAAGCAGCTATCACGAATTAAGTGAACATTCAAAATGGCCGAGCTTGTCGGCATAAGTGACAGACATGAGTATCAACATAACGCCACAAAAAAAACCCGCGAAAATTCAAAATTCGCGATACTTTTTGAACACACCTCGTATATAAATATATATATATATATATATATATATATATATATATATATATATATATATATATAAATATATATATATATATATATATATATATATATATATATATATATACTTTTTTTTTTCTTTAAAAGCCATATATATATACCTGTATATACGAGTATATGAGTAGTGTGGATTATGACTTCGTTTAATTGCATAAATTAAATAACCCAACGAGGTTTTTTGCTTCAATATCCACTGTTTCCAAATCACATATCACTAAAGCTGATACTAATAAATGATTTGCCGCGTTCTGCATTCATCACAAATTTATTGTTACAGAAAGATAAGCTGACAATTCAATCGACACAATTAGCCGTTAACAAAAAATTAAAGATCAATACTAACTTTCAAGTTACCGATGAAAAAAAATTTAAACATTTTGCTTTTTTAAAATTGAAAAGTTCAAATATTGAAAAATTAAATGAATTGACTTTAATCGGAAAAGTTCTTGATTTCATTCGAATTGAAGAATTCAAAAGTGTAATTGCAAAAATCATTGATTGCTTTTATAAATATCCGTATCCGAAATTAAAATCATTAATATTGAAATTGTTGTAAGTGTAATTTAATATTCTTTAAGAAAATGAATAGCAAATGTAGAACTGAATTAACGTGAATAAAGATGAAATGGATCAATGGGGACGACTTAATTAAAATTGATGGCGCTTAAAATAATCTAGGACCATTATCATGACAATCGTCACACACTCCCCAACTAGCAAGCTATTCGGCTGGCGTAGAAAATGTGTGGTGTTAAATGTTGAATGTTACTCGACGTGTTAAGATTTGTTAAAAGATGTACTATATTGCTTGTTCTTGATTATGTTCATAGTATGATGATTTCTTTATTGTCGTGTAAAATGTTCAAAATGTTATTACTTGAATCGTTTAGAAAATATACCGGTTTCAATTCATCTACCAAAATGCTTGTCTTTATATTTCACTTCAGCAGTGAAGATTTTCGAATTTCGTTTAAGAACCAGGTAATGATCTTCAGCGGGTTGAGTCAGAGAACTACTCGATTGAATAGGTGGCCTACATATAAAAACATGGGAACAAGTGTTCAGGTCCGTATAAACGAAGGTTCAGCGTTGATTGTTTGAATTTACTTGAACAGGTTTTATATTATAGTCGCGTGTTACAGCTCGTGGCCGATAATTTTAATGCGCCGGGAAAGTGAAAACGCAGTGTCTTTTAAATTAAATTAAAAGAGTTTATTTACTGAGAATGCACAATAATTGATTTCACTATGTTATTCACTTGTCTATAAATTTATATTCCAACTGTCTGTATCACGAGAATCACTTCATTGTCAATCAATAGCGCCTTTTTCGCGCTTCACACTTATCGCAGTTTTACTATCCCACCCCATTCATTCAGCTTGGCTTTATATAGGGTCTCTAGTCATTTAATCTATTTCTCGTATATTGGCGAATGTTTTGGCGAGAACTACCTGGAATATTCAAGCGATTCTAAATACCCCGCAGTGACCTCACTTTCATATATTGATCATGCTTGGTCGATTCGTGTGCTTTCGAGTATATTCGTTTATTGATCATGATGTTATTAATAGTTGCAACAACAGATGCGGCAGTATCTCCCAGAAATCTTTGGACGTGTAAAACTGCCGCACCTCAGTTCTTTTCGCCCCGAAAAGATGTGCCGGCAGTTGTAATTAAGTCTCCTTGGATGTAATATAGGGCAAAACGGTCCAGGTGCACCATTTTCATTTTGACTCTCGGCTTACGATGTTCCTGTATGCAATAGATGACATCATTTATTCAATTTGTAACTCAGTATGGTCCCTCCCAATTATGCTGCAACTTCGGAGACCTGCCCTTCAGCCGTTGTGGGTTATATAGCCACACCAAGTCATCTTGCTAGAAGCCAGTAGAATTTGGCTTTAAAAACCCAGTCTTCATGCAGTTAGTAGCCGATTTGAGGTGTTTTCGCACTGTCCGATGTATCTGATTCAACCGTTGTCTTAGCTCACTTGCGTACTCTGAGATCATTTGGGGTTTGTCAGGGGG
Source organism: Odontomyia ornata (assembly GCA_963969285.1). Lineage (NCBI taxonomy): Eukaryota > Metazoa > Arthropoda > Insecta > Diptera > Stratiomyidae > Odontomyia > Odontomyia ornata. Next base: position 203,359,655 of record OZ017740.1, read on the forward strand.
TGTTCCGAACTTTATGTCAGCCGGCAGACGAATAGTCTTTCCAAAAATTACGTTGGCTGGGGCTTGGCCCATCGATGCATGTTCAGCAACTTTATACGCCATCAAGAAAAATAGGATCTACCGGTCTCAGTCTCTTTGGTTCTCGTTAACCATCTTGGCCAGGTGTTTATTGAGTGTACCGTTGAAACGTTTGACCATTCCATCGGATTGGGGATGCAGGGGTTTTGTACTCGTTTTCCGTATTCCTAGCAGCTTACACATTTCGCCAAAAACTAGTGACTCAAAGTTTCGGCCTTGATCCGAATGTAGTTAACAAGGTACGCCGTAGTTACTGAGCGAATTTAAGACTAGCTGTTCGGCTACACTAGTTGCTTCCTGGTTGGGAAGGAGAAGACCTTGGGCCACTTGTTGAAATAATCCGCCACAACCAGCGTGTATCGATTTCCCCATTCGGATTCAGGAAAGGGTCCTGCGATGTCAACAGCAATCCTTTCAAATGGTACCCTCACGTTATAGGTTTGCATTTGTCCTCTCAGTCTTTACTTTGGACCACAAATCGTGCATCTACGACACCAGCCTTTTTCGTCTTCTCGAGCTGGAGCCAGTAAAACCTTTCCCGTGATTTCGCGAAGGTCTTCTTAACACCATGGTGGCCTCCTGAGGACCCTTCATGCATTTCCTTAACCACATCGTGGATTCAGCTTTTTGAAAGTATAGTTTGCATCCAATAGGAGCTGCCATCCACCGTTTCCCATTTCCGCTTGAGTACGTCACCCTCCACCTGAAGGGAGTTCCATTGTGACCAATAACTTTTCAGGGTGGCGCTATGCATCGAAAGGTCCTTCCTTGCAGGTCGTCCAGGAGTCTCCTTCCATACGACTAATCACCCGATGTTTTCATCGGCGGCTAAGCTGGGGGATCCCTGTTGTAGCGGGAGGGGTGAGGAGTGAGCTCTCCCGTCTCCCTGTGGAGTTCCCTTTGCAGCCTGACCCATTTCGTACACGCAAAAAATGTGTGGCAGGCATTGTCCTCCTCTCATGGGCAAAATCGACAATCGGGGGGACCGTGATTTACCAATCTTGTGCAGGTAAGCCTGAAAACATCCATGTCCACTCAAAAGCTGGGTCAGATAAAAGTCAATCTCACCATGCCTTCGATTCAGCCACGGTCTCACATCCGGGATGAGGCGTGCAGTCCACCTTCCCTTCGTGCAATTCACCCAAGACTGCTGCCAATCGTTGAGCGAGCGCTGTCTCTCCTCGCGGACAACCATCTCCCTTGCATGCTCGTTTCGGCGCAGGTAAATAGCGCGGCGCTCTCTAGCAAGGAGGGTGACGGGTATCACGCCTGCAATAACTATCACTGCCGGATCAGAGGCTGTTGGATACGAAGATGCGATTCTCAGTGCTCCTCTTCTCTGTACCTGTGCCAAACGTTTTCGGTGTACCTCCTTGCTGAGAGCGTCGCCCCATACCTCTGCTGTGTACAGTAGCACTGGCCCTACAGCGCTCATCAAGAGGCGTCTGCTTGATGGGCTGGGTCCCCCTACGTTGGCCATAAGGCGACTCAGAGCCAATATTCCCGAAGCAGCCTTCTCAGCCGTTGCTCTGATTTGCTCAGAGAAACTCATCTTCGAGTCGATCAGTAGCCCAAGGTACTTCACCGATGGCTTCGATTCGATTCATTTATCTCCAATACTGATCATCCTTACTCTGGGAATTCTCTTTTTTGTCAAGATGACCACTTCGGTTTTCTCCAGTGCTAAACTGAGCCTAGCCTAAGTTGCGCTTGTTCAACGGTGCATCCAGCGACCAGAGCCGCAAAATCATCCGCATAGCCGACCAAGCGCGACTCATCTGGCATCTCAAGTCTCAGTAGCCTGTCGTAAGACACGTTTCATAGGTTCGGACCAAGAATAGATCCCTGGGCAACACCTGATGTAATTTCCATCCTTCATTGGCCCTGTGTCGTGTCATAGTGCAGGCTTCGGTCCTTTAGATAGTCCCTCAAAAGCCGCAGTCGATATCTGGAAGTTGAAAAGAGTTTTCCAGCGTATCCAGAATATCCATCCATCTCGCGGAGTTGAAGGCGTTCCTGACGTCGAGTGTCACCAACAGGACCATCCGTCGCTTTGTACAACCATATTCCTCTGCCTTTAAGGCCGCGTTCACCACCTCTGCAATCGCATCAATGGTAGAACGTCCTGCCCTAAGCTACCGAGGAGATAGGTCCCCAGCAGCACGAATCGCGTCAGTGAGTCTTCCCTTCATGAGTTTCTCAAGCGCTTTCCCAGCCGTGTCTAGCATGCATAACGGGCGGTATGCAGACAGCGATTCGGGATTCCCCTTTCCCTTGCTGATCAGCACGAGCCTCGCCACCTTCCATCTTACCGGAAAACCCCGTCCCATAGGCAAGCGTTGAATGTGCTGAGCAGCAAGTCAGGACAATGGTGATAGACAAGCCGCAACACCTCAGCTGGAACACCATCTGGACCTGGAGCCCTCCTCGCTTTCAATGAGAGGACTGCCTCCTCCAGCTCCGGCTGGGTGAAGAGTGGACACTCGACTGCTGTTTCACCATGGACAGTGTCAACACGGACGGGATGGGCGGGGAAGTGTCCCCGCACTATCGCGTCCATGTTTTCCGCGTCATGTATACAAGGCTTCCGTAGGGCACCAAGCATCCGCATAACTAGCTTGTACCCACGGATCCTTGTTCACATTGTCCACTAGGTCTTGCCAGTAGTGAGCCTTGCATGCTTCGTCACTGTACCGCGCCCGTTGAGCCTCACGTCGAAGCTTGTGACACCCCCTTCGCTTTTCAGCGATTTCAGTTGACTACCAGTACACTAGTGGCTTGCCGAGCCGGGGTTTTCGACGGGGCATGGAAGCGCAGCAAGCAGTCGTAATGATGCTCATAGTAGAGTTCACCACGTCTTGAGCTGCCAGTTCGTCCATCTCCTCCGAAGCTCCCTGCAGTGGCTCACCTGCCATGAGCACCTCGATGAACTTCTCGACGTCCATCCTCCCGATATTCCATCCAGTTGCAGAAAGCTGAGAGCACGGACATCGGGAGACAGCATCAGTGATCTCAAGCAGGATGCACTGATGATTACTGGCTGAGTATTCCTCTAATACTGCCCAATTCTGTATCCTCCGTACTAAGGACTCCGAGGCGAATGTCACGTCCGGTATGGTTCCCTCACAGCCAATACGACAAAAAGTTGGTGTATTTCTGGAGTTTAGTACGACGGGGGCCATCCTGGCGGCCATTTACAGGATTCGTGATCCCCGCGGATCCATTTGAGGCATGCCCCATTCGATTGCTTTAGCGTTGAAGTCGCCCCCAACGAGCATTTTGCCCTCTGCGTTTGAGAGAGCGTCCTCTAGAGCATAAAGCTTGGCTTGGAAAGATGATATCGATTCGTTCGGCGTTAGGTACGCACTTAAAAAAGGTGGTCCCTGAGCACTGAACCCACACAAAACCATCCCCCCGTCCACAACTACCCGCTTGGAAATCACTGCTCCAAACCCGGATGGTGACAGCACCAGTTTCGTTGGAATACCTCAATGCAGGACTTTTATCATGGTGTTGCTCACTCAGCAGCCAGTAGTCGGCTTTCATGTCCCTCGCAATTTGCTCAAGCAGATTTTGGGCGGTTGAACTGCGGTGTAGGTTTAGCTGCAGGATGCGGGTCATCGATTTCTGATTTTGCCTTGGCCTGGGTTTGCTGATACACCCGGCATTTTTCTGATCCAAAGACATGTCCAAAATCATATCTTGGATCAGCATCCTTGCAGAGAATACAGTGTGCCTCCTTCGTACACTCTTTTCTTTTATGTCCCATTTCACCGCATTTGTAACATAGGGAACTCCTATCGGGTCCTTTGCATACTTGTGTGGTGTGACCATAGCCAAGGCAATTGAAACATTGAAGAGGCGTTGCTCTTCGCCGTATCCTACAGACAACCCACCCTATTCTTACTTTGCCCTTGTTCAGGAATTGTTCGGCGTCCTTTTCGGTAGAGTCAATTATGGCTATGCGTTGTCCCCTGTTTTTTTCTGGTGTCAGTCCCGCTTTGATCCTTCCCACGCTAGGGAACTCCCTTTTGATGGCCTCTTCTACCTCGACCAGATCCGTCACGCAGCCAACGTCTCGTATTTTGATCGTTGCCATCGGTTTGAGCGAGGTTATAATTGCGCTTTTGCAGAGGACTATCCTTACTGCGTGTCAAAATGCTTCCTTATTGTCGGGCTCTGCTCTGAATTTGACCAGTATGTGGCCCAACCACGTTGGTCGTACTACTTTAATGGTAGTATTGGTGTCTTTGGGCCTTACGTTTCGCCTGATATCCGGCCATCTTGGGATTTTACGAGCAGTGCCTGCTGCCGGGGTCTTCGTCGGGGCTTCTGTCTCTCCTGTTTTGCATCAGGTCCTTTTTCTCCATGCAAATTTTACTTTCTTGCGCTTTTTGAAGGAGTTTCTTTGCAGCTTTCTTTGCTCCTTTTGTAAGCACTATCTAGAACCCGTAATCTGGTGCTCCACGCTCATCAAGTGCCTCTTCTTCCCTTCTTTTATCCCGATCTCCTTCGATTGGGCTAGGCACCATTCTCCTATTGATTTTTACTGGTGGAGCTATCTGCATGTGGCCTTTAGATTTCACCCCCAGCGCTTCTTGGGCTTCTGCTCGTCTTCGGCCTTTAACCAGCTCCTCCAATAGTGCCCTATGCGATCTAGGAGCTCCTCTAGTTCAAGGAGCCCTTCACTGCTTTGCTGATTTTTGGGGAGTCGTATGCGGATCGTATTCTTTTCAAAAGATCTCCCGCTTTTCGGAAAAGCCTTTCTTCTTCATGTCGCTGGGCGGTCATTTTTCTTTGCAACCATCCTTGGGAGAGGTTATCGCCTTCCGTTTCCGATTGCAGTACTTCCGCCACATTTTCGACGTTGGCGATGCAATTACCCAACGTCGCTTTATTTGTCTGGTCACTCGTTGCTTTTCGTGCCGTAATCTCCTCTTTGGCTTCAGGATATTTCTTTACTCTGTCGAGATTTGCGACCCTTGCATCGGTCGCTTCGGTAACGATCGCAGCAGTGACCATCGAATTTTCGATGCCCTTTATATTTTCTTCCACCACTCGAACACCTGAAGCGTCCTGCAGAATTTCCGGTTTCTTTAATAGGACGCTCTGGCGTTCTCATCATTTTTTAACTGAACGCAAACGCCGCAGGAATCTCAGTTTGCTCTATCAGATATCTTCGTTTGCTCTATCAGATAAGATCGGCGGTCTCCAGAATCACCATCTAGATTAGCCCATATAATGCTCTCGGAATATTTCGGTATATCAGTGTCAGCCGATACTATCACATTCATCTTGGGAATTTGGATGCTGGGATCCTCCATCAATACTTCGACATCGCGCCATTTCAATATCTGTTTGTGCAAATCCAACGTGAGACCATGTGGTTGCAGAAAATCTGGAGGTTGACCTCTCCATGGACAAGTGCAGTTTCTCCCATAGCTGTCCGTAGTGAGATAATCCTGCCTTTGTGAAGTAGTTGTTGCCTCACTAGGTCTGGTCAGATAATTAATAGGGTTGCACCAGTGTCGATTGTTATAGTGCAATGTTCTCCGTCAACTTGACCCGGAAGACATAAATCTGCTCCTCCATGATGTAGTCTTGACACGGTGATGGTGGTGCAGGGGACGTCGATTCTTCTAGCCAACCCCTGCCCCACAAATTTGGCTCTCACATGTTTCACGATCCCTCAGTTTGAGGGGCTTCCATTCTGGTCTCCTGACTCGGTCTGGATCTCCTCCTAGCTGCGCACCCTGGGCAATAGCTCGTTTTTTTCACGCTAGTCGCTCAATGTCTTGCGCTAGCTGCTGTAGGGTTTCACCAAACTTCTGCAGTCAATGCCGTAGCTGTGACGGATGAATCAGCTTCAGATGATCGTTTCCATAACGCATGTCAAGCGCATTCGTAATAGCAGTCGGGTTTGAGTGTAACTCAACGGTGATAGTCTGCAAGAGCTCGGTAGCTAGGCCTCTTAGAGCAAGAATTAACGCAGTTGCTCGTTCTTGCTCATTCCAGTGATTTGTCCTAGCGGCGGGTTCAAACTGTGTTAGGCAAATTCCCCAGACCATTTGCTCGTCAAATATTGGTGGTTTCACATGTCTGGATGTGCTTTGCGCTGAGGTTATAAGTGGGGCTGGTGAGGTGGTTACTACTGCCTTCGCTGCTCCCGAATCCTTTTTCATGTTTTCCATCTCATGGTTCATTGTCTCCTCGACCTGGCTGATCTCATGATTGATTCTCTCCTCGACCTCGCTTACCTTCTCCTCGACCTGGTAAACCTTTTCCTTGACGCATTTAATTTGTTTTTGCACTTCCTTGATTTCGAGCGCTTGTTGGTCCAGCTTCACTGATTGTTCATCTAGCTTCGCAGTTAGACTGGATGACTGTTCATTTAACTTCTTTGATTGTTCATTTAGCTTCGCTGATTGTTCATTTAGCTTCACTGATTGTTTATCTAGCTTCACAGTTAAACTGGATGACTGTTCGTTTAGCTTCGCCGATTGTTCATTTAGCTTCGCAGTTAAACTGAAAGACTGTTGTCGCTGCTCTTGCTGCATTAGCACCAACATTTGCATCAGTGAATTTTCTGGTTCCTTTGACGTTGGTGTTTCTGCTTCTCTACCTTCTGTGCCTTTTTCTGCATCTGAGGGCTCACCCGAATCCAGATTCACGCCTTCCGACTCAATCGCGTCATGCAAGCGTGCAATCAGCATGGCCTTTGTACCTTGCGTAGCCAGATTTTGCTGTTCCATCTCCTCCTTGAGCTCCGATATAATCAATTCACTAATTTTTAGATGTAAGCTTCGTGACATTTTTATTGTTTCGGCTATTTTCCACCAGTTTCCACATTAAATTTCACTATTGTGCACAATGAAAATTTTGTAAAGATTTCACTTTCGAAGTTTTATTTCTCACTTCTTGACACCAATGTCACGTGTGATAGTTTGCGTTCGATAATTTTAATGTTCCGGGAAAGTAAAAACGCAATGTCTTTTAAATCAAATTAAAAGAGTTTATTTACTGAGAATGCACAATAATTGATTTCACTATTCTACAAATAATTAAAATGTTATTCATATGTCTATAAATTTATATTCCAACTGTCTGTATCACGAAAATCACTTCACTATCAATCAATAGTGCCTTATTCGCGCTCCACACTTATCGCAGTTATACTATCGTGGTTTGATTATCCCTCTCCATTGATTCAGCTCGGCTTTATATAGGGTCGCTAGTCATTGAATCCATTCCTCGTATATTGGCGAATGTTCTAGCGAGAACTACCTGGAATATTCGAGCAATTCTAAATACCCCGCAGTGACGTCACTTTCAGATATTGATCATGCTTGGTCGATTCTTGTGCTTTCGAGTACATTCATTTATAGATTATGATGTTATTAATAGTTGCGACAACAATTGTGACAGTAACTCGCAGAAATGTTTGGACATGCAACACATGCAACAGAATTGTATACTTCTGTAATCGACTCACTATAACTTCATTCAAAATTTTCGGTTGAGAAGATTCGACAAGGACATCACCAGGAAAACGAATGTTCTCCCCGTAAACCATCATTGCTGGAGTGAAATCCGATGATTCGTAATGCGAAGTATGAAGTTCAAGCAGAACCATAGGTAGTACTTCGAAACACGATTCCTGTTATTACAAAGGAGTGCTTGTTCCAAAGAATGATGCCGCCGCTTAAGCGAAACATTGCTTTGTGGATAGTAAGGAGACGGCCGTTTAAGCTTGAAATCTAATTCGATACTTAGCTCCTTGAATGAATTAGATTCAAATTGAGGATCCTGATCAGTAATAATAAATTCGGTACTCCAAAACGTGAAACCCAGTTTGTACAAAATGCTTGTACGATGGATTATGCTGAAGCGTTTCTCATTGGAATGGCTTCCGTCCAATATTTATATTGATTGACCATTGAAAAATTCGGATTATACCAATGTGAAGTATTTCAAACGTATATATAGGAGAGGAGGACAATGCCTGTCACACATTTTTTGCGTGTACCAAATGGGCCAGGCTGCAAAGGGAACTCTACAGGGAGACGGGAGAGCTCACCCCGGATAATATAGTTGCGGTGATGCTCGAATCAGTTGACAAATGGAACCAGGTGGCACATTATGCTCGGGCAGTCCTAAAAGATAAAAGGGACTCGCAGCAGCCGGAGGTGCTGGGGCTGGGGGATCGCTCTTCTGGCATTTCCTCTTCCCCTCTCCCCTCCCGCTAGGAAAGGGACTCCCCAGCTTGAAGGCGCCCCACGGCATAACAAAACGAGACCTGGCCCGAAGTAATGTGTCAAACGGTTCCAGGCTAGGTTCTCAGATTGACAGGGGAGGTGTTTAGTGGGTAGTCCAAGGGTATTCTCCATGGGAGTCCCACACTGCCAGACTCGGCGGGCGTAAATGCCTTCACCTCCCTACCACAAAAAAAAACGTATATCTGTTGGTGTATGGAATTAACATAAAGGCGAAAAAAAGTATATTGTGATTTTCTATCCTTGGCAATAATTGCAGGATTTTACTTTATCTTTCATATCAGCTCTTATTTTATTTCGTAAAAATCTAGATGTGATCAATTAATTTTTGGATGATTTGAATCATCAATTTAGTGGGAAACATTTTGTCTGAATAGTTGAGAAATAAATGGTTTTATTAAATTTTGGCTGTGGTCAAAAAAACTTGTAACGAAGAATTTGGAATAGCGACTTCTTTAAAGCGAAATGATGGATTCTCAAGGAGAGGATGTAGCTCAGCATCATTTTGTTGCGCTCTGGCAATTTTTCAAAATCAAGGGATGATATATGTATTGAATACCTGTAGAAAATTGTGAAATATAGTTCAATTGCCGAGTCTGTGTTGGAGAAACCTTTTCCGGATTTCGTTGAAAAGCATGCACTAGAGGTTTGTGATCAGTGAATACAATAAACTGCCTACCTACAAATAAATGTCTAAAGTGCTTAATGGTATTATTGACTTTTATTGAGTTATAGAATTATATGTAAAAAAATCAAATTAGAGAATTTACCTTAGTGTCGTCTAGCCCAAATAAATCTGGCCAAATTGGACTTGCACCGAAGCGTAGCTTCTATGCCGCAAATGAATCCTAAGTTTGGCCGAATGTCCAGCCAAAGTGTATCGACCAAAAAAGTAAAATTCTCGTATTAAATAATACCAGCCAAATGTTGGCCGAATTTTTATTTTAACACGGGTCAGTACTTTCTGATCCGGAATTAACAATTTCCATTCTTTATATACTAGTTCTTAAACCTAAAATATATAACATACAAAATGTGTGGTCTCGTGACCCATAATTTACTTCACATGCATGTTATACGACACATTGATGTATTCAATGGATCGTACAAGTGAATGCATTCATCGCATGCTGTCTAGGTCATAAATCAAGTACATGCGATCGACCTTGTGCAAACATATGTGATTTGTTTTGATCTACTTCCATGAATGCGGAAGAAAGTAAAAGCGAAAGCAAAACATTGAACGGTGTCGTCTTACACATGCATTCATCCTGAGTAATTTATGTTGTTGTTTTTAAATGAAGAATGCAATGAATTATTGTTCTAGGTCAGTATAGGAATTAATGGTAAGTATAATAATAATCATGAATCATTACATGAATTATTTTTCTAGGTAAGCATAGGAATTAATTATTGTTCTAGGTAAGTATAGGAATTAATGGTAAGTATCATAATTATCATGAAACATTACATGAATTATTTTTCTAGGTAAGTATAGGAATTAATTATTGTTCTAGGTAAGATTGTATAATCATGAATCATTATAGTATAGTAAATAGCTAAAAGCTTTCTATCTTAATCACTGTGCCGAATTTGTGATGGTAATAAGAGAGCATGCCAAATATCGTCAATTTGCTGTTGGACGACTCCACCTGCAGCAAAATTTGAATCTACAACCAAGAGGAGTTGAGAAGTTGACAAAACGCACTGTAGTCATGTAGCTTGGGAAAGTTGCTGTTTTGATTTTTCAAATGCTTCATTAGCAAGCAAATCCCACTCGATTTTTCTATTAGCTTCCTTCTTGTTACCATTAAGGAATTAATTCAAATGTTTATGGACATCTGCGAAGTTTTGAATAAACTGACGAGAAAAATTAATCAAACCAAAATATCGTCTCACCTGCTTAACCGCTTCTGGTTTTGGAGAATTTTAAATAGCCGAGACACGTTCTGGACAAGATTTAATACCTTGTGAGCTAATGCAATGACCGAGCAATTTAATTTCAAGTTTCATGAAGCTACATTTTTTCAAATTAATTGTTAAACCAAATTCTTGTAGTCTTGTAAAGAGTGCCTGCAAATGTGTTAGATGTTCATTTTCGTTTTTAGATGCAACTAAAATGTCGTCAAGATATACGAAACAGAATAGCGAGTCTCTAAGGACATTTTTGGTAGACCTTCGGAATATTTGAGCGGCGTTACATAATCCAAAGGTCATTCTGGGGAATTCGAAGGTATGCAGACTGCCGTCTTTTCTATGCCAGACCCTTCAACAGAAATCTGATGGTATGCTTTGACCAAGTCTAGTGTTGAAAATTAATCTTCTGAACTTAGAAGGAATGGAATGTCCATATGTAATAACTCGGTGAGTCACAGAATGTTTAATTGGCTTAAGTGTGGCTTTGCTCACAATAATATTGTTAAATTATTTTAACAATTCCTCTAGGTTGATATTTTTATGAATAGAAAGGCAGATTGTCAGAGACTCATGAAATGATTGAGAAATTTTTGGCTTTACTAGATAATATAATTAACGGATCAATAAGTAATTTACGTTTAATGTCAATAATAAGGCCGCATTTCCTTAAAAATCAGCACCAATAATAGGTTTGATTACATCAGCAATAACAAGATTCCATGCAAAATCTTTTGTAAGGCCTGAACGAACAGAAATTGACTTAAGACCGTAAGTTTTAAGTTTCAGTGGCATAAGCAACTGTTAAGTAAAAATTACAATGTGGGTAAAAGATTTATTATTCTTAAAAGGATGAACAGCAACTCATGATCCTGTATCAATGAGATATTTAAATCTCGATAAGGGGTCGAAAATTTCTAAACGGCTATTATGGCAGTTAAAATCAACTACTGTTTGCGACGATACACCCATTAGTTAAAAGATTGGCCTTGATTTAATGTTAAAATCATTACTTTGAGAAGAAGTTATAAATGTAGAACCTCTTTTTAAACGATTGTTTCTATTGGAGCTTCTAGATCTGTTGATTGAAACCATTTGTGCATTTAATGAATTTACTTCTATGGAAAACTTGCTACTAATTGAGTAAGTAGCTTGAGCAAATCACTATTGGCATTATAAACACCATAAAAACTTACATTACTAACTTCTGAAGTCGAAGAGCTAGATTTTGTTAATCAATAAATCAAATTTGAGCTAGGAATTTCATGAATTTTGTCTGCGTAGGCTGCCGTTTCATCAAGTGAACCTGTATAACATGCTTAAGTAACCTGCGCTGGAGGAGGTGGGCGTTGGAGCCATAACGTTTTTATAATATTTTCACTCAAACGATTTTCATTTTTTGTTTTCATGTCCCTTATCATTTGTGAAGGGAGAGAGAAAACTTGTTTTTATTTCTCAGACTCTGAAATATATCGTCTATCTTTTAAGGCACGTTCGTAACTAAAGGGTTTTCCAATAATTATTTTGAATAGCCCGCTATTTCGGTAGATGTCACTTTTGAAGCTGTGATTTTTTGACATTTGACAAGTAAAAACTACGCCATTGGTAAAAATGGAACAATACACGCTTCAATAACACATTGAAATTATTAAAATTCACTATAAAAATGGTGAAAATTTGGCAGAGACGGTTCGTCAAACTCGAACATTTTTAGGTCGTCGTGAAGCACCTTGTCGGACCGCAACACAGAAATTGGTGGCAAAATTCGAGCTGTTGGCACAACTTAGTGATGTGAAGAATAAAAGCCATGCACGTCACTCAAGAACAGCCGAGAATATTGCTGCTGTAGCCGAAATTGTTGAAGAAACCCCGGGTTTGTCCATTCCTCGTCGTTTTTTGGAATTTGGCATTCCACAAACGTCATTACACCGTATTTTGCATAAAGATTTGGGTCTTAAGGCTTATAAAGTTCAGTTAACACAAGAACTCAAGCCAGTCGATCATCAACAATGTTGTGTTTTTGCTGATTGGGTCCTTGAAATGCATGAAAATGATCCGGAATTCCACCGAAAAATTATTTTGAGTGATGAGGCCCATTTTCACCTCGTTGGCTTCGTCAACAAGCAAAATTGTCGCATCTGTGGCTCGGAAAACCCAAGAGTTATTGTTGAAAAGTCTCTCTATCCTCAACGTGTGACTGTTTGGTGCGGTTTATGGTCCGGCGGAGTCATTGGACCTTACTTTTTCGAAAATGAGGCTGGAGCAACAGTTACGGTAAATGGATTGCGCTATCGAGAGATGATTAATGAGGATTTATGGCCGAAATCGAATGGTATTGATCTGGACAACGTTTACTTTCAATAAGATGGCACTACGTGCCACACAAGCAATGAAACCATTGATATTTTACGAGAAAGGTTTCTGGACCGTGTTATCTCTCGAAGAGGTGGTTACAATTGGCCACTGAGATCTTGTGATTTAACACCTTGCGACTTCTTCCTTTGAAGCCACGTGAAAGAAAAGGTCTACGCAAATAGCCCAGCGTCAATTCAAGACCTCAAAGATGGAACTCGTGAGGCTATCGCGGACATAGGGCAGCCACTTTGCAATTTGGTTATGGAAAATTTCATGAAAAGGATATGGTCCTGTAATCATAGTCGTGGTGGTCATTTGCCTGCTGTTATTTTCCACTATTAATGGCATCCCTTCTTCTTTATAATGAAATAAACATTAGATCATTTGTATGTTATTAAAAAATGGAATTTTTCTTTTAATATCAAAATAACTTCTCTTATTTGAAAACCCTGTAGAATATGGATTGTTAGATAGAGGTGTAGATATAAAATCACTTAATATTCTGAAAATGTCCTAATCAAGAACTGAAAACAAGTGATTAAAATTTGCTTGTCCTACCATAATACCCGCCTGGTTGAATTGGCTTTCTAGTTGACGAAACCATGCTTCCGAATATTGTTTCCAAAGTGGACATGGTTTTATTGAAACCACGTTAATGTATTGTAAAAGAGTATTATTTGTTTGGTTGCTGGCGGACGAAATGGTGTGACCATTGTGAGGACTTTAATTATCGACACAATCACTAACGTTGGTAAATGTTTCCTGACTTTCAGTAATTATAGTATGATTTAAAAACAGAAAACAATTTTTTTCTAGATTCCTTAAGGGCATAGAGTATCTCGAGGCCAAATTCATCCCCCGTCGGAGGATACATACCATACAACTCTTTTAAATGATCTAACTATAGTCTGCAATATTTTTGATATGTGGACTTCTTTGTAGCACTAGAGCCCCTCTCAGGCCTTCGCAACTATCTTGGTTCATTAACGGCGTCCTCCAATTTCAATGTCCGAGCAGCGATGAACCATCCTCAACGAAAAAGTCAGACCAGCTTTTATTCGGTTTCCCCACTGATCTCCAGCCTTCAGTTCGCCCAACGAATATCTACTTGGGTATATGTTGTTCATCCATACGATTTATGTGGCAGTCTTATAATCGTTGAGACCTCCAGCTCAGCAAAAATGTTATAGAGCTCATGGTTGTATCTAATTCGCGGTTGGTCCCCGTCTAGCTTCGCTCCGATTATTCGCCTTAGGACCCGTCTTTCAAAGTCGTTCAATATGAGTAGGGGTAGAATACCGATTCTGGCTCACTTTTTTCATACAAATTTCAAATGTTGTAGAGGGTGTGTGTCTTGGGTGTATGGGTGCGTGTATTAGGGTGGTATAGGTAAGTGTCTGAGATAAGAAGGTATGAGTCCGGGATAGGTATGGGTATCTTGGGTAATTGCCAGGGGAGGGTGTGGATCTTAGGTATATGGGTGTATGTATTGAATTAGCATAGGTGGGTGCCAGGGATGAGAAGGTATGGGTCTTAGGTAAATAAACATCTGTGGCTTGTTAAGCAGGTAAGTACTCCGGGTCTTAGTAGCCTCTGATGGTAAATGGTGGAACTAGTCTTGATGGTTGTGCACTTTAAATACTAGATGCACATCCTTAGCCTTTACAGTCTGTGATGGTAAATAGTAAAACTAGAAAATTGATTCCTGTCTAGGATAGTCCCGTGTTTTCAGTTAATAGATTAAAGACTTAGATTTCCCAGCGTGTTTACATAGGGTCAATATAAATGTTTAAGCCTTTGACGCTTTTAGCGATAGATAATTATACTATCCGTATTTTTTATTCATCTGGAAGGATTTCCTATATATTTATTGCTTCTAGTCTTGTCTTAGTAGTCATAATCTTTAGAGCTTACATATAAATTTTATTCATCCATTCATTTAATTATTTTAATTTTTCTCATTACAAAGAGAATGCGGATATCAATTCCTAAATATTCCCATGATATTTTTTTATCAATTTCCCAAGTCCATGTGGTAAAAAAGTCAAGATACACGAATCCATGAATCATTTACATGGCTGTCTATATTCTTCAGACGATCCTTTACAATCTCTAGTACCTTCCGCAGCTTTTTTTCTTATCGCATGCACTCGCATGCATCCATATGTGACATATATTCTTGAAGATGGTTTTTCACACGTGATATGGAGTGAGTTAATCTTTTCCATGTTAGGGAAAGGCTATTAGTACTTGTGGTTAAATTTTATTAGGTGATAATTGGACATGGCTTCTAGTGATTGTATTGATGAGAATAGAAGCTAGTTAAGTGAGATAAATGTATGGTGATTATGGGCGCATGATTTATGAAGTGTTGCTTGTGGTAATCCCTATGATGGTAACATCGGGTAGTGTATGCATGTTACTTGATATATGTGGAAATTTGAGTATGAGAATTTTGAATGTTAGAAACAATGTATGTATGGAATGTGTTAAGAAATAAGAACATTGTGGATGATAATTTATGGAGCACTTTGGTTTTTTGTAGCCGTTGATGTTTTAGGCGTATAGATCAGATACAGAGTGTATGATTTTGGTGAGAATTTATGATGTTTCGTCTGCAGTGAGGTTTAAGGACGGGATTAGAAATTCTAGGTTGCCATTAAATTGTGACAGGAGCATGATATTGATTTATAATTAATGGCTTTGGAAGAGTATAAAAGGGAAGCTGAAGGATTATTGAAATCAATTCTGATCTAGCTCGTCTCTTTAGTAATTACGTCGTAGTGGACACGAATAATTTTCGGTCCTCGCCACTCTATCTGCAGACTATCCGCTTGGTTAGGAAATTTTATTTAAAACAGCGATTCTTGGGAAAGAATATAGCAATCACGGCGTAGTGGACACGAATAATTTTCGGTCCTTGCCACACTATCTGCGGACTATCTGCTTACGTAGGAAATTCAAGTAAAAAAGAATATTCAAAATTTTTATTAGGCTCCTTATACTACGCCACCATCTTCGGAAGAAGCGAATGGTTCACACATTTTTGTCAGCTTCGTGGAAATAGAAATCACGCTTCAACACGCTTCTATGCAGAAGCAATAAATTATTTGGACAACAAATCTCCAGGTTGAAGGTTTCTAACGATTTGGGATAACCAACCTCCTTTTATCAGCTTCAAAGGAGCAAAAAGTCCAGTTCAATAAATTTCTACGTAGGAGCAATAAAGTAATTGGACAAAAAATCTCCAGTTTCAGCATTCCTTTTCAATCGGGACATTTTTTTGATAGTCAACGTAAATTATATTCAGGAAGACGTCGGGACTTAGTTAAGAATTCTTTGTATTATATAGTTTCACTGTTTTATTTGATTAAGTTAGTAAAGTATAAAGAGTAAGATGTCTGTATCCATACATAAACCCTTGAAAAGAAAGTACAATAAAACTCCTAATAAACAACACTGTCACTTTTGCGATGTTGAAGTTAGTCAACAATTTTTCAAGAGCCATTTAAGGAGTAATGAACATAAAAAAATGCATCCCAAAACAATAGTGATGATCAGGGAAAAGTGAAGAAAATTTCACGAGCATTTGCTACTCGAATAGCAACGTACCAAATCATTACTGAAAATAAGAATTTAAGTATTAAAGAGTTTTTAAAAAATGAGAGTCATTGTTTCACAGACCTTATTAGTGCTCAACTTCAAGAGCTCACAGCTGTAAAAGTCAATTTAGAACTTTTTGCTGTTTTTATCAAATTTGATTTAAGTAGCCAGAATGATATAAGCGATTTAAAATCATTCAATACCATAGAGGTATATACAGGAGACGGCGAAAGATCAAACTCATGAAGCCACGAGCTTTTGCCTTTGCTATTGTGATAACTCGCATAGGCTCGAAGCTAATTTCGAAATTGGGGTCGAAATTTCGTTCATCATATGATAAGGTGTATCATACTCTTGACGATAAACTTTATGAGAATGCAGCGCTTGAAAATTAATTGTTTACTACAAAAAGAAAGCCAAAAAATTATCATATGTGCTGATATTATTATTCTGGTGAAATTTTCTTGCAAACGCTTGAGAGGGTACCACTTTTGACCTACGTAGAAAATTTCATCATTCAAGTATGTGGTTTGCGAGAAAACTTGCTGTGACGCACGGACGGATGGACAGGCGGACGAAAAGACAGATCGCGATTTTAATAGGGGATTGTAAAAATATTTCACAATCCCCTAAAATGGTCTGTTGTATAAATACTTGCAAGTTACGCCATTAAAAATGTTTCCATGATAAACATTCTTTACTTCAGTTGCTACTAAAATAGCGAATTGCGCTTACCTTCTGACCTTTGTGGGCCGCCATTTTTAATGCATGCATTTGATTTTGGATTTTTAAAAATATTTCAATCTTAGAGTCTCATCAGTCAATTTGTCCAATCTCAGTCAAATCAGTTTCCCTCTAGACAGTGCAAAAGTATTAAATTTTTAATGAAAATGGCAGCGAAAAATATTAGGTATTATATTTTCGACTTCTTTATTTTTCATCCGATTTTGTTGATTTTGTGTTTAGTATAAGGACTTTGTACAATTATTAATAATCTCAAGTTTTAATAAAATTCATTGGAAAATTTGGCCACTAGAGGGCCGCAAAAATCTGAAAATATCGCATATTTGAATCGCCGCCATTTTGAAACTTGAGCATCTCTGTGCACCAAAAGAGCAAAATGTTTAGATCTAATTGTTTTCTATCTTGAAAATAAATTTCATTCACATCGAATCAAAATTGGGTCTTTCAGAAGCCTTTGAAATTTCTAGCTTCAACTAGCCGCCATTTTGTTTTTGGAGACCTGATCTCTAGTTTTTTAACATGATTCCTTAGGCATTTACAGTAATTATCAAAGAACCGAATTTCATTAACATCGGTTGAAAAGTTTCGTCACAACTACAACATCCAATGGATGCTTTTCGACGTCTGAGCGGCCACCATTTTATTTCAAACGGTTCGACTTTGGATTTTTTATTGTGAAATTCATCGCATACCTCAATAAACCTCTGTACCAAATTTCATCCAAATAGGAGCCACGGTTTGGTCAGAAATGAAATCACGAATGTTTGTCTAAAATGGCCGCCATTTTGTTTTCCCTCGACCGATTTGGCTGGTTAAACAACTTAACTGAGATATTCACCCAATACGCCTTTCCTAAAAATTTTTTTGAAAATCGGAGCGAAATTGTGACCTCTAGCATAGTCACGATTTTCGTTATATCATATATAAATCATATATATATATATATATATATATATATATATATATATATATATACACATATATATATATATATATATATATATATATATATATATATATATATATATATATATATATATATATATATATATATATATATATATATATATATATATATATACGCAATAGGTAAATATCTCTTGAGAAATACACCTAAAAAAACAACCGACTCCAAAGTAAGAAAGATGAATAAAATTTTTTAAAAGCGGTGCTATATTGCATGGTGCTTTAATATCATCTTCATAAAGCTTATTTCATCCTTTGTAGGGCACTTTCAAGTCGGTTTTCTTCGTTTTCCGGTAAAGAAACAAATATTTTCAAATTAAACCACCATGCATGCATTTCGGCATTAATTGGCTCGATTTTCAACAACAATTTCAGTCCCATCACCACAACTCCAGAAACCTAGAAAAACATTTTTAAATTCAACTGACCAGTTTTCGAAATTAATAAAACAGCTCCCATATTGTAGGTGCACTGCACTGGTACGAGATCACGTATTTTAGAAAACCTTCAAAGTTTTTCAATTAAATTGTTTACTCCGATACATGAAACTTTTACAAGCACCTTCGCAATAACAAAACGAATTATTTTCAACAATTTAACCTTAACACCATTATGGACGGAGCCAACAAAACTTCAACATTGGCGCGCAACATCTATTTCACATGCAATTTGCTCTTTGATAATTACGAACTTTGACTTAAAAACACAATTAATTACTTCAACACGAAGCTTTAAGGATAACTTAAGCCCATTTAAATCCGTAGGAATAAAGATCAGAAAAAAAGCGCGTAGATTCTTAAAATGCAAGCGAGTTTTAGTTGCATGCTAACGGAATTCTATGACCGGCGTCAAATCTGTTTCAACCGAGAAAATCTTTAAACTCGCGTCTCCCATATACCGTTTCTAGCAGGCACGATTCACACAACATTCGAAATTATGTTTTCATTCACGAATCGCACCGAAAACCTGGACGGACACAGAAAACATCACGTAAATTATACCCGGACACATAATTGTTTCCTTGACTGCACTTTACTTACCTAAATAACAAAAATACTCGATGACGCGCTCACATTTTTGCTCACGTTTACACATTGAACACTTTATTTTCGAAATCACTTATAGAATCCGACCGAAGCAAGCGTTTTCATTGAAAATTTTTAAAAATTACGATATTTGATGGAATTTTCGCAGGAATTGTCAACTTCCTGTTTTCTATCAGCTGAAACATCATTTCCGAAATCAGGGGTGTCACAATTGTTGATTTCGATCGAAAACGGTTTGAATGTGGCGCACTTCGTAGTTTGTTAGTATATTTTATGGAAAGGAAAGAAGTTTGTTGAACAATATTTGGAGGCATTGTTTACAATTGTAAATGCTGTATGATCATTAAAGAGAAAACTAAAAATAATGAACTTTTTTAGCTTTTTCGAAATTAATTTCGAACAATGATAGAGTTTGGACAATCATACGTAAGCTCATTCGTGAAAGTCCAAAAGCTTTCGAAAATTGGAGTATACGGACATGAAATGTTTGTTCGTATTGAGCATGTATTAAGAGACTTCAATATTTTATATGGGAAATGAAAGCTCGCCGTCTCCAGTGTATACCTCTATGTTCAATACGAAGAATGTGATTATTACCAGGGGCTGCGACCTTGAGTATGTTTACAAAGATTTTTGTGCTGTTATCGTGAAAAAAAGTGAGGAATTTCAAGAGAAGGATAGTGGCTGGGCATTCCAACAGGTCCTTTATTTACAAGTTAACATAAATAAGTCTACACCCTTTCATGGAGGATCTTATCTACCTCTATCAAAAGAGGTGCTATCGAAAAAAGCATGCGTGAATGTAAAAAAATTCCGATGATGCATGTTTTGCTTGGGCTATCGTTTCTGCTCTTCATCCCGCAGAGAAAAATTCTAATCGTATTAGCTCTTACCCCCATTACTCATCTATTTTAAACTTGGATGGTATTACGTTTCCTATTACTTTCAAAGAGATTCCGGTTTTCGAGGAAAAAAATAATGTGAGCGTAAATGTCTATGGTTGGAAAAAGGGGTCTATTGAGGGTCCATTCTATTTTTCCAAAAACAGACAAGCCTCTAGAAAACATATAAATCTACTTTATGTGGAAAACGAAAAAGATACCATAGGACATTATTGCTGGATAAAAAATTTAAGTCGCCTTGTGAACAGTGGAATGACTAAATATGGTCACACATCTTACCTCTGTGATGGGTGCCTTATTAAATTTACCAGCATTAAGCGATATACGAGTAATGAGCATATCAACCATGATTGTAATAAGATCCATACAATTTTACCATCAGAAGAGGAAAAATATTTAAAGTTTAAAAATGTAGGAAGGCAGATAAAAGTACCATTTATAGTCTATGCTGACTTTGAAGCATTACTGCAACCAATAGAATCATGTTCTCCAGACCCTCAGAGTTCATTTACAGAGACTACTCACGTTCATGTACCATATAGCGTTGCAAATTATATAAAGTGCAGCTATGATTCATCCCTGAATAAATTAGAAATTTTCAGAGGCAGCGACTGCCCTAAAGTTTTCCTAAGTAGGTTGCAAGAAGATGTGAAATGTATATTTAGGATCTTAAAGGTGAACAAGCCCATGCAATTGTCCGATGAGGAAGAAGAGAAGTTTTTAAATGCAGTGTCTTGTCATATTTGTGATGAAAAGTTTGACTCAGAAACCCGGAAAGTAGGAGATCATTGTCATATGACAGGAGTCTTTAGAGGTGCAGCCTGTAACAAATGTAATATTCTATATAGAGTTCCCAAATTCATACCCATAGTCTTCCATAATCTTAGTGTTAATGATACTCATTTCATATTTCAGAATTTTGGAGGAGATTCTGATAATATTGAAGTTATTCCTAAAAATAAGGAAAAATATATTGGATTTTCCAAACATATGAGGGTTGATGATGAAACAATAACATTAAGATTTATTGATTCTTATTGTTTTATGGGCTGTAGTTTAGATAAGCTAGCTAAGAACTTAAGTTCCGATAAATTTCTCGAGACTGAAAGGTATCATTCTGATGATAGTTTGTTCAACCTCGCGGTAAGAAAGGGGGTTTTCCCATACGAGTATATAGATTCCTTCACCAAACTTGATGAAACATACCTGCCTGCTAAATCATTCTTCTACAGTACACTACAAAATAGCGGGATCAGTGATGAAGCGTATAAGCATGCTCAAAATGTATGGGAAAAATGCAATTGTCAAACACTGGGCCAGTACTCTGATGTATTTAATAACAGATGTGCTCCTATTAACAGATTTGAACAATTTAGAAATGTATGCCAGCAAATCTATGGACTAGATCCAGCTCATTAGTTTAGGGCCCCTTCACTCGGCTGGGATAGCATGCTCAAAAGCACTAAAGTTGAGCTCGAATTGCTAACAGATATTGATATGTACAATTTCGTGAAGCAGGGAATTAGAGGAGGACTCTGTCAATGAACTCAAAGATATTCAAAATCAAACAATAAATATATATAACTTCATACAACCCTGATCTTGAGAGTAACTATATTCTGTATATTGATGCAAATAACCTATACGGTTGGGCAATGAGTCAATATTTACCCATCAATGGTTTTCGCTGGCTAAGCAATGAGGAAATCCAATGTTTAGATATTCTGAATGTTGAGGACACTGCTTCTAAGGGGTTAATTTTATCCGTTGATTTAGACTATCCAGAAGACCTCCATGAGCTACACAATGATCTTCCATTTTGCCCCGAAAGTCGGATCCCACCTCTTGAAACATTTAAATGTAAGAAACTGATCGCAACCGAATCAAATAAACGTGATTACATTATCCACTATAGAAATTTAAAACAGTGTTTACGTGCAGGACTCAAATTAGTTAAAATACATCGTGCAATAGAGTTTAGTCAATCACCATGGTTAAAAAAATATATAGACTTAAATACTGAAATGCGTACTAAGGCCACAAATGATTTTGAAAAAGATTTCTACAAATTAATGAATAATAGTGTGTTGGAAAAACCATGGAAAATGTAGATAATTATGTAAGTGTTAAGGTCTCAACCCATTGGGATAATGTCGGAAAAAAGAAGGGAGTTCATTACTACATTAGTCGACCTAATTTTCATAGTTGCAAAGTAATTAACGAAGATTTAGTTCTTATTCAAATGGATCAAATCAATGTTAAATATGATAAGCCAATTTATATCGGCATGGCAATTCTTGATGTGTCAAAAACGTTGATGTATGATTTTCATTATAGTTTTATCAAAAATAAGTACAATAGTCAGGCTCTACTTTTATACATGGATACAGACTCTTTTATCTAAAGTTTAAAAACTGAGGACATTTATGATGACATTAAAAATAATATAAATTTATTTGATACTAGCAATTACCCTAAAAATAATGTATATAATATTCCTCAAGTTAACCAAAAAGTATTGGGTAAATTTAAAGATGAAAGCCCCATAAATCCCATAGCAGAGTTTATTGGAACAAAAGCAAAGTCATATTGCATTATAACAGATAAGTAATGTATAAAAAAATTAAAGGCATCAAAAATTCGGTTGCAAATAATGACATTGAGCCATCAGATTTTATAAAATGTGTAGAGGATACGAAATTAAAATTATTTAGTAAGATGTATACATTTAGATGTGATAAGCACCTTATTTATACCAGGTTAGTTAATAAAATAAGTCTTTCAGGAGATGATGATAAGCGTTTCCTGATTCCAAACTCTTATAATACTTTAGCTTGGGGCAATCATATGATAAATTCATAGTTTTAGTTCATAAGAAAACACACAATATGTTATCAAGTAAGTCATTTTATTATACTATGTTTGTTGCAATAAATCAATTTTGTTAATACATGAATTATGGTCTTTTGAAAATTATAACGATTTAGCAAAGATTTTGACACCTTTTGTCTTCAATACCTTGTCCACTAGGAAATCATTCGAATATTTGGTCCTACTCAGTTCCTAGTGGTCTGTTTAGCTGTCACTTTTGCTGATGAGCTGTCTATCTTATGTATAATGCTGTCTATGTAGCTGTCGTTGAAGCCGATTCCCTGTCCGTTTAGCTGATATGATATCTATTGAGCTGTCTGTGTAGCTATCGCTTTTGCTGATGAGCTGCCTATTTTATGTATAATGCTGTCTATGCGTTTGTCTATTTAACTGATGCCCTGTCTATTTTGTTGTTATGCTGTCTGATGAGCTAACCGTTTAGCTGATAAACCCGTCTGTTTAGCTGGTAAGTGGTCTATGTAGCTATCTTTTTAGCTGATGCGCTGTCTGTTTACTTGATATGCTATCTCTTAAGCTGTCTGTATAGCTGTCTTTAGTTGATAAGTTGAGCGTTTGACCTAACGTGCTAGCTTTCATTGCCTAAATTTATTTGTTGCTTGGTAATTAGATATTTATGAGAAATTTCTTATTACTATCCATACAGTTACAGTCAGCATTTTTACACCTTACTTCAAATGTTATATGCTCGTAACGATTTGCTATAAGCCTGTTGGTTATCAAGACTGCATGTTCATCATCTTCCAAGTTATTTGTACGCATACATGAGTCAGACAAGAATCTTCACGTCTATGTTGCTGTTCTGGTGAACAAATCTTGATTAGGAGGAAGCCATTGTTATTTGCTTGAGAGTTAATTGATCTTATTTCACACTGATGCATTCTTCATAAGAATGAGTCAAGTCACCATTCTTTTTTATGTGCGTCGGTTTTCCTCTTGACCCCTGTCCATCTTATCTGTAGGAACCCCTTTTAACAGCAATTTGAGTTCACTTTTCCAATCTTTACTTGTCTTCATAGGACTTGCGGCCTATGGGACCCTTATTGCCCACTATAATGTTCCATTGCATTGAAATTATGTTGCTACACTTATGAACTCATCCAATATGCTCAAAAATTATATGATCCCATGGATCAGCCATTTGAATCATTTTGTAAAGCACAAACTTGTTGAAAAGATCTCTACTTCATGCAAACCATCGCTAAGACCTTAACATGAATTAATTCAGCCTGTTGTTTAGTCGATGTATTATGCGTTTATAGTGGAACTTATCAAGTATATTGAATCATCTTGGTGTTCTCATGTATGATCAAGCCTTTTGGATTATCTGGGATATGTTATGACCGGAACGAGTTTTTTCCTATCATTAAACAATTGAGTAAAATTTTGGTACCTCCAACTGACTAAAAATCTGTCATTGATCCGTTTTCAGAAGAGTTTTGAATGGTTTTGATGACTTAATGCTGCATCATTACTCACAACTTGTGAAATGATGAAACATCATGGGTAAATGTCTCTAGGCATGTATATTATAATAGCTATCAAGCGTCAATGTGTTAGCATCATATGATCGACAGGTCTCTTTATCATACAAAGAGGGTTATCCACAATCACCGATCAGTTGAACCGTCTGGTAGGGTCATGAGTGGTCTGTTCAGCAGCTGAACAATGATCAACTTCCCACCAATATGTTTTCTCTTTTGCACCTACTAACCCAATTGCCTGGCAAACAAGGCACCTTCTGCTCACCAATCAACTCGAGTTTTAGGTGTGAAAGAGAAAGCTGCCTTGTTTGCCAGGCAATTGGGTTAGTAGGTGCGAAAGAGAAAACATATTGGTGGGAAGTTGATCATTGTTCAGCTGTTGAACAGACCACTCATGACCCTACCAGACGGTTCAACTGATCGGTGATTGTGGATAACCCTCTTTGTATGATAAAGAGACCTGTCGATCATATGATGCTAACACATTGACGCTTGATAGCTATTATAATATACATGTCTAGAGACATTTACCCATGATGTTTCATCATTTCACAAATTGTGAGTAATGATGCAGCATTAAGTCATCAAAACCATTCAAAACTCTTCTGAAAACGGATCAATGACAGATTTTTAGTCAGTTGGAGGTACCAAAATTTTACTCAATTGTTTAATGATAGGAAAAAACTCGTTCCGGTCATAGCATATCCCAGATAATCCAAAAGGCTTGATCATACATGAGAACACCAAGATGATTCAATATACTTAATAAGTTCCACTATAAACGCATAATACATCGACTAAACAACAGGCTGAATTAATTCATGTTAAGGTCTTAGCGATGGTTTGCATGAAGTAGAGATCTTTTCAACAAGTTTGTGCTTTACAAAATGATTCAAATGGCTGATCCATGGGATCATATAATTTTTGAGCATATTGGATGAGTTCATAAGTGTAGCAACATAATTTCAATGCAATGGAACATTATAGTGGGCAATAAGGGTCCCATAGGCCGCAAGTCCTATGAAGACAAGTAAAGATTGGAAAAGTGAACTCAAATTGCTGTTAAAAGGGGTTCCTACAGATAAGATGGACAGGGGTCAAGAGGAAAACCGACGCACATAAAAAAGAATGGTGACTTGACTCATTCTTATGAAGAATGCATCAGTGTGAAATAAGATCAATTAACTCTCAAGCAAATAACAATGGCTTCCTCCTAATCAAGATTTGTTCACCAGAACAGCAACATAGACGTGAAGATTCTTGTCTGACTCATGTATGCGGTCAAATAACTTGGAAGGTGATGAACATGCAGTCTTGATAACCAACAGGCTTATAGCAAATCGTTACGAGCATATAACATTTGAAGTAAGGTGTAAAAATGCTGACTGTAACTGTATGGATAGTAATAAGAAATTTCTCATAAATATCTAATTACCAAGCAACAAATAAATTTAGGCAATGAAAGCTAGCACGTTAGGTCAAACGCTCAACTTATCAACTAAAGACAGCTATACAGACAGCTTAAGAGATAGCATATCAAGTAAACAGACAGCGCATCAGCTAAAAAGATAGCTACATAGACCACTTACCAGCTAAACAGACGGGTTTATCAGCTAAACGGTTAGCTCATCAGACAGCATAACAACAAAATAGACAGGGCATCAGTTAAATAGACAAACGCATAGACAGCATTATACATAAAATAGGCAGCTCATCAGCAAAAGCGATAGCTACACAGACAGCTCAATAGATATCATATCAGCTAAACGGACAGGGAATCGGCTTCAACGACAGCTACATAGACAGCATTATACATAAGATAGACAGCTCATCAGCAAAAGTGACAGCTAAACAGACCACTAGGAACTGAGTAGGACCAAATATTCGAATGATTTCCTAGTGGACAAGGTATTGAAGACAAAAGGTATCAAAATCTTTGCTAAATCGTTATAATTTTCAAAAGACCATAATTCATGTATTAACAAAATTGATTTATTGCAACAAACATAGTATAATAAAATGACTTACTTGATAACATATTGTGTGTTTTCTTATGAACTAAAACTATGAATTTATCATATGATTGCCCCAAGCTAAAGTATTATAAGAGTTTGGAATCAGGAAACGCTTATCATCATCTCCTGAAAGACTTATTTTATTAACTAACCTGGTATAAATAAGGTGCTTATCACATCTAAATGTATACATCTTACTAAATAATTTTAATTTCGTATCCTCTACACATTTTATAAAATCTGATGGCTCAATGTCATTATTTGCAACCGAATTTTTGATGCCTTTAATTTTTTTTATACATTACTTATCTGTTATAATGCAATATGACTTTGCTTTTGTTCCAATAAACTCTGCTATGGGATTTATGGGGCTTTCATCTTTAAATTTACCCAATACTTTTTGGTTAACTTGAGGAATATTATATACATTATTTTTAGGGTAATTGCTAGTATCAAATAAATTTATATTATTTTTAATGTCATCATAAATGTCCTCAGTTTTTAAACTTTAGATAAAAGAGTCTGTATCCATGTATAAAAGTAGAGCCTGACTATTGTACTTATTTTTGATAAAACTATAATGAAAATCATACATCAACGTTTTTGACACATCAAGAATTGCCATGCCGATATAAATTGGCTTATCATATTTAACATTGATTTGATCCATTTGAATAAGAACTAAATCTTCGTTAATTACTTTGCAACTATGAAAATTAGGTCGACTAATGTAGTAATGAACTCCCTTCTTTTTTCCGACATTATCCCAATGGGTTGAGACCTTAACACTTACATAATTATCTACGTTTTCCATGGTTTTTCCAATACACTATTATTCATTAATTTGTAGAAATCTTTTTCAAAATCATTTGTGGCCTTAGTACGCATTTCAGTATTTAAGTCTATATATTTTTTTAACCATGGTGATTGACTAAACTCTATTGCACGATGTATTTTAACTAATTTGAGTCCTGCACGTAAACACTGTTTTAAATTTCTATAGTGAGGTGGGATCCGACTTTCGGGGCAAAATGGAAGATCATTGTGTAGCTCATGGAGGTCTTCTGGATAGTCTAAATCAACGGATAAAATTAACCCCTTAGAAGCAGTGTCCTCAACATTCAGAATATCTAAACATTGGATTTCCTCATTGCTTAGCCAGCGAAAACCATTGATGGGTAAATATTGACTCATTGCCCAACCGTATAGGTTATTTGCATCAATATACAGAATATAGTTACTCTCAAGATCAGGGTTGTATGAAGTTATATATATTTATTGTTTGATTTTGAATATCTTTGAGTTCATTGACAGAGTCCTCCTCTAATTCCCTGCTTCACGAAATTGTACATATCAATATCTGTTAGCAATTCGAGCTCAACTTTAGTGCTTTTGAGCATGCTATCCCAGCCGAGTGAAGGGGCCCTAAACTAATGAGCTGGATCTAGTCCATAGATTTGCTGGCATACATTTCTAAATTGTTCAAATCTGTTAATAGGAGCACATCTGTTATTAAATACATCAGAGTACTGGCCCAGTGTTTGACAATTGAATTTTTCCCATACATTTTGAGCATGCTTATACGCTTCATCACAAATCCCGCTATTTTGTAGTGTACTGTAGAAGAATGATTTGGCAGGCAGGTATGTTTCATCAAGTTTGGTGAAGGAATCTATATACTCGTATGGGAAAACCCCCTTTCTTACCGCGAGGTTGAACAAACTATCATCAGAATGATACCTTTCAGTCTCGAGAAATTTATCGGAACTTAAGTTCTTAGCTAGCTTATCTAAACTACAGCCCATAAAACAATAAGAATCAATAAATCTTAATGTTATTGTTTCATCATCAACCCTCATATGTTTGGAAAATCATATATATTTTTCCTTATTTTTAGGAATAACTTCAATATTATCAGAATCTCCTCCAAAATTCTGAAATATGAAATGAGCATCATATCTACTAAGATTATGGAAGACTATGGGTATGAATTTGGGAACTCTATATAGAATATTACATTTGTTACAGGCTGCACCTCTAAAGACTCCTGTCATATGACAATGATCTCCTACTTTCCGGGTTTCTGAGTCAAACTTTTCATCACAAATATGACAAGACACTGCGTTTAAAAACTTCTCTTCTTCCTCATCGGACAATTGCATGGGCTTGTTCACCTTTAAGATCCTAAATATACATTTCACATCTTCTTGCAACCTACTTAGGAAAACCTTAGGGCAGTCGCTGCCTCTGAAAATTTCTAATTTATTCAGGGATGAATCATAGCTGCACTTTATATAATATGCAACGCTATATGGTACATGAACGTGAGTAGTCTCTGTAAATGAACTCTGAGGGTCTGGAGAACATGATTCTATTGGTTGCAGTAATGCTTCAAAGTCAGCATAGACTATAAATGGTACTTTTATCTGCCTTCCTACATTTTTAAACTTTAAATATTTTTCCTCTTCTGATGGTAAAATTGTATGGATCTTATTACAATCATGATTGGTATGCTCATTACTCGTATATCGCTTAATGCTGGTAAATTTAATAAGGCACCCATCACAGAGGTAAGATGTGTGACCATATTTAGTCATTCTACTGTTCACAAGGCAACTTAAATTTTTTATCCAGCAATAATGTCCTATGGTATCTTTTTCGTTTTCCACATAAAGTAGATTTATATGTTTTCTAGAGGCTTGTCTGTTTTTGGAAAAATAGAATGGACCCTCAATAGACCCCTTTTTCCAACCATAGACATTTACGCTTACATTATATTTTTCCTCGAAAACCGGAATCTCTTTGAAAGTAATAGGAAACGTAATACCATCCAAGTTTAAAATAGATGAGTAATGGGGGTAAGAGCTAATACGATTAGAATTTTTCTCTGCGGGATGAAGAGCAGAAACGAAAGCCCAAGCAAAACATGCACCATCGGAATTTTTTACATTCACGCATGCTTTTTTCGATAGCACCTCTTTTGATAGAGGTAGATAAGATCCTCCATGAAAGGGTGTAGACTTATTTATGTTAACTTGTAAATAAAGGACCTGTTGGAATGCCCAGCCACTATCCTTCTCTTGAAATTCCTCACTTTTTTTCACGATAACAGCACAAAAATCTTTGTAAAAATACTCAAGGTCGCAGCCCCTGGTAATAATCACATTCTTCGTATTGAACATAGAGGTATACACTGGAGACGGCGAGCTTTCATTTCCCATATAAAATATTGAAGTCTCTTAATACATGCTCAATACGAACAAACATTTCATGTCCGTATACTCCAATTTTCGAAAGCTTTTGGACTTTCACGAATGAGCTTACGTATGATTGTCCAAACTCTATCATTGTTCGAAATTAATTTCGAAAAAGCTAAAAAAGTTCATTATTTTTAGTTTTCTCTTTAATGATCATACAGCATTTACAATTGTAAACAATGCCTCCAAATATTGTTCAACAAACTTCTTTCCTTTCCATAAAATATACTAACAAACTACGAAGTGCGCCACATTCAAACCGTTTTCGATCGAAATCAACAATTGTGACACCCCTGATTTCGGAAATGATGTTTCAGCTGATAGAAAACAGGAAGTTGACAATTCCTGCGAAAATTCCATCAAATATCGTAATTTTTAAAAATTTTCAATGAAAACGCTTGCTTCGGTCGGATTCTATAAGTGATTTCGAAAATAAAGTGTTCAATGTGTAAACGTGAGCAAAAATGTGAGCGCGTCATCGAGTATTTTTCATTATTTAGGTAAGTAAAGTGCAGTCAAGGAAACAATTATGTGTCCGGGTATAATTTACGTGATGTTTTCTGTGTCCGTCCAGGTTTTCGGTGCGATTCGTGAATGAAAACATAATTTCGAATGTTGTGTGAATCGTGCCTGCTAGAAACGGTATATGGGAGACGCGAGTTTAAAGATTTTCTCGGTTGAAACAGATTTGACGCCGGTCATAGAATTCCGTTAGCATGCAACTAAAACTCGCTTGCATTTTAAGAATCTACGCGCTTTTTTTCTGATCTTTATTCCTACGGATTTAAATGGGCTTAAGTTATCCTTAAAGCTTCGTGTTGAAGTAATTAATTGTGTTTTTAAGTCAAAGTTCGTTATTATCAAAGAGCAAATTGCATGTGAAATAGATGTTGCGCGCCAATGTTGAAGTTTTGTTGGCTCCGTCCATAATGGTGTTAAGGTTAAATTGTTGAAAATAATTCGTTTTGTTATTGCGAAGGTGCTTGTAAAAGTTTCATGTATCGGAGTAAACAATTTAATTGAAAAACTTTGAAGGTTTTCTAAAATACGTGATCTCGTACCAGTGCAGTGCACCTACAATATGGGAGCTGTTTTATTAATTTCGAAAACTGGTCGGTTGAATTTAAAAATGTTTTTCTAGATTTCTGGAGTTGTGGTGATGGGACTGAAATTGCTGTTGAAAATCGAGCCAATTAATGCCGAAATGCATGCATGGTGGCTTAATTTGAAAATATTTGTTTCTTTACCGGAAAACGAAGAAAACCGACTTCAAAGTGCCCAACAAAGGATGAAATAAGTTTTATGAAGATGATATTAAAGCACCATGCAATATAGCACCGCTTTTAAAAAATTTTATTCATCTTTCTTACTTTGGAGTCGGTTGTTTTTTTAGGTGTATTTCTCAAGAGATATTTACCTATTGCGTATATATATATATATATATATATATATATATATATATATATATGTGTATATATATATATATATATATATATATATATATATATATATATATATATATATATATATATGATTTATATATGATATAACGAAAATCGTGACTATGCTAGAGGTCACAATTTCGCTCCGATTTTCAAAAAAATTTTTAGGAAAGGCGTATTGGGTGAATATCTCAGTTAAGTTGTTTAACCAGCCAAATCGGTCGAGGGAAAACAAAATGGCGGCCATTTTAAACAAACATTCGTGATTTCATTTCTGACCAAACCGTGGCTCCTATTTGGATGAAATTTGGTACAGAGGTTTATTGAGGTATGCGATGAATTTCACAATAAAAAATCCAAAGTCGAACCGTTTGAAACAAAATGGTGGCCGCTCAGACGTCGAAAAGCGTGTAAGCATTGGATGTTGTAGTTGTGACGAAACTTTTCAACCGATGTTAATGAAATTCGGTTCTTTGATAATTACTGTAAATGCCTAAGGAATCATGTTAAAAAACTAGAGATCAGGTCTCCAAAAACAAAATGGCGGCTAGTTGAAGCTAGAAATTTCAAAGGCTTCTGAAAGACCCAATTTTGATTCGATGTGAATGAAATTTATTTTCAAGATAGAAAACAATTAGATCTAAACATTTTGCTCTTTTGGTGCACAGAGATGCTCAAGTTTCAAAATGGCGGCGATTCAAATATGCGATTTTTTCAGATTTTTGCGGCCCTCTAGTGGCCAAATTTTCCAATGAATTTTATTAAAACTTGAGATTATTAATAATTGTACAAAGTCCTTATACTAAACAAAAAATCAACAAAATCGGATGAAAAATAAAGAAGTCGAAAATATAATACCTAATATTTTTCGCTGCCATTTTCATTAAAAATTTAATACTTTTGCACTGTCTAGAGGGAAACTGATTTGACTGAGATTGGACAAATTGATTGATGAGACTCTAAGATTGAAATATTTTCAAAAATCCAAAATCAAATGCATGCATTCAAAATGGTGGCCCACAAAGGTCAGAAGGTAAGCGCAATTCGCTATTTTAGTAGCAACTGAAGTAAAGAATGTTTATCATGGAAACATTTTTAATGGCGTAACTTGCAAGTATTTATACAACAGACCATTTTAGGGGATTGTGAAATATTTTTACAATCCCCTATTAAAATCGCGATCTGTCTTTTCGTCCGCCTGTCCATCCGTCCGTGCGTCACAGCAAGTTTTCTCGCAAACCACATACTTGAATGATGAAATTTTCTACGTAGGTCAAAAGTGGTACCCTCTCAAGCGTTTGCAAGAAAATTTCACCAGAATAATAATATCAGCACATATGATAATTTTTTGGCTTTCTTTTTGTAGTAAGCAATTAATTTTCAAGCGCTGCATTCTCATAAAGTTTATCGTCAAGAGTATGATACACCTTATCATATGATGAACGAAATTTCGACCCCAATTTCGAAATTAGCTTCGAGCCTATGCGAGTTATCACAATAGCAAAGGCAAAAGCTCGTGGCTTCATGAGTTTGATCTTTCGCCGTCTCCTGTATATACCTCTATGGTATTGAATGATTTTAAATCGCTTATATCATTCTGGCTACTTAAATCAAATTTGATAAAAACAGCAAATAGTTCTAAATTGACTTTTACAGCTGTGAGCTCTTGAAGTTGAGCACTAATAAGGTCTGTGAAACAATGACTCTCATTTTTTAAAAACTCTTTAATACTTAAATTCTTATTTTCAGTAATGATTTGGTACGTTGCTATTCGAGTAGCAAATGCTCGTGAAATTTTCTTCACTTTTCCCTGATCATCACTATTGTTTTGGGATGCATTTTTTTATGTTCATTACTCCTTAAATGGCTCTTGAAAAATTGTTGACTAACTTCAACATCGCAAAAGTGACAGTGTTGTTTATTAGGAGTTTTATTGTACTTTCTTTTCAAGGGTTCATGTATGGATACAGACATCTTACTCTTTATACTTTACTAACTTAATCAAATAAAACAGTGAAACTATATAATACAAAGAACTAACTCCCGACGTCTTCCTGACTATAATATACGTTGACTATCAAAAAAATGTCCCGATTGAAAAGGAATGCTGAAACTGGAGATTTTTTGTCCAATTACTTTATTGCTCCTACGTAGAAATTTATTGAACTGGACTTTTTGCTCCTTTGAAGCTGATAAAAGGAGGTTGGTTATCCCAAATCGTTAGAAACCTTCAACCTGGAGATTTGTTGTCCAAATAATTTATTGCTTCTGCATAGAAGCGTGTTGAAGCGTGATTTCTGTTTCTACGAAGCTGACAAAAATGTGTGAACCATTCGCTTCTTCCGAAGACGGTGGCGTAGTATAAGGAGCCTAATAAAAATTTTGAATATTCTTTTTTACTTGAATTTCCTACGTAAGCAGATAGTCCGCAGATAGTGTGGCGAGGACCGAAAATTATTCGTGTCCACTAAGCCGTGATTGCTATATTCTTTCCCAAGAATCGCTGTTTTAAATAAAATTTCCTAACCAAGCGGATAGTCCACAGATAGAGTGGCGAGGACCGAAAATTTTTCGTGTCCACTACGACGTAATTACTAAAGTTGCAAAAGTAACTTCGCACTCAAGCGTTATTCTGTCGCAGAGACGAGCTAGATCAGGATTGATTTCAATAATCCTTCAGCTTCCCTTTTATACTCTTCCAAAGCCATTAATTATAAATCAATATCATGCTCCTGTCACAATTTAATGGCAACCTAGAATTTCTAATCCCGTCCTTAAACCTCACTGCAGACGAAACATCATAAATTCTCACCAAAATCATACACTCTGTATCTGATCTATACGCCTAAAACATCAACGGCTACAAAAAACCAAAGTGCTCCATAACTTATCATCCATAATGTTCTTATTTCTTAACACATTCCATACATACATTGTTTCTAACATTCAAAATTCTCATACTCAAATTTCCACATATATCAAGTAACATGCATACACTACCCAATGTTACCATCATAGGGATTACCACAAGCAACACTTCATAAATCATGCGCCCATAATCACCATACATTTATCTCACTTAACTAGCTTCTATTCTCATCAATACAATCACTAGAAGCCATGTCCAATTATCACCTAATAAAATTTAACCACAAGTACTAATAGCCTTTCCCTAACATGGAAAAGATTAACTCACTCCATATCACGTGTGAAAAACCATCTTCAAGAATATATGTCACATATGGATGCATGCGAGTGCATGCGATAAGAAAAAAAGCTGCGGAAGGTACTAGAGATTGTAAAGGATCGTCTGAAGAATATAGACAGCCATGTAAATGATTCATGGGTTCATGTTTCTTGACCTTTTTACCACATGGACCTGGGAAATTGATAAAAAAATATCATGGGAATATTTAGGAATTGATATCCGCATTCTCTTTGTAATGAGAAAAATTAAAAT
Organism: Odontomyia ornata; assembly: GCA_963969285.1. Lineage (NCBI taxonomy): Eukaryota > Metazoa > Arthropoda > Insecta > Diptera > Stratiomyidae > Odontomyia > Odontomyia ornata. The sequence goes on from OZ017740.1 coordinate 203,394,083, forward strand.
AATTAAATGAATGGATGAATAAAATTTATATGTAAGCTCTAAAGATTATGACTACTAAGACAAGACTAGAAGCAATAAATATATAGGAAATCCTTCCAGATGAATAAAAAATACGGATAGTATAATTATCTATCGCTAAAAGCGTCAAAGGCTTAAACATTTATATTGACCCTATGTAAACACGCTGGGAAATCTAAGTCTTTAATCTATTAACTGAAAACACGGGACTATCCTAGACAGGAATCAATTTTCTAGTTTTACTATTTACCATCACAGACTGTAAAGGCTAAGGATGTGCATCTAGTATTTAAAGTACACAACCATCAAGACTAGTTCCACTATTTACCATCAGAGGCTACTAAGACCCGGAATACTTATCTGCTTAACAAGCCACAGATGTTTATTTACCTAAGACCCATACCTTCTCATCCCTGGCACCCACCTATGCTAATTCAATACATACACCCATATACCTAAGATCCACACCCTCCCCTGGTAATTACCAAAGATACCCATACCTATCCCGGACTCATACTTTCTTATCTCAGGCACCTACCTATACAACCCTAATACACGCACCCATACACCCAAGACACACACCCTCTACAACATTTGAAATTTGTATGAAAAAAGTGAGCCAGAATCGGTATTCTATCCCTACTTATATGTTTGCGAATGCTTGGGTTGGGGTCCATGTTTCCTACCCATCGCATAATACAGATCTTATCACAGATTTCTACACTTGAAGCTTTGTTTTCCTGCGTATGCAGCTGGTCTTCAAGATAGTCAAGACTGAATAAAATACTTCATTTGCGAGCTGTATTCATTAGCGGTTATTGTTATTTTCGCGCCTAAATATACAAATTTGCCAACAATTTTGGATATTTTATTCGCCAAGTCTGATATTTTGTGTGCTTGAGGTATTTTTCCTTGCCTCCGTCATGAGCTTTGATTTATTCTCTTAGATTTGTAGCCCTATTAGTTTTGCTTCGTTATCAAGTTTCAAGAAATGTCCTTTGGCAGTTGTTATCGACCGTGAGAAAATGTTGATGTCATCCGCATAGGCTACCACTTGGCTTAGATTGTATAGTAATGTATCTCGTGTATCGAAAGGTAGCTTTATTATGACGTACTCCAGAGCCAAATTGAATAGCAATCTCTGATAAACTTGCTCTTAAATCACCTTGTTACTCCCGAATAATACTATTGGCGTATGATCTGAATTTATTTTCTTAGATCTTTGAAAATAGAATTTTTTGTACGCCATACAAAGATATGCTTCTATAATTTTCGCTCTGTAGCTTGTTACCTATTTTTGTGGATAGGGAATATAATTCATTGGCTTCCTTGTTTGGCATATGTTCTTGTTGCCAAATGTGCTGGATGATTTTATGTATAGCGTCCTTAACACTGCTGTCACCATATTTAATGAGGTCCGCTGGAATCTCATCGGTGCCTCCATCTTAGTATTCCTTTGGGCTCAAACTGTATCCAGTTATGAGCTATGGGTGGTAGTGAAAGCGAAAATTAAGACCGTAGAAGAACAGACGATTGGACATTAAGCCCGGCGCAAGAGAAATGATTGGTGCGATGGTGAATACCGGAAAACTATTACAAAAAAAGAACATCATGAAAATCTCAGAAGAGTAGCGAATAAGATCAGTCGAATTAAGAAAAGGAAGAACGATGACGACCAATTGAGAAGTAATGATGTAAGTCTAGTGAGCAATAACACAAAACAAACATCCTGAAACGTGGTTATCAGCCCAAGACCACGTTTTGCAGTGGTGACATTGGTAACATCATCGCTGATGAAACCATAATTAAGGAAAGAAAAGATGGGCATCATATTTCAAGGACCTCCTTAATCCTCCGCACAGCTCTAGAATACCGGAGTTTACATATTTTTCTGGAGAGCTTTCATTGGCTCCACCAACTCTGGATGCAGTTTAAGCCCAAAAGAGTACTAAAGCGAGAGGCACCGATGAGATTCCAGCGGAGCTTATTAAATATGGTGACAGCAGTGTTAAGGACGCTATACATAAAACCATCCAGCACATTCATGAACAAGAATTATAGAGGCATATCATTGCTTTATATAGCGTACAGAATATTCTATTTTCAAAGATCTAAGAAAATAAATTCAGATCATACCCCAATAGTATTATTTGGGAGTATCAAGATGGTTTAAGAGCAAGTAGATCAAAGATAGACCAATTGTGCACAGTCAAGCATGTATTTGAAAAATGCTGGGGGTTCAACATAGAAGTATACCAAATTTTCGTTGACATGAAGCAAAAGTATGACTGTATTGATCGTAACGTACTGTACCAAATAATGCTTTGCTTTGGCATCTCAGCCAAATTAGTCCATCTTACTAAAATGACAATGATGTCATCGCCCTTCTAAGTCTGCATAAATTGCCAACTCACTGACGTCTTTGTCACAAATATCAAACTAAAGCAGATGGGCTGGCCCGATTGCCATGCAATTCGGCTCTGAAATACGTCATAAGGAAGCTACCTCTCGATACACGAGCTCCATCACTACACAACTTAAGCCAAGCGGTAGCCTCTTTATGTCTGTATATATATGTTTATATACATATATATAACTGCCTGAATATGCAAGTCGCGCTGTTATTGTACTCAGGAACATAAAAAAGTTAAAGATCTTCACTACAACAATATTCTGGAGTTACTCGAAAAACGATTGGATTGCAAGGAGTGCGTTGCTGGAAAATGGCCGTTTTTCATACTTTCTCCAATATCAATATATAGGGGTCGTCAAACGAAAGCTGGTGATGAGTAGAATTCAATAAAAGTGAATTCAGGCAGCTTCGCGTTACCTGCAGACACAGTTTTTTGCGTGGTTGGGGTACTTTTGATTCCGAAACCATACAGCTGTAAAGTCATCGGAAACGGGAGTCGGAAGTGCCTGAATATGCAAATCATGCTGTTATTGTACTCAGGAACATAAAAAAATTAAAGATCTTCACTACAACGATATTGTGGAGTTCCTCGGAAAACGATCGGATTGCAAGGAGTGCGTTGCTGGAAAAATGGCCGTTTTCATACTTTCTCCAATTTCAATATATGGGGTGACAAGCGAAAGCTACTGATGAGTAGAATTCAATAAAAGTGCATTCAGGCAGCTTTGCGATACCTGCAATTGCAGTTTTTTGCGTGGTTGGGGTACTTTTGATTCCGAAACCATACAGCTGTAAAATCATCGGAAACGGGATTTGGAACAGCCTGAATATGCAAGTCGCGCTGTTATTGTACTCAGGAACACAAAAAAAATTAAAGATCTTCACTGCAACGATATTCTGGAGTTCCTCGGAAAACGATCGGTTTGCCGTTTTTCATACTTTCTCCAATTTCAATATAAAGGGTGTCAAATGAAAGCTAGTGATGAGTAGAATTCAATAAAAGTGCATTCAGGCAGCTTCGCGATACCTGCAATTGCAGTTTTTTGATGATGGTATGCTTTGACCAAGTCTAGTGTTGAAAATTAATCTTCTGAACTTAGAAGGAATGGGATGTCCATATGTAATAACTCGGTGAGTCACAGAATGTTTAATTGGCTTAAGTGTGGCATTGCTCACAATAATATTGTTAAATTATTTTAACAATTCCTCTAGGTTGATATTTTTATGAATAAAAAGGCAGATTGTCAGAGACTCATGAAATGATTGAGAAATTTTTGGCTTTACTAGATAAAATAATTAACGGATCAATAAGTAATTTACGTTTAATGTCAATAATAAGCCGCATTTCCTTAAAAATCAGCACCAATAATAGGTTTAATTACATCAGCAATAACAAGATTCCATGCAAAATCTTTTGTAAGGCCTGAACGAACAGAAATTGACTTAAGACCGTAAGTTTTAGTTTCAGTGGCATAAGCAACTGTTAAGTAAAAATTACAATGTGGGTAAAAGATTTATTATTCATAAAAGGATGAACAGCAACTTATGATCCTGTATCAATGAGATATTTAAATCTCGATAAGGGGTCGAAAAATTTCTAAACGGCTATTATGGCAGTTAAAATCAACTACTGTTTGCGACGATACACCCATTAGGTTAAAAGATTGGCCTTGATTTAATGTTAAAATCATTACTTTGAGAAGGAGTTATAAATGTAGAACCTCTTTTTAAACGATTGTTTCTATTGGAGCTTCTAGATCTGTTGATTGAAACCATTTGTGCATTTAATGAATTTACTTCTATGGAAAACTTGCTACTAATTGAGTAAGTAGCTTGAGCAAATCACTATTGGCATTATAAACACCATAAAAACTTACATTACTAACTTCTGAAGTCGAAGAGCTAGATTTTGTTAATCAATAAATCAAATTTGAGCTAGGAATTTCATGAATTTTGTCTGCGTAGGCTGCCGTTTCATCAAGTGAATCTGTATAACATGCTTAAGTAACCTGCGCTGAGGAGGTGGGCGTTGGAGCCATAACGTTTTTATAATATTTTCACTCAAAACGATTTTCATATTTTGTTTTCATGTCCCTTATCATTTGTGAAGGGAGAGAGAAAACTTGTTTTTATTTCTCAGACTCTGAAATATATCGTCTATCTTTTAAGGCACGTTCGTAACTAAAGGGTTTTCCAATAATTATTTTGAATAGCCGCTATTTCGGTAGATGTCACTTTTGAAGCTGTGATTTTTTGACATTTGACAAGTAAAAACTACGCCATTGGTAAAAATGGAACAATACACGCTTCAATAACACATTGAAATTATTAAAATTCACTA
>OZ017740.1:203399054-203404054 GCA_963969285.1 Odontomyia ornata
TATATATATATATATATATATATATATATATATATATATATATATATATATATATATATATATATATATATATATATATATATATATATATATATATATATATATATATATATATATATTATATATATATATATATAAAATATATATGTCTATATATACATATATATATATGTGCATCGATATATATTTATATGTATAGAAACGGATATATATTTATGTATATATATATATATATATATATATATATATATATATATATATAGATATATATATATATATATATATATATATATATATATATATATATATGTATATATATATATATATATATATATATATATAAATATATATATATATATATATATATATATATATATTTATATATATATATATATATAAATATACATATATATATATATATATATATATATATATATATATATATATATATATATATATATATATATATGTATATATATAAATATACATATATATATATATATAAATATACATATATATATATATATATATATATATATATATATATATATATATAATATATTTATATATATAAATATACATATATATATATATATATATATATATATATATATATATATATATATATATATATATATATATATATATATAAATATATATGTATATATATATATATATATATATATATATATATATATATATATATATATATAGATATAGATATGAATTGCATGCCAACTGCCGAACTGCTCGGACGCGTTTTTTTCGCTCTGTATTATACCATATATCTGACCCAGTATTCATCGCCCTATAATATAGACAGAGAAAGTGAAAAGTGCCGTGCGCGAAATTGTTTCTTGGCCAACTTAATATGAAAGTAAAAGTGCCGTGTGCGAATTTTTTTTCTTGACCAACTTACTAAGAAGTAAGTTAGTATAAATTATAAACAAATAATCATCAATGAATCAGTTACAGTGAAAGTTAACAATTTGCTAGTGCATGCACCTTTTATTTAAATCAATAATTTTTTGTGAATACAGTATTTTGTGGTGCGTACAGTTTATTAAATTTTTAATTTTGTTGACTGCTTGACGACCTTGAACAATTTTATAAAATGGACATCAATATCAAAATTTGCAATATTGAAAACACTTGACCTTGAAGAATTTTAGTGTAAAAAGTGAAATCATGTGTGTATATCTCGGGTTTTTAACATCTGTTTGCTCAAAATAAATTAATATACTCTGTGTGTATTTTCCCATGCTTAGCGCTTCCAGACTATCCTGTGTTCTCATGTTTTCCAATTAAACGCTATTATTTTGTTTTTTCGACAAATATATATTTCGGGAGTAAGTTGCTCCCTTCTTCAGTGTCAATTATTTTCTTAGATTTCAAGGCCTTTTCGAGGATATGTATACTAACCAAATCCTAATTACCTAAGGTCGAATTGCTTAATGTCTAATTGCTTTAGGTCTAATTGCTATTGGGTTTTATTACCTTTATATCTTAATGTTATTCTTAGCTTAATTATCTAGTCTTTTATTATTTTATTATTGCTCAATAGTGAATAGTGAAGGAAGTAAGAAACATGCAAAAACTGGACGTGTACAAATTATTGTGGATCATGAGGCAGCCAACCGAAACGAGACTCAACGATGACCTAGGAAATGGATACTTTAGGCTCCTGGATATGGTGAAATAGCGTTCGATTTTTTATTTTTTTTGTTGTACTAATAATAATTAAAATGATTAAAATTACTCATGCAATAAACAATGATAATTAGACCTTAACCAATAACAAAAAAAATAAAAGACTAAATAATTAAGCTAAGAATAAAATTAAGATATAAAGGTAATAAAACCCAATAGCAATCAGACCTAAAGCAATTAGACATTAAGCAATTTGACCTTAGGTAATTAGGGTTTGGTTAGTATAAATATCCTTGAAAAGGCCTTGAAATCTTAGAAAATAATTGACACTGAAGAAGGGAGCAACTTACTCCCGAAATATATATTTGTCGAAAAAACAAAATAATAGCGTTTAATTGGAAAACATGAAAACACAGGATAAATTAATAATTATGAGCATAAAGTGCAGCCTTCCGAATTGCATCCCATTCGAAAACTCATTTAAATCGGTCACATGCAAAGCCTTTTGTAACAGAAAGCTTCATGGTGCATGCATGGATGCGCCTAGAGGTTGGTACAATCCGTATATGGACAATCACTTCATATGCACTGATTGCCAGGGATTCGAAAACACCCTAAAAAAAATATGTACGACAGGCTGATAGGCTACATCGATAAATTGAACGATGAGAAAGATCACCTGATCTCGCGGCAGCAAACTCAGTCTCGAGCCAACGACGAAAGCTTCGTGGAAATGGCATGCAGTTTCGATGAACTAGCTGCCAGAATTTCAGAAAGCAACAAAAAAGTGAGCAGAACACTGGAAATGTTTGCATCACAACTTATATCTATTAAAGAGACTGTTTCATGACATTCGTTGAAGGATAGTGAATGCATTGCAACGCGATATGCTGGCTTTTCAAGAAGTTCAAGATAAAGAACGGTATTTGTGCATGGAGCGGCATAACTTTCCAGCAATAGAATGATAAAATTGCGAGCCCGGGATCCAAAGGCAGCGGAAAAATAAATAGCTCTAAGAATGTATGTAATTCCATTATCATTACTAAGAATTCACTCTCTACTACTAACATAAATCCCAAACCTCAATCTTCACTTTATCTTTCTAAACAATTGAATGACTGCAGCACTTCGTTAGTCGATCCTAAACTGCGCTCTAATAGTGACAGTGATAGTCCACTGGAAGTAGTCTTAGACTCAGAGACATCTTGTGCACAACAACCGAAAGTAGATTCCTGCCTAAATTCTTCTGTACAGGGTACGTACAATAACTTTGAGCGCGGAGAAGACTTATGTCCAATTTCGTCTGGATCAATTATACAACCCGTGTCACTTGCCCCCAACGAACACCAACCAATCCTTTTTAGACCCGCTGTTGCCACGTACAGTCAAGGCCACTATGGTTTCGGGTGCTCACCGAGATATCTATTATCTCGACTCAGAGATAATAAAATTTACGATTCCGTTCGGCTATACCTGTCATATATGCACAAGGCTCCAGATACAACTTGCATTGACGGGAAAACGAAAACCAGCCGAAAAATAATGATACAAAGAGAAGGTTTTCCAGTTGATCTTGAGGAACTTCGTCTTGTGTATTTCTCCTACCATGAAGAGCTTGGTATTACCTTACATCAGGCAAAAAAAGATCTTGAAGTATACACATCCCATGTTAGCTCTAATCATATCTCGTCATTGCAAAGGGCTAGAGAACAACATCATAAATTTTTTCGTCCCCAACAAACAGAAAAATTTTACTTTATTTTACCATAACTGTGGTGGTATGCGCAGTAAGTTAAACAAACTTTTTTTAGACGCAAAATCGTGCCATTTTACTATCCTCACCCTTTCTGAAACATGGTTGAACGATTCTCATGTTAACGAAGAGATCCTTGATAGCAATTGGAGTATTTACAGATATGATAGGGAGCCTCACAGCATCGGACAGTCACGAGGAGGTGGTGTATTAATTGCAGTACACAACTCCTTTATGAGTGAACTAGTAAGCTCCACGCAATACAAATTATTCCAGCATAAAGTGGTTAAAATAAAGATGGGAATATCTAGCGTATATATTAGCGTGTTCTATGTCCCCCCAAAATCGAACCACACTGTCTACGACGACGTCTGTCAAGTTATAGCTGAAATCACTGCAATTACTAATGAACAGGATAAAATTATCATTACTGGTGATTTTAATCGACCAGACTTAAAATTTGTGGTCGATGAAGAAGACGGTCTCCTTCTTCCGATCAATCTCCTAGATAGTATTGATTTCAATCTTATAAGCACCTTTTATAGTAACGATTTGCAACAAATAGCTAATATACTCAACCAACATGGCAGATGGTTAGGACTTATTATTTCTAACGCATATGACGAAGTAGTGGTGAGTTTAACTGATGACAACGAGCATCTGTTTTCCAATTCAGTTCATCACTCAGCTTTTACTGTTGGATTGTCCGCTCATGATAATTTTAAATCTATTTCGTACAATTCCACTATTGTATATGATTTTTGCAATGGGGATTATGATCACATTAATAAACTTTTATCCCGAGTGAATTGGAATGATACCCTGTCAACGTTAGACTTGGATACGACTCTATCCACCTTTTACCGCATAATCTTTGACGCCGTTGAATCATCCATAGCTAAAATAAAGAAAAGAAGAACCATGGGTGGGGAGTGATCTCAGGGATTTATGTAATCAAAGAAATAAACTTTACAAGCTCCTAAAAAGAAGGAATGATGCAAGCAACTCGATAAAGAGTAAATATAACGACCTTGCTCTTGAATTTAAGCCTAAGTCTCAAGAGGGATATCAATCGTATGTTAACGTCATTGCTCAAGAAGCTATTTTCAATCCGTAAAAGTTTTTTGATTTTGTAAACGTTAAGTGTAAAGCCAATGGCTATGCTTCGGTAATGTCATAAAAAGATTTAATGTCATCATGTACAGAACAGATCTGTGAGTTTTTTTCCGACCATTTTCAGCATGTTCACTCCAATGCTGCTATTTTACCAAACCTAATAAAGCCAAGGACTCTTATAAACAGTATTTCAATTTCTGAAGATGAAATTCTCCAAGCTATCGAAGAGCTTGATTTGAATAAAGGGCCTGGCCTAGATTTTATTCCTCCTTGCTTTCTGGCCCTCTGCAAAAATGAACTGATTAGACCCCTCTTCGTTATTTTCAATAAATCACTATCTAGTGGTATCTTACCTAAGCTTTGGAAGCCATCCTTTATAACACCAATTCAAAAAAAAGTGAACTATAGGGGTATTGCTATCTTATCTACTACACCTAAATTGTTTGAGAAAATTATATGTAGTAAATTTCTCCCCTAATTG
>OZ017740.1:203409054-203416554 GCA_963969285.1 Odontomyia ornata
TAAAGAACATTGCACCATAACAAGCAACATTGGTGCAACCCAATCGACTATCCGACCAGACCTAGTGAGGCCCCAACTACTTCATAAGGGCGGAGTTTATGGAAATGCTGACGCCCTATCTCATCATTCATGTCCAGCTAATTGCAAGCATAACCGACGGATTGAAGAAAAGGAGCCGCCCGTTGATCTGCGATTGATAACGGCCGAATCCGATAAAGGTTGGCCACCGGAGGAGATTCGAAATGCCCAGTTAGCCGATGAAGACATCGGACCGTTGCTCATATGGAGGGAGACAACTGGGCGAACTAAGTGGAAAGACGTTTCAATGCATGGCGCAACCCTGAAAAGCTATTGGGCACAATGGAACTCCCTTCAAGTTGAGGGTGGCGTGCTCAAGCGGAAATGGGAAACGGCGAATGGCAGCTCCTATAGGATGCAAACCATACTTCCCAAAAGCTGAATCCACAATGTGGTTAAGGAAATGCATGAAGGATCCTCGGGAGGCCACCTTGGTGTTAACAGGATCTTAGCGAAATTGCGGGAAAGGTTTTACTGGCTCCACGATCGATAAGACGTAGAGGACTGGTGCCGTCGATGCACGATGTGCACTTCTGTCAAAGGTCCAAAGCGACCACTGAGAAGACAAATGCAAACTTATAACGTGGGCGTGCCATTTGAAAGGATTGCTGTTGTCATCGCAGGACCCTTTCCTGAATCCGATTGGGGAAATCGATACACGCTGGTTGTGGCCGATTATTTCAGCAAGTGGCCTAAAGTCTACCCCATTCCCAACCAGGAAGCAACTACTCTAGCCGAAGAGCTAGTGTTAAATTGGGTCAGTACGTACGGCGTACCTTGCGAACTACATTCGGATCAAGGCCAAAACTTTGAGTCACTAGTTTTTGGCGTGATGTGCGAGCTACTGGGAATACAGAATACGAGGACAACACCACTGCATCACCAATCCGATGGAATCGTCGAATGTTTCAACGGCACGCTCAACAAACACCTGGCCAAGATGGTTGACGAGAACTAAAGGAACTGGGACCGACACATCCCACTTTTTTTGATGGCGTACGGGCCAAGCCCCAGCCAAAGTCATTTGTGGAAAGACTATTCGTCTGCCAGCTGATATAAAGTTCGGAACATCCCCCAAGAAACCCCAAACCATCTCGGAGTACGCAAGTGAGCTAAGGCAACGGTTGAACCAGATATATCGGACAGTGCGAAAACACCTCGAATCGGCTACTGACCGCATGAAGACCTGGTATGATCTAAAGGCAAATTCTACTGGCTTCCAGCAACATGACTTGGTGTGGCTATATAACCCGCAACGGCTAAAGGGTAGGTCTCCAAAGTTGCAACATAATTGGGAGAGACCATACCGAGTTACAAAGCGAATCAACGACGTCGTATAGCGAATACAGGAACATGGTAAGCCAAGAGCCAAAATGAAAATCGTGCGCCTGGACCGTCTTGCCCCATATTACATCCAGGGAGAATTGACTACAACTGGCGACACATCTTTTCAGGGCGAAAAGAACTAAGGTGGGGGCAGTGTAACATGCACGAATAATTTTGCAAGTTACTGTCGCAAATATTTCCACAATCGTTAAGAAGATCATGATCAACAAAAGAACGTACTCGAAAACCCATTTATCATGATCAACAAAACGAACGTACTCGAAAACCCACCGAGCATCAACATCTGAAAGTGAGTCACTGCTCCATTCATTACGCTGCTCGAATGTTCCCGCTAATTCGCCAATCTACGAGAACATGGTTGAATGACGAGAGACCATATATAAAGGCGAGCTGAATGAATGGGGGGATTCATTAGAACCGCGATAGTAAAAACTGCGAAAGTGTGAAGCGAATAGAAAAGCGATATTGTTCGAGTAATAGAAAAGTGATTTTCGTTGATTGTGAAGTGAATTTAGAAGACAATTGCGATAGAAATTTATGGACAAGTGAAAGTTAGACTTTTAATAGTGAAAATAAAATTGCGAAATAGTTAAGTAAGTGATTGTGCAATTTTAAGTAATTAAGTGAACTCTTTTAATTTAATTTAAAAGACATTGCGTTTTCACTTTCCCGGAACATTAAAATTTATATATGTATATATATATATATATAGATATATATATATATATATATATATATATATATATATATATATATATATATATATATATATATATATATATATATATATATATATGTATATATAAATATATAAATATATATATATATATATATATATATATATATATATATATTGTATATATATATATATATATATATATATATATATATATATATATATATATATATATATATATATATATATATAAATATATATACACATAAATTGGTTGGCCTTTTTTGTCACTAGATCTGGTTGGTTGTCATATATCAGTATCGACAGAAGATAACTTTGTAAGATACTAACTTTCCATAAATAATTATTTTCATGCTTTAGAGTCTTAGAGACTGTCTTAATGCTTTAAAAAAAGTGGAAAAAGGCTACAAGCACCATAGAATCATAGCTCTTTAAAATATTAATTATGTATTTTACATTCGACATGTTCATCTTTTTTAGTGGAAATCAAATTTAGTTGGTACAAGGCTCTCATTATAATTCAATAATAATTTTTTAAAAGTTAATGAAGCGTCGTTTCTTGAAGATAATTTAGTAGGACATAACTTTTTAAGGATGATTTTACATTTTTTAACTGAATCATTACGCAACATTGACCAGTGTTTTAAACGATTGCCAAAATAGTATACATATATTTTTTCCAAATTATTGAAAAAAAGAAATTCTTCAGGCATATTAGGATCGTCGATATAGATTTCTTCTATGAGTGGCACACAAGTGGCATGTAACGCATTACGTACCCTGACCAGAGGTGATAAGCCAAATTAGAAGAGAAGTAAAATGTTTGAAGGGGAGGAACGACAAACTTGCACACTCCAGAGAGCTTGTTTGCCACAATTTCATTGCATCTAAAATAGGAAGTGAAAGCGCTATTCGATTAGTATAGAGCTTTTTAGCTCCAAATTGATATGCTATTGCATTTGCGCTAGCGTACATAACTTGAGGGGAGACGCTTTTGCCCATCTAAGTAAAAGTGAGCTTGTTGTCTTGTATTTCTACTTTCAAGGGCTCATGATATGCAATATTTCTCAGACATGTCCCTCCTTGAAAGTACCGGCGAACAGGAACACATTTTTAATCCTTATGGCAAATTACGATACGACTGTCGCAACGTACGACTTCCGCCGCAAATGCAAGCACACCGGTACCAGATTTGCCAAGGATATTTAGGCATACGCGAAATTGATATGCTCAGTAGAAGATATGTCCTACATGACTACATCAAATTGCTACATGAAGTGCGCGTGCGCTACCTTCATCCAAATGTAGTTCATCCTACCTAGGGAACGAGTTCTTAGGAAAAATCGCAAATTCTTGCGGCAGTTGACCAGAAAAGAAAAGTTGCAAAGGCATAGTGCGCGCGCTTTAATCAAACCATGTATTAATTGTGATCGTTTTGCGGCTATGTGTCGTAATCTGCTCAAACCCTAAATCAATTTTGATGGTTGAACACCGTTAGATTAGGTTTTTGTTTTACGTAAACTTGTTTGATAGTTTATATGTTCTGCCATAATTCTAACATTTGTTATCAGTATTCATATCAAAGTATGTACATAGATATGTTATGCATTTTCGCAACAACGTGTAACGTGTTCCCATAGAATAAATACTCATCAGTTTGGTCCCATAAAAAGCTTGTTTTAACGAAACGAAATTCAGTAAAGTTAATTCGCGATGAAATATGCTTGTTTTGAGTGAGCTCCGAAGTATTTATTCTATGGGCATTTATTCATGAGTTTGATGGATAAATAAATAAAATTCTATGTTGAACTATTTTCTCTGTGTAGCTAGATAGGTATTTAGTACTTACTATTGCAATTTAAATCACCCACAGATTCTGATACTTAAAAAAATGAAGAGATTTTGGGGAATTTCTTTGTAGCTTCCTTCTTTTGATGTTTATAGCTCTACAGGGGTAGGAGATGGGGGGCATGACGGGGACACGAGGTATGACGGGGTCACGCACACATACAAGAAACTAGACTATTGCGAATAGAAAGCAATAAGCCGATAGGAAGCCATACTCGATCAACCGTCAGTGCGACAGAAACAGTGAGCGGGAGTGCACGCGTTTTTTGTTGAGAAACGAACATCACGTTGAGTGTCTTCTCGATCAAATTTTACGCAGTTAAAAACGTCTTTACTGTGAGGTAATTATGACTATACAATTTATGACTTTTCTCGTATATGGTTTTTAGGGTTGTATACTTTGTTGTGGTATAGTTGGATAAACGTTCAGTTATTATTTTTCTTTTGAGAAATATTTTTTTTACTAATTCAGCTTTTAGGGCAACACGGGGCATTGGGTATGGGGTAAGATGGAGTATAGGGGCAACATGGGGAAGAAGGTCTTCGTTGAGACATCTACCTATGTTGATAAATAGGTACGTGTTTAACGTGGTTTTACTTTTCAGGTAAAACAATGGTACGTACACACAAGAAAAAAACTAAAGAGGAGAGTGGTCGAAAATTTCTATAAAAACAGCTATAGATAAAGTATTAAGTAAAGATATGGGCTAAAGAAAAGCCGCTTCTGAATACGGAGTGCCTCAGACTACTTTAGAGCAATATAACAAGAAAATGAAAGAAGGTGGTGAAGTTACGATTAGTGTACCTTGGGCCCTAAACAACCTATATTTACAACAAAAGAAGAAAACGAAATGGTGGCATATCTAAAACATATGGAAGAACATCTTTTTGGACTTACAACTCTCGATCTGAGACGTCTAGCATATCAACTGGCTGTGAGAAATAGTAAGGCGCATAATTTTAATACTGACAAGCAGATGGCAGGGGTTGATTGGCTCAAAGGTTTCTTAAGGCGTCATCCAGATTTATCCATTCGAAAGCCCGAGGCCACATCAGCAGCTAGAGCAATGGGATTTAATAAAGTGGCCGTTAGTAAATTCTACCAATTGCTTGGAGAGATTTATGACAAGTATAAGTCAACTCCTGACAAAATATATAATTGTGATGAAACTGGTTTCTCTGTTGTATCTAAAACCAAGAGCAAAATATTGGCCCTGAAAGGGCAAAAACAAGTAGGCTCGTTATCATCTGCAGAACGCGGCCAGACTATAACAGTAGAAATACATGCCTCCACTGATGATTTTGCCGAGACAACGAATGAAACCAGAATTGTTAGATCACGCCCCACCAGGTACTGAAGGTGTTTGCAATGCTCGAGGCTGGATAACTACTGAAATATTTTTGACTTGGTTCAAAAAATTCATCAGATTCTCTGGGGCTACTCGTACTAATCATGTGTTGCTGCTTCAGGATGGGCATGTAAATCACACTCAAAATTTGGAAGTTATTGATCTGGCACGTAAAAATGGAGTTATAATTCTTTGCTTTCCACCTCACTGCACACATAAAATGCAGCCAGCAGATGTTGCATTTATGAGGCCACTAAGTACATATTATGACCATGCTGTTTCGGCCTGGTTGAGATCACACCCAGGGCGTGTGGTAACTGTATTTCAGATAAGTGAAATATTTGGAAATGCATACATTCAGGCGGCTACAATGTCTACAGCAATTAACGCATTCAGAAAGTGTGGCATATGGCCGTATAATCAAAATAATTTTACGGATGCCGATTTCATATCTGATGCAACTACTGATATACAAAATATTGAAAACTCGTCTAGTGTAGAGCAACAGAGAGTTTCAGAAGCCGAAGGGCCTCAGTATGAGGTAGTTCCATCTGTGCCTTCAACCACAGTAGCCACGACTGTATCTTCAACGGCCACAACATTCCATCCTGGAGCAGTTACAACAAGACCTGAAGTTACAACAGAATCATGCACTCCAGTAAGAATAGATTTTATCACCGATCGTAACAAGCAAGTCACACCTGTGACGAGTAAAACACCTCCTCTCGAACCTGAACCTGGATGTTCTTTTGCTTCTAAATCTCCCATCCGTGCAGTGTGCCGTGATCTTACATCTAGCTTTGAAAATGTATCCCCTGGTGATATTTTGCCGATCCCTTCGGTCCAACAGACTGAAAAGAGGAAGCAATACCGGAGAGGAAAAACAGCCGTCATTACTTCAACTCGTTATAAAAATGAGCTGGAGAATTTAAAAAAACTGAAGAAAGTATCCAATCCTAATGATCTCCGGCTCAAAAAAAAAAACGCTAAGAAGAAACAAAAGACTACAGTTGCAGCCGAAACGAAAAATAATGATGATGAAGATGCAATTTGTCTCTATTGTAAGGATGAAAATCATACTTTTCTGAAATCATCCGAAGGTTGGGTAGGCTGCCAGCTTTGTGGACGTTGGGCTCACAATGCTTGTGCTGGTGTGGATGATGATAACACCGAAGAAATTCATATTTGTATTTATTGTGATAATAATTAGCTTACCCCATTTTGCCCCATTTTCACTACCCCATTTTACCCCATGGTAAGGGGCAAGATGGTTTTTCGCAAGTTCCCATTAAATCATTTATTTTTTTTAAATGCTATAAGTTCATCTCCCAAAGACTATGCCAAATTGTAGTTAGATAAATAAGACATTGTGTGATAAATAAATAAGAATAATAAACGTAATGATTATACTGTATTTTTGGTATTTTCCTTAGGTACCCCATCATGCAACCCTTCCCCTAATCTCTTTTTCTTTCACTCATTTTTCTATAAATTAAACTTATTAAGCTATATACTCGTATATTTTCAAAAAAAGTTTGATTACAATATGTGAACATTATGAATTTGTTTGTCATTGTGATAAACGGGGGAATCCTGCAATAACTGATGTCTGCTGATACGCGTCGTGGTTTAATCTGACATGTCCTGTTTGCCACCTATCATAATTCTTTTCATAGACATTCGAAGTATTGACATTTTTTTTATAAAATGATTGGCTCAGCAGTTAGTCTCAAAAGTTTTATATAATCCTTGCCAAGCATTAAACATTTACAGGGCCATTCCTGCGCAAAAATAGCCAAAATTCGTTTGTGTATGATAAGAAATTATTTTTTTTCCCGGGAAGTACGGCCTTAGATTTAAATGAGATTGCAAATAAAATTTTACGAATTATTGCTTACACACCTTCGGGGCCACATATTATTGATACGGCTGATCCGCTACCATTCCTAATCTCTTCTAATCTCTTATCTATACACTGTGAAGCTTAAAATAAATTAGTACTGAGATTTTAGTTTTAAAGACTGTTTCATAAAACTCTTGTCTTATTCATATATGTAGCTCTAGCTACTTAAGTAAGTGCGGTGGTTCATTCCATTAAACATTTTGTCGTGCGAAAATTTTTCTTTACCTCCTCTTTTGAACTCGCTCAGAAAATACTGTAACGTTAGAACTAGAACGTTG
>OZ017740.1:203421554-203436554 GCA_963969285.1 Odontomyia ornata
TATATATATATATATATATATGTGTGTGTGTGTGTGTGTGTGTGTGTCTGTGCGGCTGTGTGTGGGCGTGTGAGTATACAAGGGATATAACGAAATTTATGCCTGGAGGTTGCAATTTTACTACTATTTTCGCCAAATTTTCAGAAATATTTTGACTAGTTTTTTAATGATTCAAATTGGCTAAGCAAAGCAAAGTAGAGGTTGTTCTAGCTGAAAACCCGTGAATTCTGTTCTGATCAAAGTATAGCTGCAGTTTGTACCAAAACGGGTACCAAGATTCATCCAAGTGTGTGGTAAAGTTTACAACGAAAAATCCAACGTCGACCCATTTAAAACAAAATGGTGGCCGCTCAAAGGTTGAAAACAGTCGAACACTAAAAAAAACACTTCAGGGTCAGGTCAGAATATCAAAATGGTGGGTAGGCTAAGTTCGAAATTCGTAACTTTCCAAAAGCTACAATTTATATTGGATTTTTATGAAACCTAAAATCAAGGTAGACGTTGGTGAGATCATGTATTATATGTATCCAAACTAAATTCATGGTACAGCGTATTAAAGAAATTGAATTTTGAAAGGTTTGAAATGAAATAAATTGCCACTAAAAAGGGTGCAATAACAATTTTTTCGAAAAAAAGAAAACCTATTTCGAAATGCCCTGAAAAGGATGAAATAAATTTTATGGAAGCGATGCCAAATCAGTTTTTCCATTTCAACATAAGTACTTCCAAAATCTGCACCATCATTAAAGATGCGGAGAAAAATGATATAGCACCACTTCCATATCCTTTTTAAGGCATTTCGAATGCATGTTTGCCGAAAATAGTTCTTGTATCGAAGATTTGTAAGCAGAAATAAATTATAAGAAAAATCTAAACGCAAAAAACCCCACGTCAATGAAAAACATAATAACTAAAATTGGAAACGCTCCTGATTTTTTGTAGTCAAATATATACATATATATATATGTATATATATATATATATATATATATATATATATATATATATATATATATATATATATATATATATATATCTATCTATCTATCTATACATATATGTTTATATAAATATATGTGTATATATATATATTTACATATATATATATATATAAATACATATATATATATATATATATATATATATATATATATATATATATATATATATTTATATATATATATATATATATATATATATATATATATATATATATATATATCTATATATATATATATATATATATATGTATATATATTTATATATATATATATATATATATATATATATATATATATATATATATATATATATATATATATATATATATATATATATATTGTTACATGTACAAAGAATTCAGCGAGCTGCTGTCGTAATCGTTTTCACAACCATTAAGCACATCAACAAAATGAATTTACTCGAAACCCCGAGAACCCACCAAGCATGATCAACATCTGAAAGTGACGTCACTCCATTCATTAAGTTGCTCGAATCTACCAGGTACCTCTCGGCAGAACATTCGCCAATGTACGAGAAATGGGTTGAATAGGTAAAGACCCTATATAAAGGCGAGCTGAGTGAATGGGGGGATCATTCATTCGACCGCGATAAAAACTGCGATTGTGAGGAAAGCGAATTGAAAAGCGATCAAATAATAGTGAAGTGATTTTAGAAGACAATTGCGATAAAAAATTTATGGACAAGTGGAAGGTAGAATTTTAATAGTGAAAATTAAAATTGTGAAAAAGTTAAATGATTGTGGATTTTTAAGTAATTAAATAAACTCTTTCAATTTAATTCAAAATTTCCCGGAACATTAAAATTATTGGCCGCGACAGTTGTGTCGAGAAGTGAGAAAGAAAATTTCGAAAAGTGAAAACATTTAAACATTTTGAAGTGCACAATAATGAAATTTAACGTGAAAACTGTTTAAAAAAAACGAAAAGCCAAAACAATAAAAATGCCACAAAACTTGCATCTAAGTTTTAATGAATTGACCATGTCGGAGCTTAAGGAAGAGTTAGAACAGCGAAATCTGGCTACGCAAGGTACAAAGGCCACACTGATTGCACGCTTGCGCGACACAATTGAACCGGAAGGCGTGAATCTGGATTCAGGTGAGCTCTCGAATGCGGAAAATGGTGCAGAAGGTGGAGAAGCAGAAACACCAAAACAAAAGGAACCAGAAAATGCGCCGATGCAAATGTTGATGCTGATGCAGCAAGAGCTGCGACAACAGTCTTTCAATTTAACTGCGAAGCTAAATGAACAATCAGTGCAGCTAAATGAGCAGTCATCCAGTTTAACTGCGAAGCTAGACCAAAAGCTGGAACAACAAGCAATCGAGATCAAAGCAGACATTACACAGAAGCTGGGGAAACAGTCAACCGAAATAAAAGCGGAGCTCGGTCATCTGAACAAACAAATTAAAGGCGACGAGGAAAAGTTTGATCAGGTCGAGGAAAAGGCTTGCCAAATCGAGGAAAAGGTCAGCCAGGTCCAGGAAAAGGTCAGCCAGGTCGAGGAGAGAATCAACAATGAGATAGAAAACATGAAAAAGGAAATGGAAGCAGCGAAGGCAGTAGTAACTACCTCACCAGCCCCGCTTACAACCGCAACGCAAAGCTCATCCAGAAATGTGAAAGCACCAATATTTGCCGGGCAAACGGTGTGGAGTATTTACGAAACCAAGTTTGAAGCTGCCGCTAGGGCACTTCACTGAAATGAGCAGAAACGAGCGACTGCATTAATTTTCGCTCCAAGAGGCCCAGCTGCCGAGCTTTTGCAGATTATCCCCGTCGAGTTGCCCTCAAACCCGGCTGCTATAATGAATGCGCTCGACATGCGTTATGGAGATGATCATCCGAAGCAGATTTATTGGTCACAGCTACGGCATCGGGTGCAGAAGTCTAGCGAAACATTACAGCAGCTAGCCAAATACATTGAGCGACTGGCAATTTTGGCTTACCCAGCATATGACCCCGAACATCGAGATAACGCAGCGACAGAAGCATTCATCAGAGCACTGAAGGACAAGGAATCGCAACAAGCCGTGCGTTTAGGCCAAAAGCAAACGGTTAAGAATGCATTGGCTTATAGTTTGAACTTTGAAGCAACGAAAAATGTGACTCGTACTACTGCCCGGGTTCGCGAGGTAGTGACAGACAAGTGCGCGTGTGAGCGCATGGAAATTGAGTGAGACCCGCATGTAAATGGTGCGCCTAGATGCTGGAATCGCGTAGAGAAGGGGCACCTGCAAAGAGACTGCAAGAAGCGAAGAAAACCGACCTATTGTCCAGGGTGTGCAGCTAGGAGGAGATCCAGACCAAGTCAGGAGCCCAGAATGGAAGCTCTTCAAACTGAGGGGTCGGGAAACATGTAAGAGCCAACTTCGTGGGGCAGAGGTTGGCTAGGAGGATCGACGTCCCCAGCATCACCATCACTGTTTCAAGACTACATCGTGGAGAAGCGGACTTATGCCTTCCGGGTCAAGTTGACAGAGAACATTGCACCATAACAATCGACACCGGTGCAACCCGATCGATTATCTGACCAGGCCATGTGAGGCAACAACTACTTCACACGGGCAGAATTTTCTCATTGTGGACAGCCACGGGAGAAACTGCACCTGCCCATGGAGAGATTCATCTCCAGATAAAGTTGGGAGACCTTGCATTTCGACATAATTTTCTGGTCGCGAACATTATGGATGACTACATTCTCGGAATGGATTTTCTGCGACCACATGGAATCACGTTGGATTTGGGCAAACGGGTATTGAAATGGCAGAATGTCGACATTTTGATGGAAGATTCCAGCGTCCAAATTCTCAAGATGAATGTGGTAGTATGCGCCGAAACTGATGTACCGAATTCTTCTGAATTGTATGGGCCAAGCTTGATGGTGATTCTGGAGACCATCGATCTTATCTGATAGAGCCAACGGAGACGTCCGTATTGCGCAGTTTGATTGTAGGATGAAGCCTTGTTAGCTCTGTAAGGAACAGATACGTGCCGGTTAGAGTCCTAAACACTGCGGACTCAACCACGAGCATCAAAGCGGGAGAAGTCATCAGCAGCTGCCAGCCTGTTTCCACCATCACTTCCTTGGAAGCTACTCGCGACCATCATTGAAAAAGGAGGCAAGACGCAGACAAAGCCCGGGAGTCCACGTCTGCAATATTGAAGCAGGTCAAATTGCCAGCGCAGCTTTTCAAGCGAGCCTCTGATCTGGTCACCAAGTACAGTGACATCTTTCAACAAGCCCGGATGACCAAGGCCGAACAAGTATGGTTACTCACGTCATCGATACACAGGGAGCTAAACCAATTCGACAAGTGCCGAGACGTCTTCCTATAGCCAAATGGAGAGAAGTGAGCGCACTGATCTCGGACATGGAAAAACAAGGCGTTATCGAACCTTCTGTGAGTCCATGGGCCGCACCGGTAGTTCTAGTAAAGGAAAAGGATGGTAAAACTCGTTTTTGTGTCGACAAAAGGCAACTTAACGACGTCACTAAGAAAGATAGTTACCCGCCCCCACGCATCGACGACATTATGGACACTTTAGCTGACGCAAAATGGTTTTCTACACTCGATCTCAAGAGTGGCTGCTGGCAGGTAGAAATCAACAAGAAGGACCGAAAGAAAACCGCATTTTCAATTGGGACCGGATTGTGGCAATTCGTGGTGATGCCATTTGGGCTTTGCAATGCTCCAGCCACTTTGGAACGCCTGATGGAATACGTGCTACGTGGCTTAGCCTGGAAAACCTGCTTGGTGCACCTAGATGACATCATTGTTATCAGGAAAACGTTTGAAGAATATGTGCGGAACTTAGAAGAGGTTTTCTCCCGATTGCGACTGGCAAATTTGAAACTTAGTCCCGACAAGTGTATCCTTTTCGCAGCTGAAGTAAAATACCTGGGACACGTCGTATCAGTAGAAGGGGTTAAAACAGACGCTGAAAAAATTGAAGCCGTGAAAAGCTGGCCAACACCAAACAACAAGCGCCAACTACGAAGTTTTCTGGGTTTGGCAACCTACTATCGAAGATTCGTCAAAGGCTTTGCCAAAATAGCTAAGTATTTCCATCAGCTAATCGAGAGAAATCGTCCGTATGTCTGGAATGAACAATGCCAGGTAGCCTTTAAGACCTTGAAGGAGAAGCTGTGTGAATCACCCGTGCTGACATATCCAAAACCCGGAAAAATGTTTGTAGTTGACACCGATGCGAGCAACGGCGGTATTGGAGCTGTACTCTCCCAGCAGGTTGATGGTGAAGAAAGAGTCCTCTTGTATTACAGTCGAGTTCTCTCAAAAAGTGAGAGGAACTACTGCGTGACCAGGAAGGAGCTATTGGCTATAATAGAGGCCACCAAGCAATTCCACAAGTACCTATATGGCCAGAAATTTGTTTTTCGAACGGAACATGCATCGCTGAGATGGCTACTTAACTTCAAAAACCCCGAGGGACAAGTTGCGAGATGGATCAAAAGATTGCAGTCATACGACTACGAAATTGTTCATTGGAAGGGCGGTGTTCATGGAAATGCTGACGCCCTCTCTCGTCGTCCATGTCCAGCTAATTGTAAGCATTGCCGACAGATTGAAGAAAAGGAGCCGCCAGTTGATCTGCGACGGCCGAGTCCGATGAAGGTTAGTCACCGGAGGAGATTTGAAATGCCTAGTTAGCCGATGAAGACATCGGACCGTTGCTCGTATGGAAGGAGACAACTGGGCGGCCTGAGTGGAAAGACATTTCAATGCATGGCGCAACCCTGAAAAGCTATTGGGCACAATGGAACTCCCTTCAGGTGGAGGATGGCATACGCAAGCGGAAATGGGAAACGGCGGATGAAGGCTCCTATAGGATGCAAACTATACTTCCCGAACGCCGAATCCACGATGTGGTTAAGGAGATGCACGAAGGATCGTCGGGAGGCCACCTTGGTGTTAACAAGACCTTAGCGAAATTACGGCTCCACGCTCGCGAAGACTTAGAGGACTGGTGCTGCAGATGCACGATTCGCGCTTTCGTCAAATGTCCAAAGTGATGACTGAGAGGACAAATGCAAACCTACAACGTGGGTGTACCGTTCGAAAGATTGCTGTTGACCCTTTCCTGAATCCGAATGGGGAAATCGATACACGCTGGTTGTGGCCGATTATTTCAGCAAGTGGCCCGAGGTCTATCCCATTTCCAACCAGGAAGGAACTACCGTAGCCGAACAGCTAGTCTTAAATTGGGTCAGTAGGTACTACATTCCAATTAAGGCCAAAACTTTGAGTCACTAGTTTTTAACGAAATGTGTGAGCTACTGGGAATACGGAAAACGAGGACAACACCGCTGCATTCTCAATCCGATGGAATGGTCGAACGTTTCAATGGCACGCTCAATAAACACCTCGCCAAGATGGTTGACGCAAAACAAAAGGGACTGGGACCGACATATCCCACTATTTTTGATGGCGTACAGAGCTGCTGAACATGCATCGACGGGCCAAGCCCCAGCCAAAGTAATTTTTGGAAAGACTTTTCATCTGCCAGCTGACATAAAGTTCGGGACACCCCCTGAGAAACCCCAAACAATCTCGGAGTACGCAAATGAGCTAAGAGAACGGTTGAACAAGATACATCGGACAGTGCGAATACACCTCTAATCGGCTACTGACCGCATGAAGACCAGGTATGATCTAAAGGCAAATTCTACTGGCTTCCAGCAACATGACTTGGTGTGGCTATATAACCCGGAACGGCGAAAGGGTAGGTCTCCAAAGTTGCAACATAATTGGGAGGGACCATACCGAGTTACAAAGCGAATCAACGACGTCGTATAGCGAATACAGGAACATCGTAAGCCAAGAGCCAAAATGAAAATCGTGCACCTGGACCGTCTTGCCCCATATTACATCCAGGGAGAATTGACTACAACTGGCGACACATCTTTTCAGGGCGAAAAGAACTGAGGTGGGGGCAGTGTAACATGTACAAAGAATTCTGCGAGCTACTGTCGCAATCGTTTCACAACCATTAAGAGCATTAACAAAATGAATTTACTCGGAACCCCGAGAACCCACCAAGCATGATCAACATCTGAAAGTGACGTCACTCCATTCATTAAGGTACTCGAAGTCATTCAATCTATTTCTCGTATATTAGCGAATGTTCTGACGAGAACTACCTGGGTTATTCGAGATGAATATACCCAGTGACGTCACTCGTTTGCTTCTTTTCAATCAATGTTGATAATGATGTTATTAACAGTTGCAACAACAAATGCGACAGTAGTTCGCAGAATCCTGTGGGCATGTAACACTGCCCCCCTCAGTTCTTTTTGAACCAAAAAGATGTGTCTTCTGTTGTAGAGAAGTCTTCCTGGCTTTAATATGGGGCAAGACGGTCCAGGTGTATGATTTTCTTTTTGGCTCTGGGCTTACGTTGTTCCTGTTTGCCCTATACGACGTCATTGATTCACTTGGTAACTTGGCATGGCCCCTCCCAATTATGCTGCAACTTCGGAGACCTACCCTTCGAGCGTTGTGGGTTATCGAGCCGCACTTACTCATCTTGCTGGAAGCCAGTAGAATTTGCCTTCAGATCACACCTGGTGTTCATGCGGTCATTAGCCAATTCGACGTATTTTCACACTGTCCGATGTATCCGGTTCAACCGTTGCTTTAGCTCACTTGCATACTCCAAGATCGTTTGGGTTTTCTCAGGGGGTGTTCCGAACTTTATATCAGCCGGCAGACGAATAGTCTTTTCAGAGATGACTTTGGCTGGGGCTTTGGCCATCAATGCATGTTCGGCAGGTCTATAGGCCATCAAGAATAATAGGATGTGCCGGTCCCAGTAACTTTGGTTCTCGTCAACCATCTTGGCGAGGTGTTTATTGAGTGTGCCGTTGAAACGTTTGACCATTCCGTTGGGTTGTGGTGTTGTCCTCGTTTTCCGTATTCCTAGCACATTTCGCCAAAAGCTAGTGACTCAAAGTTTCGCCCTTGATCCGAATGTAGTTCACAAGGTATGCCGTACCTACTGACCCAATTTAAGACTAGCTGTTCGGCTACAGTAGTTGCCTCCTGATTGGGAATGGGGTAGACCTCGGGCCACTTGCCGAAATAATCGGCCACAACCAGCGTGTATCGATTTCCCCATTCAGATTCAGGAAAGGGTCCTGCGATGTCAACAGTGATCCTGTCAAAAGGTAGACCCTCGTTATAGGTTTGCATTTATCCCCTCAATCTTCACTTTGGACCTTTGACGGAAACGCATATTGTGCATCTAAGACACCAGTCCTCCACGTCTTCTCGATC
Source organism: Odontomyia ornata (assembly GCA_963969285.1). NCBI lineage: Eukaryota > Metazoa > Arthropoda > Insecta > Diptera > Stratiomyidae > Odontomyia > Odontomyia ornata. The sequence continues at coordinate 203,429,875 of OZ017740.1, forward strand.
GTGTAGCCAGTAAAACCTTTCCCACGATTTCGCTAGAGTCTTGTTACCACCAAGGTGGCCTCCCGAGGATCCTTCGTGCATTTCCTTAACCGCATCGTGGATTCGGCTTTTGGGAAGTATAGTTCACATCCTATGGGAGCTGCCATCCGCCGTTTCCTATTTCCGCTTGAGTGCGCCACCCTCCACCTGAAGGGAGTTCCCTTGTACCCAATAACTTTTCAGGGTAGCAACGTGCATCCATCCAGTTGTCTCCTTCCATATGATGTCTTCATCGGCCAGCTGGGCATTTTGAATCTCCTCCAATTTCCAACTTTCATCTAATTCGGCCATTATCACTCGTAGATCACCGCTCGGCTCCTTTTCCTCAATCCATCGGCAATGCTTGCAGTAAGCTGGATATGGACGACGAGATAGGGCGTCAGCATTTCCATGAGGAAACTTCGTAGTTGGCACTTGTTGTTTGGTGTTGGCCAGCTTTTGACCCTTTCTGCTGATACGACGTGTTCCAGGTATTTTACTTCAGCTGCAAAAAAGGTACACTTGACAAAACTAAGTTTCAGATTCACCAGTTGCAATCGAGAGAACACCACTTCTAAGTTCCGCACATGCTCTTGGAACATTCTCCCGATATAAATGATTTCATCTAGGTACGCCAAGCAGGTCTTCCAAGTTAGGACTCGTAGCACGTATTCCATCAGGCGTTCGAAGGTAAATGGAGCATTGTAAAGCCCAAATGGCATCACCACAAATTGGCACAATCTGGTCCCAACTGAAAATGTGATCTTCTTGTCGATTTCTACCTGTCAGTAGCCACTCTTAAGATCGAGTGTAGAAAACCATTTTGCGTCGGCTAAAGTGTCCATGATGTCGTCGATGCGTGGAAGCGGGTAACTACCTTTCTTAGTGAACTCGTTAAGCTGCCTATAGTTGACACAAAAACAAGTGCTACCATCCATTTTAGGGTTGTGTACTAAAATACAAAACCCTATTGCAATCACGACCTGTGTCCGTCTGTCCGTCTGTCCGTCCGTCCGTCCGTCTGTATGTCACAGCACTTTTTCTCCGAAACTATAGAGGCTACAGCTATGAAACTTTGTGGAAAGGTCAGAAGTGGTGACTTCTTGAAAGTTCAAGGGTGGAAAATTTTTTTAAAGGGGTTTAAGTGGGTCTCCCCATATAGGGAGGTGACCCCTCAAAAAAAATTTTCACCATCGGTAGTCAAGTAGAGTGTCATTCTAAAGGCCATGATGAGATCTTTTCAAAACAAGTCTTTAAATTGCCTTATGAGTACCGAGGGGGGAAGCACAAGGGGAAATGTACGAACTTTTCGCGTACCCCCCCCCCCCTCGCGAGTGGACACCTTCTATCCGAAAAATCTGAAAAAAATCATGAATGTAGGCCTTAATGAGTACAACAACAATAAATACATGAGAAGTCGAGATTCACCCAACTTTGTTAGTAATAGTTTGATTTATCGATTTTATGTTTTCTTGAGTAAAACTCAAACGGTACCCTTAAATTCAATAAAATTTAGCAAACGTTAATAATAAGATTAATCTTTTCTGAAAGTTTCATAAAGATCGAAATGTATTTAACGAAGTCATAGCGATTTGAATTTTCCTGTATTACTATGGAACAATGTGCTCTGTATTACTACGGAAACACATGGCAATGGAGCCATATGCACTTTTTACTGACTTGGATACTACAGCTTTGCTAGGATTTGCATGAAAACAAGTCGAAGAGGCAGGAGAGAGCTCCTAGCAAAAGGGCTTTCTAACCATTCTAGGATTCGAAAAAATAGGCCATGAATCGATGATTTCTGTACAGAGGAGTAGCCCTTGGAAAAATTTCATGAAAGGTAGCCGATATGAGTATCAAATGAAAGTTCTCTATAAGAGCTTTTCAAAACAGTTGTTAAACTGACAGTTTTTGCTTCAGCGGCGGCACACTGGGAAATACATGAAAAATGTATTTCCTCCCTATTTCAATACTCGTTTGCCCAAATCCAACGTGATTCCATATGGTTGCCGAAAATCCATTCCGAGAATGCAGATAATTATGTTGCAGTTCAAGGTCTCCCAACTCTATCTGGAGGTTGACCTCTTCATGGACAGGTGCAATTTCTCCCGTAGCTGTCCGTAGTGAGAAAATCCTGTCTTTGTAAAATATTTGTTGCCTTACTAGGCCTGGCCAGATAATCAATCGGGTTGCACCAGTGTCGATTGTTATGGTGCAATGCTACCCGTCAACTTGACCCGGAAGGCATAAGTCCGCTTCTAGTGGATGTAGTCTTGACACGGTGATGATGGTGCTGGGGACGTTGATTTTCTGCCCCACAATGTTGGCCCCCTCAGTTTGAAGGGATTCCATTCTGGTCTCCAGACTCGGTCTGGATCTCCTCCTAGCTGCACACTCTGGACAAAAGCTCGGTGTTCTTCACTTTTTGCAATCTTTTTGCAGATGCCCCTTTTCACCACAATTCGAGCATCTAGGCGCACCATTTATCTGCGACTCTTGCTCAATTTCTACGCGCTCACATCTGCATCGTCTATCACTTCCTCACGAACCCAGTCAGTGGTATGAGTCACATTTTTTGCTGCCTCAAAGTTCAGACTATAAGCCGATGCGTCCTTAACCGTTTGCTTATGAGCTAAATGCACGGCTTGTTGCAATTTCTGGTCCTTTAAAACGCTGTTGAATGCTTCTGTGGCTGCGTTATCTCAATGTTCCAGGTCATAATCTGGGTAAGCCAATAGTGCGAGTCATTCAATGTCTTGGGCTAGCTACTGTAGGGTTTCGACAGACTTCTGCATCCAGTGCCGTACGTGTGACCGATAAATCTGCTTCAGGTGATCCTCTTCATAACGCATGTCAAGCGGATTCATTATAGTATCCGAGTTTGAGTGCAACTCGACGGGGATAATATGCAGAAGCTCAGCAGCTGGGCCTCTTAGAGCAAGAATTAAGGCAATTGCAGTTGCTGTTCGTTCCAGTGATTTGTGGTAGTGACGGCGTCAAACTGAATTTTGAAGATACTCCAGACCGTTTGCCCACTGAATATGGGTGCTTTCACATTTATGGCTGTGTTTTGCGCTGCGGTTATATGAGGCGCTGGTGAACTGGTTACTACGGACTTCGCTGCTTCCGATTCCTTTTTCAGTTTTTCCATCTCGTGGTTGATTCTCATCTCGAAGTGGGAAACCTTTTCCTCGATGCATTTAATTTTTTTGTTCAGACTACCGGGCCCCTTTTTTATTTCGGTTGACTGCCTTGATTTCGTTTAACTGTTGGTTCAGCTTCTGGTCGAGCTTCGCGGTTGAACTGAATAATTGCTCATTTAACTTCGCAGTTAACTGGATGACTGTTCATTCGTCCTCGAAGTTAAACTGGATGACTGTTCATTTAGCTTCGCATTTAAACTGGATAACTGTTGTCGCTGCTCTTGCTGCATCAGCATCAACATATGCATCAGCGCATTTTCTGGTTGCTTTGATTTTGTTGTTTCTGCTGCTGTTTTTAAATGTGAGCTTTGTGGTATTTTTATTATTGCGGCATATGTTTTTTTTTTCACCAGTTTCCACATTACATTTCACTATTGTGCGCTTCAAAAATGTTTAAAGGTTTTCCCTTTCAAAATGTTCAGTCCCACTTCTGACACAACTGTCGTGCGTTATGATTCGCGGCCGATAAGTTCAAGGTCCCGGGAAAGTGATGGTGCACTGTCTTTTAAATTATGTCAAAATAATTTATTTACTAAGAATGCACAATATTAATTTCACTCTATCGTACAAATCGCATTTTCACTTACATTTCACTTGTTTATCAATTTATGTTTCAACTATCTTCAGATGTCTCATGAAAACCTTTTACCTCACTATCAATCAATATCAGCTCTAATTTGCGCTACACTTTTATCGGAGTTTTTACTATCGCAGTTTTACTTTCACTATATCCCCCATTCATTCAGCCAGATTTATATAGGGTCTCTAGTCATTCAAACCATTTCTCGTATATTGGCGGATATTCTGACGGCAACTACCTGGAATATTCGAGCAATTCTGAATACCCGCAGTGACGTCACTTTCAGATATTGGTCATGGCTATACTTGGTCATTCTTGTGTTTTCAAGTACATGCTTTTGACGTCATTCGTCTACTCTTTTGGTTGCTTCTTTTCAATCAATATTGATCATGATGTTATTAATAGTTGAAACAATAATTCCGACAGTAGCTCGCAGCATTGTGTGAATATATATATATATATATATATATATATATATATATATATATATATATATATATATACATATATATATATACACACAACCATGAAGTGCAAACAGTATCAAGAAATTTATTTAAAAAGATCCTTCATAACCGTATCACTCGTTCACGTTTATTCGATACACATCGCCTCCGTTTTCAGTTAATAGTGGCACCTAATTTTCATGAAACCTTCATGAAAATGATGTCGTTTAGTTAAACGAAAACTTGACTATGCATTTTTATCTTTAAAGTTATTATCTGTTATAGAAGGAAAAGCATCGTCTTTTCATCTCGCGAGTCTCGTCGGCCTTTAGTATGGAGATCACTTATTTTAGATTTCTGGGCATTTAATGTTTAATACGAATATAATATTAACCAGAAAGTAACGAATCAATTTTCAAATGGCGATTAACTCTATAATTTGCAATCACTAATCCTTATTAATTTTCAGGGAATTTTATAAATCCTTTGTGTAACGCTTAAGTCTAGGAATGTAAGAAGGATCTTTTAATAAGTTAATCATTAGGCAAAGGATGAATGCGGAAGAGAAAAGCATCCTGAAATTTTTTGCAATGAAATTGCTCTAAGTCATGTTGAATTGTATTTGTGCTGCATTTAGAAATAATTTGTTGGTTATTTCCGGTGGAAATGATTCACTAAAGTGTCCTTGAAAGGATTACAATTCTCTACTTATACATTTCAATTCAATTTGTTGTCCTTCATTTGAAAACTTTACAATCAAAATCCTTACAAGCGTCGCTCAGTTATGCAGAAATTTTTTAGCTTTACCGGTAAAAGTCCTTTGCTGTTAATTGAATATCTTGTCCTTTAAATGGGACCTACCAGGAACAAAGATATTAAAAATAAGAAAATTTACTGTTAAAAGCTTTCTTTGTTATATATGAACAAGGAAATTTAACGAAAATCATGAATATTTCGACAGCTAATTCGATCTAAGGATTTAGTACACTACTGCATTCTTTCTGCCTTCAATTTGGTTTTCGCGATTTTTGCAGAGAAAGGACACAGATGTCACCCTTACGGATTTACAGTCATTTAGAATTCAAATTCACTATTTCGACTAAAATTCACTACTCTCTGTTTCAATTAAAATTCACTATTTCGATTTCAAGAGTCCTGCTCCTGTCACTTAGGATGTCAATCTAATTCACAGCAAAGAATCTTAATTTCCCAATAATGACACTTCTTACCCTATGAGTCCCGGAACAAATATTTGGCGCATTTCAAGCTAATGGTCAACTTTCAATTTCACTTCACAAGTTGGATGATTATCAACTGATGTGAGGGGTTACCGGAATATGTCACATTTTGGCACTTGAGGCCAAGGACTAGCATCTTTCGCACGATGGAGTCTCATAGATTGTCTTCACCGTACGACGGTATACAACGAATTATCGACGAAAAGAGCGATACACGTCTTTTGCTCCAGCTAGCTGATACTAACTGGTTGGTGCCAAAAACGCCCAGATGCTCAGATCATTCAATAGTAAAGAAAAAGGTAAAATTGAATGACGCGAACATACCTGTATGTTCATTATTGTCACATATTTGAAAGAACGTACTCCACGCTGGAAATTTATTTTTTGGCAATATTTGAATTTTTAATCCTTGATTGCTTATGAGTGAAAATTCATCGAGAATAGAATAAATTTCCTACATGCGACACTTGCTAATCGTAACTATATATATACGAGTATATATATATATATATATATATATATATATATATATATATATATATATATATATATATATATATATATATATATATATATATATATATATATATATATATATATATATATATATATATATATATATATATATATATATATAAACATGTATAATATATATGTATATATATATACATATATAAATATATATAATATAAATGTATATATATACACATATAAATATATATAGTATATATGTATATATATATAATACATATATAATATATATATATATATATATATATATATATATATATATATATATATATATATATATATATATATATATATACAGAGGTGGCCAAAAGTGATCGGACAATACAAGAAACAAGCAATAAAATACTTTTACGAGCATAAGCTTTGAAATGAAATAAAAATTTTTCCCTTACATAAAAGTTACTTGTATTCTCAATTAATTGCACAAAAAAATAAAACAGAAATAAAAAGATTTTCACAAGAAAATTAACAACTAATTCAAATTCACATTGCATCAAGTGGACAAAAGTAATCGGACGTTCAATTGTAATACTTTTCTTTCTGATGATTCCATTAGAACATAGGCTTTTAATATCTAGTTGCGTATCCTTTTTGTTTTATAACTTCTGTTAACCTATTGGGCATAGACTGTACCAACTTACGGGTAACGTCCGGAGTAATG
>OZ017740.1:203441554-203474054 GCA_963969285.1 Odontomyia ornata
TCTGGTCGCAAACATTATGGATGATTGCATTCTCGGAATGGATTTTCGGCAACCACATGGGATCACGTTGGATTTGGGCAAACGGATATTGAAATGTCGGAATGTCGAAGGATTGATGGAACATCCCAGCGTCCAAATTCCCAAGACTAATGTGGTAGGATATGCCGACACCGATGTACGGAAATCTTCCGAGAGCATTGTATGGGCCAAGCTTCATGGTGATTCTGTAGACCGCCGATCTTAGATGATAGAGCCAATGAAGAGGAGAACGAAGCCTTGTAAGATATATAAGAAACAGATACGTGCCGCTTAGAGTCCTTAATACCACAGACTCAACCACGAGCATCAAAGCGGTAAAAGTCATCGGCAGTTACCAGCCTGTTTCCACTATCACCTCTTTGGCAGCTACTCATGACCATCATTATAAAAGGAGTAAAAGAGGAACAAAGCCCAGGAATTCAGGTCTGCAATATTAAAGCAGACCAAATTGCTAGTGCAGCTATTCAAGCGACCCTCAAATCTGGTCACCAAGTACAGTGAAATCTTCTCAACAAGCCCGGATGACCAAGGCCAAACGAGTATGGTAACTCACGTCATAGATACACAGGGAACCAAGCCGAGTTGACAAACACCGAAACGTCTTTCTATAGCCAAACGAGGAGAAGTGAGTGCACTGACCTCAGACATGGAAAAACAAGGTGTTATCGAACTTTCTGTCAGTCCATGGGCCACGCCAGTAGTTCTGGTAAAGAAAAAGGATGGTAAAACTCGTTTTTGTGTCGATTATAGACAGCTTAACGACGTCACTAAGAAAGGTAGTTACCCGCTTCAACCCATTTGGCTGACGCAAAATGGTTTTCTACACTCGATTTCAAGAGTGGCTACTGGCAGGTAGAAATCGACAAGAAGGACCGAGAGAAGACCACATTTTCAATTGGGACCGGATGGTGGCAATTTGTGGTGATGCCATTTGGGCTTTGCAATGCTCCTTCAAACGCCTGATGGAATAAAGTACGTGTTACGAGGCTTGACCTGGAAGACCTGCTTGGTGTACCTAGATGACATCATTGCTATCGGGAGAAAATTCGAAGAGTATGTGCGGAACTTAGAAGAGGTGTTCTCCCGATTGCAACTGGCGAATTTGAAACTTAGTCCCGAACAGTCTACCCTTTTTGCAGTTGAAGTAAAATACCTGGGACATATTGTATCAGCAAAAGGGTTCAAAACAGACCTTGGGAAAATTGAAGCCATGCAAAGCTGGCCAACACCAAACAACAAGCGCCAACTACGAAGTTTTCTGGATCTGGCGACCTACTATCGAAGATACATTAGAGACTTTGCCAAGATAGCTAAGTGTCTCCATGAGCTAACCGAGAAAAATCGTCCATATATCTTGAATGAGCAATGCCAGGAAGCCTTTGAGACATTGAAAGAGCAGCTGTATGAATCACCCGTGCTAGTACATCCAAAACCCGGAAAAATGCTTGTAGTTGACACCGATGTGAGCAACGGCGGTATTGGAGCTGTACTCTCCCAGCAGATCGATGGCGAAGAAAGAGTCCTTTCGTATTACAGTCGAGTTCTCTCAAAAAGTGAGGGAAACTACTGCGTGCTTAGGAAGGAGCTATTGGCTATAATAGAGCCAACCAAGCAGTGCCACAAGTACCTATATGGGCAGAAATTTGTTCTTTGAACAGACCGTGCATCGCTGAGATCGCTGCTTAATTTCAAAAGCCTCGAGGGACAAGTTGCGAGATGGATCGAAAGATTGCAGTCATACGACTATAAAATTGTTCATCGGAAGGGCGGAGTTCATGGAAGTGTTGACGCCCTATCTCGTCGTCCATGTCCAGCTAACTGCAAACATTGCTGACGGATTGAGAAAAACGAGTCGAGCATGGATCTACGAGTGATAACGGCCGAGTACGATGAAGGTTGGTCACTGAAGGAAAGTCGAAATGCCCAGCTAGCCGATGAAGGCATCGGACCATTGCTCGTATGGAAGGTGATAACTGGGCGACCTGAGTGGAAGGACGTTTCGATGCATGACGGCACCCTAAAAAGCTATTGGGCAAAATGAAACTTCTTTCAGGTGGAGGGTGGCGTACTCAAGCGGAAATGGAAAACGGCGGATGGCAGCTCCTATAGGATGCAAACTATACTTCCCAAAAGCCGAATCCACCATGTAGGCAAGGAAATGCGTGAAGGATCGTCGGAAGGCCACCTTGGTGTTGACAATACACTAGCGAAATCACGGGAAAGATCTTACTGACTCCACACACAAGGAGACGTAGAGGACTGGTGTCGTGAATGCACAATATGCGCTTCCGTCAAAGGTCCAAAGCAATGACAGAGAGGACAAATGCAAACGTTTAACGTGAGGGTACCGTTTGAAAAGATTGCTGTTGCCATTGCAGGACCCTTTCCTGAATCCGAATTGGGAAATCGATACACGCTGGTTGTGGCCCGAGGTCTACTCCATTTCCAACCAGGAAGCAACTACTGTAGCCGAATAGCTAATGTTAAATTCAGTCAGTAGGTACGGCGTATCTTGTTGACTACGTTCGGATCAAGGCCGAAACTTTGAGTCACTAGTTTTTCGTGAAATGTGCGAGCTGCTAGGAATACGGAAAAATGAGTACAACACCGCTGCATCCCCAATCTGATGGAGTGGTCGAACGTTTCAATAGCGCACTCAATAAACTCCTGGCCAAGATGGTTGACAAGAACCAAAAGGACAGGGACCGGCACATCCTATTATTCTTGATGGCGAATAGAGCTGCTGAATATGCGTCGACGGACAAAACCTCAGCCAAAGTCATTTTTGGAAAGACTTTTCGTCTGCTGGCTGACATAAAGCTCGGAACACCCCGTGAGAAACCCCAAACCATCTCGGAGTACGCAAGTGAGCTAAGGCAACGGTTGAACAAGATACATCGGACAGTACGAAAACACCTCGAATCAGCTGCTGACCGCATGAAGACCAGGTAGGATCTAAAGGCAAATTCTACTGGCTTCCAGCAAGATAACTTGGTGTGGCTATATAACCCACAACGGTGGAAGGGTAGGTTTCCAAAGTTACAGTACAATTGGCAGGGACCATACCGAGTTACAAAGCGAATCAACGACGTCGTATACCGAATACAGGAACATCGTAAGCCAAGAGCCAAAATGAAAATCGTGCACCTGGACCGTCTTGCCACATATTACATCCAAGAAGACTTAACTACCACTGGCGACACATCTTTTCGTAGCAGAAAGAACTGAGGGGGGGGGGGGCAGTGTTACCCGTCCAACCAATTCTGTGAGCTACTGTCACAATTGTTGTCGCAACTATTAATAACATCATGTTCAATAAACAAATGTACTCGAAACCACAAGAGTCGACCGAGTATGATCAATATCTGAAAGTGATGTCACTGCGGGGTGTTCAGAATTGCTCGAATATTCGAGTTAGTTCTCACCAGAACATTCGCTAATATACGAGAAATGGATTGTATGGCTACATACCCTATATAAAGCCGAGCTGAATGAATGGGGAGTAATAGTAGTAAAACCTCGATGGTAAAACTGCGATAGAGTGGAGCGCGAAGTAAAGGCGATATTGATTAATAGTGAAGTGATTTTCGTGATATAGATGGGTTGAGATATAAATTTGTCGACAAGTGAAAAATAACATTTTAATTAATCATTGTAAAATATAGTGAAACTAATGATTGTGTATCTTTGTAAATAAACTCTTTTAACTTAATTTAAAAGACAGTTCGTTTCCACTTTCCCGAAACATTAAAATCATTGGCCGCGAACCATAACACGAGACAATATATATATATATATATATATATATATATATATATATATATATATATATATATATATATATATATGTATATATATATATATATATATATATATATATATTATATATATATATATATATATATATATATATATATATATATATATATATATATATATATATTTATATATATATATATATATATATATTTATATACGAGTATGTATATATATATATATATATATATATATATATATATATATATATATATATATATATATATACATATATATATATATATATATATATATATATATATATATATCTATATATATATATATTTATATATAAATATACATTTATATATATATATATATATATATATATATGTATATATATATATATATCTATATATATATATATATATATATATATATATATATATATATATATATATATCTATGTACGAAGTATGACAATTAAGTAATGAGACTGACTCCATGAAAACCGTATATTTCAAAATTATTCTGCAACTTTGCCATCCTCTTCAAAGTAGTCCCCTTGGGCAGCTTTACAACGATCCCAGCACGTTTTCCATGCTTCATAACATTTCTCGAACGCTTCGACTGGGATTTCCGCGAGTACCCTCATCACGGCCGCCTGGATGTCGGTAACCGATTCGAAGTGAGTTCCTTTGACCACAAATTTTGTTTTAGTGAACATAAAATAGTGGTAGGTGACATATCGGGTAAATAAGGCGGCTCTTACAACATGGCGATCCCTTAAGAGGCCAAAGACTGGGACACGCTGAGGGCGTGTGGCACGGCGCGTTGTCATGATGAAGGATCCAGTTACGAGCAATATCTGGGCGCATCCGGTTGACTCGTTTTCGCAATCTTTCGAATACTTGGCGACAGTAGACTTTAAATACGGTTTGCTCCGATGAAACAAATAATTTGTGGATGATTCCACGGCTATCGAAAAACGGGGCATGTGGAGGCAACCATTGCTAGCTTTGGAGTTTGGCTTCCGGTTCGGATTGGAAAAACCAACTGTTTTATCGTACGTTTCCGAAGCTGTTTCGCAGAATCAGGTACGAAATTTTATTGCGACGCCCTGGTCTTGATTTTGTTTCTCCATTTTCGTGACGAGCACCACCAACACACGTCTACTCAACACGACATAGCAGGTGAACTAAACAAGCTAGAGCAATGGTAATACATCAATAGAGAGGAGAAGGATGTCGGGGAAGGAGAAGGGAATTTCAAGATCGCAACGTTTACCACAAACGCGGCAATAAAATTAGTCTCATTACTTAATTGTCACACCTCGTATATATATATATATATATATATATATATATATATATATATATATATATGTATATATATATATATATATATATATATATATATATATATATATATATATATATATATATATATACGAGGTGTGACAATTAAGTAATGAGACTAATTTTATTGCCGCGTTTGTATGTACGTTTCCGAAGCTGTTTCGCAGAATCAGGTACGAAATTTTATTGCGACGCCCTGGTCTTGATTTTGTTTCTCCATTTTCGTGACGAGCACCACCAACACACGTCTACTCAACATGACATAGCAGGTGAACTAAACAAGCTAGAGCAATGGTAATACATCAATAGAGAGGAGAAGGATGTCGGGGAAGGAGAAGGGAATTTCAAGATCGCAACGTTTACCACAAACGCGGCAATAAAATTAGTCTCATTACTTAATTGTCACACCTCGTATATATATATATATATATATATATATATATATATATATATATATATATATATATATATATATATATATATATATATATATATATATATATATATATATATATATATATATATATATATATATATTGTCGCGTGTTTTGGCTCGCGGCCAATAATTTTAATGTTCCGGGAAAGTGAAAACGCAAAGTCTTTTAAATTAAGCTAAAAGAGTTTATTGAATTACTTAAAAATGCACAGTCACTTATTTAACTATTTCATAATTTTAATTTTTACTATTAAAAGTCTAACTTCCACTTGTCCATAAACTCCTATCGCAATTGTCTTCTAAAATCACTTCACTATTACTTGATCGCTTTTCGATTCGCACTCCACACACTATCGCAGTTTTTACTTTCGCGGTTGAATGAATGCCCCCCATTCATTCAGCTCGCCTTTATATAGGGTCTCTAGTCATTCAACCCAGTTCTCGTACATTGGCGAATTAGCGGGAACATTCGGGCAGCGTAATGAATGGAGCAGTGAATTACTTTCAGATGTTGATGCTTGGTGGGTTTTCGAGTACGTTCGTTTTGTTGATCATGATTTATGGGTTTTCGAGTACGTTCTTTTGTTGATCATGATCTTCTTAACGATTGTGAAAATATTTGCGACAGTAACTCGCGAAATCATTCGTGCATGTAACACTGCCCCCACCTTAGTTCTTTTCGCCCCGAAAAGATGTGTCGCCAGTTGTAGTCAATTCCCCCTGGATGTAATATGGGGCAAGGCGGTCCAGGTGCACGATTTTCATTTTGGCTCTCGGCTTACGATGTTCCTGTATGCGGTATACGACGTCGTCGATTCGCTTTGCAACCCGGTATGGTCCCTCCCAATTATGCTGCAACTTTGGAGACCTACCAAGTCATCTTGCTGGAAGCCAGTAGAATTTGCCTTTAGATCATACCTGGTCTTCATGCGGTCAGCAACCGATTCGAGGTCTTTTCGCACCATCCGATGTATCTGGTTCAACCGTTGCCTTAGCTCACTTGCGTACTCCGAGATGGTTTGGGGTTCCTCGGGGGGTGTTCCGAACTTTATATCAGCTGGCAGACGAATAGTCTTTCCAAAAATGACTTTGGCTGGGGCTTGGCCCGTCGATGCATGTTCAGCAGCTCTGTACGCCATCGAAAATAGTGGGATGTGTCAGTTCCAGTCCCTTTGGTGTTTATTGGGAGTGCCGTTGAAACGTTCGACTATTCCATCGGATTGGGGATGCAGCGGTGTTGTCCCCGTTTTCCGTATTCCCAGCAGCTCGCACATTTCGCTAAAAACTAGTGACTCAAAGTTTCGGCCTTGATCCGAATGTAGTTCACCAGGTACGCCGTACCTACTGACCCAATTTAACACTAGCCGTTCGGCTACGGTAGTTCCTTCTGGGTTGGGAATGGAGTAGACCTCGGGCAACTTGCTGAAATAATCGGCAACAACCAGCGTGTATCGTTTCCCCATTCGGATTCAGGAAAGGGTCCTGCGATGTCAACGGCAATCCTTTCAAACGGTACACTCTTGTTGTAGGTTTGCATTTGTCCTCTCAGTCGTCGCTTTGAACCTTTGACGGAAGCGCAAATTATGGATCGACGGCACCAGTCCTCTACGTCTTCTGGAGCATGGAGCCAGTAAAACCTTTCCCGCAATTTCGCAAGAGTCTTGTTACCACCAAGGTGGCCTCCCGAGGATCTTTCGTGCATCAGTTTAACCACATCGTGGATTCAGCTTTTGGGAAGTATAGTTTGCATCTTATAGGAGCTGCCATCCGCCGTTTCCCATTTCCGCTTGAGTATGCCACCCTCTCCCTGAAGGGAGTTCCATGGTGCCCAATAGCTTTTCAGGGGTTTTTTTTTTTTTTCTTTTTGTGGTAGGGAGGTGAAGGCATTTATGCCCGCCGAGTCTGGCAGTGTGGGACTCCCATGGAGGATACCTTTGGACTACCCACTAAAAACCTCCCCTGTCAATCTGAGAACCTAGCCTGGAACCGTTTGACACATTACTTTGGGCCAGGTCTCGTTTTGTTACGCCGTGGGGCGCCTTCAAGCTGGGGAGTCCCTTTCCTAGCGGGAGGGGAGAGGGGAAGAGGGATTGCCAGAAGAGCGATCCCCCAGCCCCAGCGCCTCCGGCTGCTGTGAGTCCCTTTTGAATTTTAGGACTGCCCGAGCATAATGTGCCACCTGGTTCCATTTGTCAACCGATTCGAGCATCACCGCCACTATATTATCCAGGGTGAGCTCTCCCGTCTCCCTGTAGAGTCCCCTTCGCAGCCTGGCCCATTTGGTACACGCAAAATATGTGTGGCAGGCATTGTCCTCCTCTCCTGGGCAAAACCGACAATCGGGAGACCGTGACTTGCCGATCTTGTGCAGGTAAGACTGAAAACACCCGTGCCCGCTCAAAAGCTGCATCAGATAGAAGTCAGTCTCACCATGCCTTCGATTCAGCCACGGTCTCACATCCGGGATGAGGCGCACAGTCCACCTTCCCTTCGTGCAATTGACCCAAGACTGCTGCTAATCGTTGAGCTGTCTCTCCTCGCGGACAACCATCTTCCTCGCATCCTCGTTTCGGCGTAGGCAAATAGTGTGGCACTTTCTAGCAAGGAGGGCGACAGGTATCACGCCTGCAATCACTCTCACCGCCGAGTCGGAGACAGTTGGACACGAAGATGCAATTCTCAGCGCTCCTCTTCTCTGTACCTGTCCCAATCGTTTTCGGTATACCTCCTTGCTGAGAGCGTCACTCCATACCTCTGCTCCGTACAGTAGCACTGACCCTACAGCACTCATCAAGAGGCGTCTTCTTGATGGGCTGGGTCCCCCTACGTTGGCCATAAGTCGACTCAGGGCCTATATTCCCGAAGCAGCCTTCTCAGCCGTTGCCCTGGTTTGCTCAGAGAAACTCATCTTCGAGTCGATCAGTAGCCCCAGGTACTTCACCGCTGGTTTCGATTCGATCTGTATATCTCCAATACTAATCATCCTTACTCTAGGGATTCTCTTTTTTGTCAAGGTGACCACTTCGGTTTTCTCCAGTGCTAAACTGAGCCCACGAGCAGTCATCCAGTCCCTCACTCGGCGCATTAGCATACCTAGCCTAAGTTGCGCTTGTTCAACGGTGCGTCCGGCGACCAGAGCCGCAACATCATGCGCAGAGCCGACCAAGCGCGACTCATCTGGCATCTCAAGTCTCAGTAGCCCGTCGTAAGACACGTTCCACAGGTCCCGACCAAGGATAGATCCCTGGGCAACACCCGATGTAATTCCCATCCTTCGTTGGCCCTGTGTCGTGTCAGAGAGCAGGCTTCGGTCCTTTAGGTAGTTTCTCAAAAGCTGCATTAGATATTCTGTAACTTGAAAAGAGTTTTCCAGCGTGTCCAGAATATCCACCCATCTAGCGGAGTTGAAGGCATTCCTGACGTCGAGTGTCACCAACAGGACGATCCGTCGCTTGGTGCGACAATATGCCTCTGCCTTTTGGACCGCGTTCACCACCTCTGCAATCGCATCAATGGTAGAACGTCCTGCTCTAAAGCCGTACTGCCGAGGAGATAGGTCCCCAGCAGCACGAATCGCGTCAGTGAGTCTTCCCTTGATGAGTTTCTCTAGCACTTTCCCAGCCGTGTCTAGCATGCATAACGGGCAGTATGCAGACGGCGATTCGGGATTTCCCTTCCCCTTGCTGACCAGCACGAGCCTCGCCACCTTCCATCGTACCGGGAAAACCCCGTCCCGTAGGCAAGCGTTGAATGTGCTGAGCAGCAAGTCAGGACAATGGTGATAGACGAGCTGCAAAACTTCAGCTGGAACACCATCTGGACCTGGAGCCTTCCTCGCTTTCAGGGAGAGGACTGCCTCCTCCAGTTCCAGCTGTGTGAAGAGTGGGCACTCGACTGCTGTTTCATCATGGACAGCGTCAACACGGACGGGATGGGCGGGGAAGAGTCCCCGCACTATCGCGTCCATCTTTCCCGCGTCATGTATACAAGGCTTCCGTAGGGCACCAAGTTTCCCCATGACCAGCTTGTAGACAAGGCCCCATGGATCCCTATTTACATCGCCCACGAGGTCTTGCCAGCATCGGGCCTTGCTCTTGTTAATAAGCCTGCGAAGATATTTCCTGCCGGACCTGTATGCTGCTAGCCTAGTGTCTGCCTCCTCCCGTGTTCGCGCCCGCTGGGCCTCTCGCCGAAGTTTGTGACACTCGCTTCTTTGTTCGGCGATCTCGTTTGACCACCAGTATACTGGAGGCTTGCCATGTCGGGGTCTCCGACGGGGCATGGAAGACTCGCAAGCAGCTATGATGGTACTCATTGTTGAGTTCACCAAGTCCTTGGCTGTAGGCCCTCCACTCCCTGGCGGAGCTCCCAGCAACGGTGCGCCTGCCGTAAGCGCGTCAGCAAACCTCTCAACGTCCATCCTCCCAGTCCTCCATCCGAGGATTGAAGTTTGGGCATATGCACGCATAGTGGCACCGTCGTGAATCTCAACAGCTATATACTGGTGATCACTAGCCGAGTAGTCCTCTAGTACTCGCCAGTTGTGTACTCTGGGTACCAGGGACTCAGAAGCGAGTGTCATATCGGGTATGGTTCCTACGCAACCCCAGCGGCGGAAAGTAGAGGTGTTACCAGTATTTAGGACAAAAAGCGCTGTTCTGGCCGCCATGTCCAAGATTTGCTTTCCCCTTGTGTCGGATTGTGGCATACCCCATTCAATGGCTCTAGCGTTGAAGTCTCCCCCGACCAGCATGTGGCCCTCTGTGTTCAAGACAGCGTCCTCCAGGGCATCGAGTTTGGTTCGAAAAGATCGCATTGCCTCGTTAGGCGTCAGATAAACACTGAAATATGTTATCTCTGAACACCGCACCCACACAAAACCATCCCCGCGTCCATGGCCCTGCACCTGAAGGCGGGCGCTGTCTCGAACCCAGATGGCCGAGGTACCAGATTTGTCAGGGTACCACGCTTGCGAGTCCTTGTTATGATCTTGCTCGCTCAGCAACAGGAGGTCAGCTTTCTGATCCCTCGCAAACTGCTCAAGTAGGTCCTGGGCGTTTGTGCTTCGGTGCAAATTGACCTGCAGGATACGGATCATTTGAGTATCGATTTGGCTTTAGTTAGGGCCTCCTTTAAAACCCAGCATCTCCCTGTCCCTGGCTCATGTTTGAGGTCGCCGGGTGCTAGCTTAGCATTCTTGCAAAGAATGCATTTTGCCTCGTTCGTGCACTCCTTCCTTTTGTGCCCCGTTTCACCACATTTGTAGCACAGAGATCTCCTGTCGGGTCCCCTACAGCCATACGCGGTGTGTCCGTATTCGAAGCATCTGAAGCAGCGGATAGGGATCGCTCTTCTCCGTATCCTGCAGATCACCCAACGTGTCTTAATTTTGCCCTTCGCCAGGATTTGCTGGGCGTCTTTATCAGCTAGTTCGACAATAGCCATGCGTTGCCCCCTTGTGTTTTCACGTGTCAATCTTGCCTTGACTTCACTTAAGCTGGGGAACTCCCTCCTAATGGCATCCTCTACTTCAGCTTTGTCCGTGACGCAGTCGAGGTCCCTGATTTCCAGGGTGGCCATTGGTTCGAGTGAGGCAACCGTTGCCGCATCTCCAAGAACCTTTTGAACCACGTCACGGAATGCATCTTTGTTTGTGGCCTCTGGCCCGAATTCCACCAGCAAGCCACTGGTCCGGGTTGGTTGAACTGCTTTGATGGCAGTTTTGGTGTCGTCTGGCTTGACCGCTCCTTTAATTTCACGGAGGACATCTGCGTAGGTTCGGCCCTTAGTGGGTTTAATAAGCAGTGCCTCTCACAAGGGTTTGCGCCGCGGTTTGCTTTTTGTTTTCTGCGGTATATCGGGGGGTTCTTTGTTCTTTTCGTGGTTGAGCTCTTTGTCTGTTTTTTCTAGGAGTAGCTTTTTGGCCGCTTTTTTCGCTGCCTTGTTTCGCACCACATGAAACTCCTCGCCTGGAGTGTCAACTTCGTTTATGGTCTCGTCCTTCCTCCTTTTCTCACGGTCGCCTTCGATTGGGCTACCGGCCATTCTTTTGCTGCTGCTAGGACCCACTGATGCCTCGAGGGAGAGTGTGTCTTTTTGGTGCTTTTCGGTTGCAAGCCACCTCCGCCTGTAGTGCGTTATGCGCCCAAAAAGCTCCTCCAGTTCAAGAATGCCATTCTTGACACTCTTGCCTATGTTTTTCTGCACTTCGCAGGCAGCCCTCAGTTGTTTGACGATATTCCCCGCTTTCCGAGTAAGCCGCTCCTCTTTGGCGCGGTCAAGGGCGATTGTGTTATTTGGCGCCACCTCTTGGGAGAGGCCCCCGTTTCCTAGCCCTTTTGCTTTATCGCTTGGGTCGCGTTTGAAGTGGCGTCGGCCAACGCAAAACTTCTCCCTCCCCCAGTCTTACACTGGCCTCTGTTGATGTCGCAGCTTGATCCGGATTGTGTACGTCTTGCACTGGGCGCTCCGGGGTGCGCATAGTCCTTCTACTGCGCCCAAAGGCCGCAATGATACCAGGTTGCACAACGCACTCTGCCTTCTTTCGTTCGTTAGTCCGTCTGTGGTCTGTCTCCGATGATTTAACCTGTGATGTTGACTTTGACAGTGTTTCTGGGGTATGCTGCCTCCCCCCGCAATCGGTGACTTGTTTTATCGATGTTCTTGCCAACAGCGGTTTTTGCCTGAAAGGGTTCTCCGTGCTAGCGTCCTGTTTGCTTGTGGTTTCATTTGTTGCATGTGTTTGATCTGTTGATTTTATTTGCTCCATTTTATTGGGTCCCCCCTCGGAGCCGCTATCTCCGTTCGTGTGTGTAGTCGCCTTTTTGGTCCCATGGTTATCTTTGCAGAGCAGGGAGGCCATGCGAGGGTTGGCACAAGCCCTTATGGGGACAAGTGCTCAGAGCCAGACCAGCGCTAATCGGGAGTCCGTCGCAACCGAACCTACACCACCAACCCAATGGTGCGAACTTCGAACGTACTCCGAGGCCTGCCAAGGTTTTACCGGGACGGAGACGGTATGATAGTTGAATTGGAGCCGTTCACACACGAGTTTCACCTCGGCGCTACTGTGCAAAGCAACTAGGTCCAAACTATCTCATCCGCCAGCCCAAAGCGTCAATTCCAGTTCGTTGTCCAAAGCGTAGTCCAGATACAATCAGAGTCGTTACCTGTCATCCCAGGAGGGAACCTCACGGCGCCCCCCATATCCTCAGGTCCGTGGGGGCGGCACTCCCCAAAGAATGCTAGCCTCCAAGAATGTTCTTGTCGACCGGCTTTCTCCCTGCGGGAATTTCCTCGGGTACGTGGGGGCGGAACTCCCCAAAGAATGCTAGCCTCCAAGAGTGGTCTTGTCGACCGGCATTCCCCCTGCGGAGATTCCTCGGGTACGTGGGGGCGGAACTCCCCAAAGAACGCTAGCCTCCAAGAGTGCTCATGTCGACTTTTCAGGGTTACACCATGCATTGAAACGTCTTTCCACTCCAGTCGCCCAGTTGTCTCCTTCATACGAGCAATGGTTCGATGTCTTCATCGGCTAGCTGGGCATTTCGAATCTCCTCAGGTGACCAACCTTCATCGAATTCAGTCGTTATCAATCGCTGATCAACGCTCGGCTCCTTTTCCACAATCAGTCGGCAATGCTTGCAGTTAGCTGGACATGGAAGGCAGGATAGGGCGTCAGCATTTCCATGAACTCCGCCCTTCCGATGAAAAATTTTGCTGCAATCTTTCGATCCGTCTCGCAACTTGTCCCTCGGGGTTTTTGAAGTTGAGCAGCCATCTCAATGATGCATGGTCCGTTCGAAGAACAAATTTCTGCCCATATAGATACTTGTGGAACTCTTTGGTGGCCCTATTATAGCCAATAGCTCCTTCCTGGTCACGCAGTAGTACCTTTCACTTTTTGAAAGAACTCGACTGCAATACGAGAGGACTCTTTCTTCGCCATCGATCTGCTAGGAGAGTACAGCTCCAATACCGCCGTTGCTCGCATCGATGTCAACTACAAACATTTTTCCGGGTTTTGGATATACCAGCACGGGTGATTCACACAGCTTCTCCTTCAAGGTCTCAAAGGCTACCTGGTATTGTTCATTCCAGACATACGGACGATTTTTCTCGGTTAACTGATGGAGACACAATTTTGGCAAAGTCTTTGACGAATCTTCGATAGTAGGTTGCCAGACCCAGAAAACTTCGTAGTTGGCGCTTGTTGTTTGGTGTTGGCCAGCTTTTCACGGCTTCAATTTTCCCAAGGTCTGTTTTGAATCCTTCTGCTGATGCGACGTGTTCCAGGTATTTTACTACAGCTGCAAAAAGGGTACACTTGTCGGGACTAAGTTTCGAATTTGCCAGTAGCAATCGGGAGAAAACCTCTTCTAAGTTCCGCACATGCTCTTCGAACGTTCTCCCGATAACAATGATGTCATCTAGGTACACCAAGCAGGTTTTCCAGGTTAAGCCACGTAGCACGTATTCCATCAGGCGTTCGAAAGTGGCTGGAGCATTGCAAAGCCCAAATGGCATCACCACAAATTGCCACAATCCGGTCCAAATTGAAAATGCGGTTTTCTTTCGGTCCTTCTTGTCGATTTCCACCTGCCAGTAGCAACTCTTGAGATCGAGTGTAGAAAACCATTTTGCGTCGGCTAAAGCGTCCATGCTGTTATCCATGCGTGGGAGCGGGTAGCTATCTTTCTTAGTGACGTCTTTAAGCCGCCTATAGCCGGCACAAAAACGAGTGTTACCATCCTTTTTCTTTACTAGAACTACTGGTGCGGCCCATGGACTGACAAAAGGTTCGATAACGCTTTTTTTTCCATGTGATGCTGATGCAGCAAGAGCTGCGACAACAGTCTTTCAATTTAACTGCGAAGCTAAATGAACAATCAGCACAGCTAAATGAGCAGTCATCCAGTTTAACTGCGAAGCTAGAACAACAAGCAATCGAGATCAAAGCAGACATCACACAGAAGCTGGAGAAACAGTCAACCGAAATAAAAGCGGAGCTCGGTCATCTGAACAAACAAATTAAAGGCGACGAGGAAAAGGTTGACCAGGTCGAGGAAAAGGCTTACCAGGTCGAGGAAAAGGTCAGCCAGGTCCAGGAAAAGGTCAGCCAGGTCGAGGAGAGAATCAACAATGAGATAGAAAACATGAGAAAGGAAATGGAAGCAGCGAAGGCAGTAGTAACTACCTCACCAGCCCCGCTTACAACCGTATCGCAAAGCTCATCCAGAAATGTGAATGCACCAATATTTGCCGGGCAAACGGTGTGGAGTATTTACGAAACCCAGTTTGAAGCCGCCGCTAGGGCACTTCACTGGAATGAGCAGGAACGAGCGACTGCATTAATTTTTGCTACAAGAGGCCCAGCTGCCGAGCTTTTGCAGACTATCCTCGTCGAGTTGCACTCAAACCAGGCTGCTATAATGAATGCGCTCGACATGCGTTATGGAGACGATCATCTGAAGCAGATTTATTGGTCACAGCTACGACATCAGGTGTAGAAGTCTGACGAAGCTTTACAGCAGGTAGCCCAAGACATTGAGCGACTGGTACTTTTGGCTTACCCAGCATACGACCCCGAACATCGAGATGACGCAGTGACAGATGCATTCATCAGCGCATTAAAAGACCAAGAATTGCAACAAGCCGTGTGCTTAGCTCATAAGCAAACTGTTAAGGACGCAGACGAGTGCAGGTGTGAGTGCGTCGAAATTGAGCGAGAGCCGCAGGTAAATCGTGCGCCTAGATGCTGGAATTGCGAAGAGAAGGGGCACTTGCAAAGAGACTGCAAGAAGCGAAGAAAACCGAGCTTTTGTAGAGGGTGTGTACCTAGAAGAAGATCTAGACCGAGTCAGGAGCCCAGAATGGAAACCCTTCAAACTGAGGAGTCGGGAAACATGTAAGAGCCATTTTCGTGAGGCAGAGGTTGGCTAGGAGGATCGCCGTCACCAGCACCTCCATCACTGTATCAAGACTACATCGTGGAGAAGCGTACTTATGCCTTCCGGGTCAAGTTGACAAAGAACATTGCACCATAACCATCGACACTGGTGCAACCCGATCGATTATCCGACCAGACCATGTGAGGCAACAACTTTTTCGAAAGGGCAGGATTCTCTCACTACGGACAGCTACGGGAGAAACTGCACCTGTCCATGGAGAGGTCAACCTCCAGATACAGTTGGGAGACCTTGTGTTCCGACATAATTTTCTGGTCGCGAACATTATGGATGACTGCAATCTCGGAATGGATTTTTAGCGACCATATGGAATCACGTTGGACTTGGACAAACGGGTATTGAAATGGCAGAATGTCGAAGTTTTGATGGAGGGTCCCAGCGTCCAAACTCCCAAGACTAATGTGGTAGTTTGTACCGACACTGATGAACCGAAATCTTCCGAGAGCATTGTATGGGCCAAGCTCGATGGTGATACTGGAGACCATCGATCTTATCTGATAGAGCCAACGAAGACGTCAACATTGCGCAGTTTGATTGTAGGACGAAGCCTTGTAAGATCTTTAAGGAACGGATATGTGACGGTTAGAGTCCTTAAAACCACAGACTCAACCACGAGCATCAAAGCGGGAGAAGTCATCGGCAGCTGCCAGCCTGTTTCCACCATCACTTCCTTGGAAGCTACCCACGACCTTCATTGGAAAAGGGGGCAAGACACAGACAAAGCCCGGGAATCCACGTCTGCCATATTGAAGCAGGTCAAATTGCCAGTGCAGCTATTCAAGCGAGCCTCTGATCTGGTCAGCAAGTACAGTGACATCTTCTCAACAAGCCTGGATGATGAAGGCCGAACGAGTATGGTAACTCACGTCATAGATACACAGGGAGCCAGGCCAATTCAACAAGCACCAAGACGTCTTCCTATAGCCAAGCAAGGAGAAGTGAGCGCACTGATCTCGGACATGGAATAACAAGGCGTTATCGAACCTTTTGTCAGTCCATGGGCCGCACCAGTAGTTCTAGTAAAGAAAAAGGATGGTAACACTCGTTTTTGTGCCGGCTATAGGCGGCTTAAAGACGTCACTAAGAAGGATAGCTACCCGCTCCCACGCATCGATGACAGCATGGACACTTTAGCCGACGCAAAATGGTTTTCTACACTCGATCTCAAGAGTGGCTACTGGCAGGTGGAAATCGACAAGAAGGACCGAAAGAAAACCGCATTTTCAATTTGGACCGGATTGTGGCAATTTGTGGTGATGCCATTTGGGCTTTGCAATGCTCCAGCCACTTTCGAATGCCTGATGGAATACGTGCTACGTGGCTTAACCTGGAAAACCTGCTTGGTGTACCTAGATGACATCATTGTTATCGGGAGAACGTTCGAAGAGCATGTGCGGAACTTAGAAGAGGTTTTCTCCCGATTGCTACTGGCAAATTCGAAACTTAGTCCCGACAAGTGTACCCTTTTTGCAGCTGTAGTAAAATACCTGGAACACGTCGCATCAGCAGAAGGATTCAAAACAGACCTTGGGAAAATTGAAGCCGTGAAAAGCTGGCCAACACCAAACAACAAGCGCCAACTACGAAGTTTTCTGGGTCTGGCAACCTACTATCGAAGATTCGTCAAAGACTTTGCCAAAATCAGTGTCTACATCAGTTAACCGAGAAAAATCGTCCGTATGTCTGGAATGAACAATACCAGGTAGCCTTTGAGACCTTGAAGGAGCAGCTGTGTGAATCACCCGTGCTGGTATATCCAAAACCCGGAAAAATGTTTGTGGTTAACACCGATGCGAGCAACGGCGGTATTGGAGCTGTACTCTCCTAGCAGATCGATGGCGAAGAAAGAGTCCTCTCGTATTACAGTCGAGTTCTTTCAAAAAGTGAAAGGTACTACTGCGTGACCAGGAAGGAGCTATTGGCTATAATAGGGCCACCAAGTAGTTCCACAAGTATCTATATGGGCAGAAATTTGTTCTTCGAACGGACCATGCATCATTGAGATGGCTGCTCAACTTCAAAAACCCCGAGGGACAAGTTGCGAGATGGATCAAAAGATTGCAGTCGTACGACTACAAAATTTTTCATCGGAAAAGTGGAGTTCATGGAAATGCTGACGCCCTATCCCGCCGTCCATGTTCAGCTAACTGCACGCATTGCCGACTGATTTAGTAAAAGTAGCCGAGCGTTGATCAGCGATTGATAACGACTGAATTCGATGAAGGTTGGTCACCTGAGGAGATTCGAAATGCCCAGTTAGCCAATGAAGACATCGGACCATTGCTCGTATGAAGGAGACAACTGGGCGACTGGAGTGGAAAGACGTTTCAATGCATGGTGCAACCCTGAAAAGCTATTGGGCATAATGGAACTCCCTTCAGGGAGAGGGTGGCATACTCAAGCGGAAATGGGAAACGGCAGATGGCAGCTCCTATAGAATGCAAACTACACTTCCCAAAAGCTGAATCCACGATGTGGTTAAAGAGATGCACGAAAAATCCATAAATTTCTATCGCAATTGTCTTCTAAAATCACTTCACTATTACTTGATCGCTTTTCAATTCGCACTCCACACGCTATCGCGGTTGAATGAATGCCCCCACTCATTCAGCTCGCCTTTATTTAGGGTCTCTAGTCATTCAACCCAGTTCTCGTACGTTGGCGAATTAGCGGGAACATTCGACAAGCGTGATGAATGGAGCAGTGACTCACTTTCAGATGTTGATGCTTGGTTGGTTTTCGAGTACGTTCGTTTTGTTGATCACGATTAATTGGTTTTCAAGTACGCTCGTTTTGTTGATCATGATCTTCTTAACGATTGTGAAAATATTTGCGACAGTAACTCGCAAAATTATTCATGCGTGTAACAATATATATATATATATATATATATATATATATATATATATATATGCATATACATTTATATATATACATCTATATACATCGATATATCTATATATATATACATATAAACATACATCTATATATATCTATATATATATATATATATATATATATATATATATATATATATATATATATATATATAAATATATTTATATATATATATATAGATATATATATATATATATATATATATATATATATATCGATAATTGATATATGCATATACATTTATATATATATACATCTATATACATCTATATATATATATATATATATATATATATATATATATATATATATACATATAAACATACATCTATATATATATATATATATATATATATACATAAAGATATATATATATATATATATATATATATATATATATATACATAAAGATATATATATATATATATATATATATATATATATATATATATATATATATATATATATATATATGTATATATATATATATATATATATATTTATATATATATATATATATATATATATATATATATATATATATATATATATGTATATATATATCTTTATGTATATATATATATATATATATATATCTTTATGTATATATATATATATATATATATATATATATATATATAGATGTATGTTTATATGTATATATATATATATATATATATATATATATATATATATATATATATATATATATATATATATATATATATATATATATATATATAGATGTATATAGATGTATATATATATAAATGTATATGCATATATCAATTATCGATATATATATATATATATATATATATATATATATATATATATATATTTATATATATATATATATATATCTATATATATATATAAATATATTTATATATATATATATATATATATATATATATATATATATATATATATATATATATAGATGTATGTTTATATGTATATATATATATAGATATATCGATGTATATAGATGTATATATATAAATGTATATGCATATATATATATATATATATATATATATATATATATATATATATATATATATATATATATATATATATATTGTTACACGCATGAATAATTTTGCGAGTTACTGTCGCAAATATTTTCACAATCGTTAAGAAGATCATGATCAACAAAACGAGCGTACTTGAAAACCAACTAATCGTGATCAACAAAACGAACGTACTCGAAAACCAACCAAGCATCAACATCTGAAAGTGAGTCACTGCTCCATTCATTACGCTTGTCGAATGTTCCCGCTAATTCGCCAACGTACGAGAACTGGGTTGAATGACTAGAGACCCTAAATAAAGGCGAGCTGAATGAGTGGGGGCATTCATTCAACCGCGATAGCGTGTGGAGTGCGAATTGAAAAGCGATCAAGTAATAGTGAAGTGATTTTAGAAGACAATTGCGATAGAAATTTATGGATTTTTCGTGCATCTCTTTAACCACATCGTGGATTCAGCTTTTGGGAAGTGTAGTTTGCATTCTATAGGAGCTGCCATCTGCCGTTTCCCATTTCCGCTTGAGTATGCCACCCTCTCCCTGAAGGGAGTTCCATTATGCCCAATAGCTTTTCAGGGTTGCACCATGCATTGAAACGTCTTTCCACTCCAGTCGCCCAGTTGTCTCCTTCATACGAGCAATGGTCCGATGTCTTCATTGGCTAACTGGGCATTTCGAATCTCCTCAGGTGACCAACCTTCATCGAATTCAGTCGTTATCAATCGCTGATCAACGCTCGGCTACTTTTACTAAATCAGTCGGCAATGCGTGCAGTTAGCTGAACATGGACGGCGGGATAGGGCGTCAGCATTTCCATGAACTCCACTTTTCCGATGAAAAATTTTGTAGTCGTACGACTGCAATCTTTTGATCCATCTCGCAACTTGTCCCTCGGGGTTTTTGAAGTTGAGCAGCCATCTCAATGATGCATGGTCCGTTCGAAGAACAAATTTCTGCCCATATAGATACTTGTGGAACTACTTGGTGGCCCTATTATAGCCAATAGCTCCTTCCTGGTCACGCAGTAGTACCTTTCACTTTTTGAAAGAACTCGACTGTAATACGAGAGGACTCTTTCTTCGCCATCGATCTGCTAGGAGAGTACAGCTCCAATACCGCCGTTGCTCGCATCGGTGTTAACCACAAACATTTTTCCGGGTTTTGGATATACCAGCACGGGTGATTCACACAGCTTCTCCTTCAAGGTCTCAAAGGCTACCTGGTATTGTTCATTCCAGACATACGGACGATTTTTCTCGGTTAACTGATGTAGACACTGATTTTGGCAAAGTCTTTGACGAATCTTCGATAGTAGGTTGCCAGACCCAGAAAACTTCGTAGTTGGCGCTTGTTGTTTGGTGTTGGCCAGCTTTTCACGGCTTCAATTTTCCCAAGGTCTGTTTTGAATCCTTCTGCTGATGCGACGTGTTCCAGGTATTTTACTACAGCTGCAAAAAGGGTACACTTGTCGGGACTAAGTTTCGAATTTGCCAGTAGCAATCGGGAGAAAACCTCTTCTAAGTTCCGCACATGCTCTTCGAACGTTCTCCCGATAACAATGATGTCATCTAGGTACACCAAGCAGGTTTTCCAGGTTAAGCCACGTAGCACGTATTCCATCAGGCGTTCGAAAGTGGCTGGAGCATTGCAAAGCCCAAATGGCATCACCACAAATTGCCACAATCCGGTCCAAATTGAAAATGCGGTTTTCTTTCGGTCCTTCTTGTCGATTTCCACCTGCCAGTAGCAACTCTTGAGATCGAGTGTAGAAAACCATTTTGCGTCGGCTAAAGCGTCCATGCTGTCATCCATGCGTGGGAGCGGGTAGCTATCTTTCTTAGTGACGTCTTTAAGCCGCCTATAGCCGGCACAAAAACGAGTGTTACCATCCTTTTTCTTTACTAGAACTACTGGTGCGGCCCATGGACTGACAAAAGGTTCGATAACGCTTTTTTTTCCATGTGATGCTGATGCAGCAAGAGCTGCGACAACAGTCTTTCAATTTAACTGCGAAGCTAAATGAACAATCAGCACAGCTAAATGAGCAGTCATCCAGTTTAACTGCGAAGCTAGAACAACAAGCAATCGAGATCAAAGCAGACATCACACAGAAGCTGGAGAAACAGTCAACCGAAATAAAAGCGGAGCTCGGTCATCTGAACAAACAAATTAAAGGCGACGAGGAAAAGGTTGACCAGGTCGAGGAAAAGGCTTACCAGGTCGAGGAAAAGGTCAGCCAGGTCCAGGAAAAGGTCAGCCAGGTCGAGGAGAGAATCAACAATGAGATAGAAAACATGAAAAAGGAAATGGAAGCAGCGAAGGCAGTAGTAACTACCTCACCAGCCCCGCTTACAACCGCATCGCAAAGCTCATCCAGAAATGTGAATGCACCAATATTTGCCGGGCAAACGGTGTGGAGTATTTACGAAACCCAGTTTGAAGCCGCCGCTAGGGCACTTCACTTCATTGATATATGCATATACATTTATATATATATACATCTATATACATCTATATATATATATATATATATATATATATATATATATATATACATATAAACATACATCTATATATATATATATATATATATATATATATATATACATAAAGATATATATATATATATATATATATATATATATATATATATATATATACATAAAGATATATATATATATATATATATATATATATATATATATATATATATATATATATATATATATATATATATATATATATATATATATATATATATATATATATATATATATATATATATATATATATATATATGTATATATATATATATATATATATATATATATATGTAAATATATATATATATATACATCGATAATTAATATAGTTTTTTTCATGTTTTTCAAAGTAAATTTATTTATATTAACTACAAACATTTATCAATGATACATTGACCATATTGTTGGATAACCTTTGCCATCTTTCGGTAAGCTGAAAAATTCCATGTTCGAAGAAGCCTTGGTTTTTAGAAGTGAAGAACTGGTCCAACTCTTTTTCAACAGCCTGACCGGAAACAAAAGTTTTACCAATCAAATGGTTTGGAGCGGAACAAAACAATGATAGGCTGATGGTATTTAGTCAAGAATATAGAGTGAACGTGCCATCAGTTCCGAACTAAGCTCCATTAATTTTTGATGGGTTATCAAAGAGAGGTGGGGTCTGGCGTTATCATGATATAACATCCCACCTTTGTGATTGGCCAGTTTAGGACCTTTTTTTAAAAAGCACTTCGTATGACTCTTTCCCTCAAATGAGAAGCACAAACCTAACCAATTTATGCTATAGAGTTATGCAATGAAATCACATAACCCTATATCACAAAAGAGCCTGCGAGCGGAAGGCCACTCTACCCGACAAGAGCCCCTGTTAAGCGACAAAAGACGGCGGAGCGCGCCCTATGGCTAGCCTTTATGAGCAAAAGAGCCTGCCATCGATGCGGGACCTATACCCGGTCTGATCGCGCGAAATGGATAGACCAACGGTGCACGTTTAACAATCCATTTTATTTATATTATTCTTCATTCTTTTTAACAGCTGCTTGCTTTTTCTTTTGTTTCAGCTGAACAACAGAATCGAATCTTAATGCTTTAGAAATCTATTGGATCATTAAAGTCACTCTTATTGATAAGAGTGCAAATTCTCTTATCAATAAATTTCTCCACTTAATAGAGATTCAAATAATGATGAATTATTTAAAACTTTATTCAAATGAAAAATTTCGCTTTTCTTTGTATTGCTTACTCATTTCGTTTTTCGTTAAATATAAGATGGCGTCCAATATAAGTACATTCAGATTTAAATACATACAATACAAAGGAAGTATTACATTGAGATTCAATTGTGGCAGTAGATTGACTTTCCGTCGTGTGGTACTTGTTTCACAATTTCTTTTGAAGATTTTTTAAAGCTCGAAATATTTCGGGAGAGTAAATAATTGAAGTATGGAATATCGCCAGTCAATAGAATGGAATTAACTAAGAAACAAGTCGTTAACGTAGAACAAAAGAGAATAGACATATATTTAATATGAAATAATTACTAACAACGACCCTAATACTACTTTTCATGCAATAATTTACAAGCTGAGGGTGGATTCGTTCAAAATACAAATTTACGAGGTGATTTTTCCTCTTCTTTTTCACGTTTTTTTCATTGAAAGTCCTGTTTCAGCGCTTATTTAATCTTGCTCCATACATCATAGCATTATTTCTAGTAAATTTACTTTAATATCATTATAGTATCTAATAATTTCCTTTGGAAGCAGTCACAATTTATAGTTTTTCATATATAAATTCAATTTAATGTAGTTTTCAATTTATTTTTTTATCTCATCAATAGCCACTAAATGAAAACAATACCCTTACATTGTAAGATCTTTTTTTCTTTGATTTTCCATTTTTCCTTGTTTTGTATTTTTCAGTACCACTATTCTATTAAGTGAATTGTTGTTATTGAATTTGTTGTTGTTATTGAATTTGTGCCGATTTATCAAATATGTGATAACATATTTTTACTTAAAATATAACAATTACTCCTATTATTTTCTTCGATTTGTTAAGTACAATTTATGAAATTTATTTAAGTTTTGTTAACCATTGTTTTTTTTTAATTTTTACTCATAGGTAAGAGGGTGCGTTGATGATTCGTATGATAGATCTTAGGGTCTATTGAAATATGAATTCCCAACGAATATTAATCATTGCTCCTGAATGTTGAAAACTCCTTTTCTGTGGTTAATCCTTTCAGGAAGGAAACGAAATAAAAAAGGTAGGTATTTTCTGTTCAGGAGAATTGCTTGTGAGCGTAGTAAATCCACACTTCTGCCAAACTTAAATGCAGATATGAATCATACTCCATTATTAATTTTTTCCAAAAGAAAAATGGATTCTTTACGAGATAAGTATCCTATAAGCTATTGACTTTACTCACTGCATTTTGCACACTTAGGAGCCGAATACTCTTTTGGATTTGATCTCGTCGTTGTCGCCGCTACCGCAATTCAGACAAGTGTGATGTACATCCATACATTTGTTAATTCACAAGGGCTCAAACAGCAACCCAGCTAGCATCCTAGCAAAGATGTAACAAATCCTGACATACACGCGATAAGTCCTGGTTCTGCATGTGTGGATGTTTCAATTCCTGCGTTGCAACTTGCAGAAAGCAAAGAGCAACAGGAAGGTCGTCATGTGACAGAACAGTCTCATATCTTTCGATAAGGCGAAACCAAGATAGCGTATGAGAACAACTGTTGCTTGAAGGAGGGATTCCTTGCGTAGCTGATGATTAGGGAACCGAATACTGTTCCGATGTCAGCACCAGAACCAGCGACTCCTACTGTGGCAGCACCAGTACCGATGAATTTGGCTGGGGAGGTAACTAACTAAGGGTTTGACCACCGATTTTGTTTTAGTGAACAAAAAAGTGGCAGGTGACACATCGGGTGAATAAGGCGGCTGTTGCAACATGGCGGTCCCTTAAGAGGCCAAATACTGGGACACTCTGAGGGCATGTGGCACGGTGCGTAGATGAAGGCTCCAACTACGAGCAATGTCTGGTTGAAACCTTGCAATTTAAGAGCTCATCGGGCCAGGCGTCCAAGTAGGTCCGCTTGGTTCATCAACCATTGTAACGAAGCGTGGTCTGTGATGATTTCATACTGTTGCGTAATTCCGAACGAACCTTCGGCACCAACCACACACTCCCAGGAAACGTCGAAGCTGCTTAATAGTTTTCAGTACGGGGAACTCATCAATCGCCCGAGTTTTGTCCGGATGCGATTTGATGGTGCCATGTCCGGTGACATGTCCTAGGTATCGGACTTCGTTTATGACAAACTTACTTTTTTGTGCAGGCTACCTCTTGCAGGTAGCCTTACTGATGTGCAGGGCTACCTCTTGCAGGAGTAGGAGGTGTTGGTCAAACGTTTCCATGATGAGTAGAAGATCATCCAGGTACACGAACACTTGGTGTTTCAGATGAGGTGGAATTACTTTGTTCATCAACCGGATCATCATTTGCGGAGCATTACACAAGCCAAAGGCATTGTGAAGAACTGGTATAGTGGTCATCCGGGCACTTTGAAGGTGGTCTTTTCCCTCGACCCTCATCGAGTTGGATTTTCCAGAATGCATCTTTTAGATCGAGACTGGTCATGTAATTTGCTTTCGGCAGTCTCCCCAATATTCGATCGATGAGCGGAAGAGTGTAAGCATTTTTGATGGTCACTGCATTGACTTTCCAGGCATCTAGACAAGGACGGACTTTACCTGGCTTCACCGTCAAGGTTACCGGTGAGGACCAGACACTTTGGGTGAGATGGTTTAATTGGCTTACTATCGCCAACATCAATGACATGTGCGACCAGAGAGGTATGGCCAAGGCCTTGCGTAGCGTAAGATGGAAAACCAGCGACGGATGCTTCTAGACGTTGTCGTTGGTTAGGTGTTAACTCATGCCTGTCGGGTATAGAAGCGAGTTCGTTGACATACTCGTATATAGTACTTGAAGATGGATCTGTGAATAAATCTGGGGCCAAATCAAATTGAAGAACGAAATCGACGCCAGGGTACACGTTCTGAGCCAGAGATGGGATAATGTAGAAAGGAATATCCTTCGTTTGACATCTGAATGTCACGGGTGTTGTCTGTCTACCCTGGATAGGATGTTTGGTGCCATCAGCTGTATTGATTTCAGAGCGCCAGGGTTTAACTGCCATAGAGTTTTGTTGTAATAGCCGAGGCTTGAAGCAAGGCAGCTGATACTTGCACCCGTGTCAGTTAGTGCAACGGCGATTTCGCCCAACACTTTGATTGGTGGGTAAGGTCGAGTATTATTCTCAGAAACCTTCCAGATGTTACATAATTCTAAGGTGAGGTGACAGGTGCGCACTCTTCTGCGGAAGCTCCTCCAACAATGAGTTGACCACTTAGTTTTGTGCTGGCGTGGGGTGACCTCTTCTGCGGCAAAAATCCTCTCTCGTGCAACAATATACCCCTGCAACCTAACACGGTATGCTTTCAATACACGAGTCTGTGGCTGCCGGGATCGTTCAAACAGTACTTGGGGTGGTCGCTTCAGCACACTCTTTGGGAAGGCCTCCAGAGAAGATAAGGCATCTGTTGCATCGTGAACCAGCAATGGTTTCGTGGTGTTTGTATCTGATGGAATTGTTTTGGTGAAACTGTCAGCAGACGGGGCGGAGCACCATTCCGTTACTGAATCTGTCGCGAGTGCTGCGGGCTGTCGTGAGCACTCGCTTGCAAGTTTT
This sequence comes from Odontomyia ornata, assembly GCA_963969285.1. Classification (NCBI taxonomy): domain Eukaryota; kingdom Metazoa; phylum Arthropoda; class Insecta; order Diptera; family Stratiomyidae; genus Odontomyia; species Odontomyia ornata. The sequence continues at coordinate 203,468,358 of OZ017740.1, forward strand.
TTGGCCTCTCGCAATAAGTGCAGTTTGGCGCATAAGTATCTGGCTTCCCACAACGAAAACAAAAATGTTAGCCTCTGCCTGGCATGCAGTGAAACGGTGGCCCGTCTACCGGCAGCTCCAACATGTGGTAGCTCGTGTCCTAGGAGCCATTTCATGTACTTTGGATTGAGGTTTTTGGTCGGTGGATAATGGAAGGAAAGCCTCCGGCTTGCCGAGGGTGGTCGGTGGAACGAGACCAACTGGCGCGAGTAAGGCTGGCATGCGGTGTTTGAGCTCAGCGATTGCGCGTCATTCTGGCTACTCTCATCGGTCAAAGTATTTCCCCTGGAATGCGGAACGCTGTGAATATTGCACCGCTTCCAGCTCCTTTGCTGACACGCAAAGCGCATGCACGTTGTGGCGCAGGGCAAACACAAGTCGCTCTCGGAGTTCTGGCCTGATCCTCTCCCAAAAGAGGCTGCGAAACTTAGACTCTGGCATGGGGATCATCAGACGTTCCAACAGGCAGCACAGGACTTCGTTATACTCATCTACGGTCTCCAGTGTCTATTGGCGTCTATTTCGGATACGCTGCTTCACCATGTCATCTCCCTTGACTGGAGTGAAATCCCACAACGCTGCACGTCTCAACGCTTTCCAATCAACGGTAGGAAACGTGTCTACAAAACACCAGAACCACCGAAGAGCTCGCCCAGTAAAGAGCATCTCAGCACAGCGGGAAACGGCACTCATGTTTCCTCCTAAGGTCAGCGAGGGCATGTTCTCAACGCTTCTCAAAAAGCACTCGATGGTCGTAGGGTCGTCCTGCCCGTAAACACAAGCTTCCAGCTTGCCACTATATGTGCTATCTTGCCACTATATGTGTACATGGCGAATGATTATGTTCGGTTCGTAGCTGGACTGTCCCAGTGTGGCCTCTTCGCAATAAGAACGCCTGCCCATTCGGCAAACTCCTGGCTGGGGCTGATGGTGGTAAGTCCCAGTTATACGAGGGCATCGAGCCGCGGTCCTGAGCTACCTCTTCGACTAATTGTCACTCGTATTATTCCGCTGATGTGGTCGCGAAGTCGGGACATCTCCCCTGGGCCTGTACTCTGGGGCCATGGGGTTCATGGCTCTGCTGAGCTTAGGAGGTACTAGATCATCTGCTACTATTACGAGTGGCTCTACGTAGTCCACTCTGGCCGATGATGTGGAACAGACAGACACTGTAATTATTGCCTCATCTGTTCCACTAGCAGCTGAGACATCTCAGGTGATGCTGAAGATGAGGGTTTGGTACCGGGTCGGCTGGCTGGTAAGGCTCCAACTCCACTGATATCACCGCGCACCCATTGTAGTTGGTGGAGGAAGTCCGCCTTTGGGCACTGCTCCACTAGTGATGGAGGACTCAGGTCGTTCCGTCGCTGTAGGTGTCGACTCTAGAGACTGACGACAGAGCGGACACGTTGATGAGGTTTGCCTTAGTTGGACTAGACACAGTTCGTGTAGCCTGTGTCCACACGGTAAATTCTGGCTGGTCGGTTCGTCCATGTCCTCATGGCATATAGAGCACAAGAGCGCTGGCCCGGCATCTGACCTCAACTTCCTCCTCTCCGGGGCGCGTTTAGTAGGCATTGCTGCTAATAATTACACTTAATACTAAAAAGATATCAATATTAAAGGAATATTTATAATCATAGAAAAAAAGAGAATAAATCCTGAAGTAAAGGAGTGACCAAAAGTATGCTAAAACGGTAGCTATCTATTTATCATGAGAAAATTCAATCTTTCCATTTCGCTTTTCACATTCTAAGTAAAGGACACCAATGGTGTGCTCTTCTTGTGCTCTACAGGGACCCCTGTCTTACGGTACCGTAAGGATCAGGGTTCAGAAGTGCTCTCTCGTACGAAAGTTTTCGACCAGGTATAATTTACCTGCCGGGGTGAATTCTGACCCGTAAGCAGCGCGTATCTTCTCATGGATAGACATGGACTAGCTAAGCAGCCAATCACGTGAAATCAAAATCCATGTACTGGAAGACACATAGGCACCGCTTGCTTTGGAGTGCAATTCAGAAGCCTTCGCAAAAATGATGTTGGGATAATAACTTCCGAATACTCAGAAGGACTCTAAGCTCGCTTGGCCTTACTAGTCATACAATGGTGATAAACCACGAGAGTATAAGTCAAAACAGGTCCAACTATATTGATATCCGACGATACTCACGTTTGGAAGCTTTGAATTGCTTGGGCACACTTTCCTACAATATCTCTTAGGGGCTACCTACCCGCCATAAATCTGGACACCTTGTAGGGTCACCTAGAGACAATGGACTGTCTCGTGCTCATGACTGATGATACAGCCAGGCATTTCGGGCCCCACATTGGGTGCCATTTGTAGTGAAATAAGGTAGAGATTAATTGTCCGTTCAGGACTGCAGCGATGGTCTGCTGCCTCGGCAAAAGAGTATGTTGGGATCCGCCGAGATTGGCTTCGTCTGGGGACGCGTGAATGCGCGAGCAGGCTAGCGTTGCGGTGTCGTGGGGCGGGTTCTTTCCCCCAGCATAAGGACCCACTACAAGAGAATTTCGCATTCACGAATTCCTGGCTCACAAAGAAAAAGAAGTCGACCGAAGTCGAAAAAAGGAGGTAACCAACTAAAGGTTGGACATTGCAGACAAAAAAAGGATAAACTGGACCTGGGGGAGACAGATGGACTTAAGGGGACTTTGTCGTTACCCGACGATTCTTATGGCCCACAAATAAGAGAGGGACATCCAGATGGAGGTGGCGCTCCCTCGTACCCTCCCAACCGGATCAAGATCCAAACGTAGACGTGGCCATGTGTTTTGCATTTAAGAGAAAAACTCATTAAAAAGCACTTTGTATGACTTTTTCCCTCAAATGAGATGCACAAACGTAACCAATTTATGCTATAGAGTTATGCGATGAAATCACATAACCCTATATCACAAAAGGGCCTGCAAGCGGAAGGCCACTCTACCCGGCAAGAGCCCTGTTAAGCGACAAAAGACGGCGGAGCGCGCCCTATGGCTAGCCCATATGAGCAAAAGAGCCTGCCATCGATGCGGGACCTATACCCGGTCTGATCGCGCGAAATGGATAGACCGACGGTGCACGTTTAACAATCCATTTTATTTATATTATTCTTCATTCTTTTTAACAGCTGCTTGCTTTTTGTTTTGTTTCAGCTGAACAACAGAATCGAATCTTAATGCTTTAGAAATCTATTAGATCATTAAAGTCGATAGTTTGCACTCTTACCAATAAATTTCTCCACTTAATAGAAATTCAAATAATGATGAATTATTTAAAACTTTATTCAAATGAAAAATTTCGCTTTTCTTTGTATTGCTTACTCATTTCGTTTTTCGTTAAATATAAGATGGCGTCCAATATGAGTACATTCAGATTTAAATACATACAATACAAAGGAAGTATTACATTGAGATTCAATTGCGGCAGTAGATTGACTTTCCGTCGTGTGGCACTTGTTTCACAATTTCTTTTGAAGATTTCTTATAGCTCGAAATATTTCGGGAGAGAAAATGATTGAAGTATGAAGTATTTAATATGAAATAATTACTAACTACGACCCTAATATTACTCACAATTTATAATTTTTATATACGAGTACATATATAAATTCAATTTAATATGGTTTTCAATTCATTTTTTTATCTCATCAATAGCCACTAAATATAAATAATACCCCTACATTGTAAGATCATTTTTAGGGTTTTGTAAAATAATTTTACAAAACCCTACTAAAATCGCGTCCTGTCTGTCTGTCTGTCCGTCTGTCTGTCCGTCCGTCCGTCCGTCCGTGGGTCACAGCAGTTTTTCTCGGAAACTACTTAAGCTAGAGACATCAAATTTTGTATGTAGGTGTAAAGTGGTGTTCTCTTCAAAGTTCAACTACAAAAAAATTTTTAAGGTATTTAAGGGGGGTCTCCCCGTATAGGGGAGTGACCCCCCGAAGAAAAAAATTTCATTGAAAATAGCCGACATGGGTATCAAATGGAAGGTCTTGATAAAAACTTTTCAAAACAGGTCTTAGTTTGGCAAAATTTGCTTCGGGGGGCGCACAGGGAGGGGAAATACACGAAAAATTTGTGTCCCCCCCCCTCGCAATTGGACACCTGTGATCCCAAAAACCTGAAAAAAAATCGAGAATGTAGGCCTTGGTGAGTACAACAACAACAAATACGTTAGAAGTCGCAATTCACTCAACTTTGTTAGTAATAGTAGGATTTATCGATTTTATGTTTTCTTGAATAAAATCTAAATGGTACCCTTAAATTCAATGAAATTCAGTACACAGATGACTATTTATAAGATTGATCTATCCTGAAAGTTTCATAAAGATTGAATCATATTTAGCGAAGTTATAGTGGTTTGAATTTTCCGGTATTACTATGGAACAATATGCGCTGCATTTATTACTATGGCAACATATGGCTATGGAACAACATGCGCTTTTTACCGACTCAGACACTACAGTTTTGCTAGGATTTGCATGAAAATTTCAGGAATGATAGGTGTCATGTATATCTTTGAGAATCGGTTCAGCTAGTGGTATCAGTAATTGTAAAACAAAATAGTGGCTGTTTTAAATGCAAAGATTGGATAATTTTGAGTTATTTTTTCCCAACTTCAACGTTTAAGGTGCATGCTTTGAACACTTGATTCAATTTAAGGAATGACTGAAGATGAGTACCTACAATTAATACTCATAATTAAAACAAGTCAAGGAGGCGGGAGAGAGCTCCTAGCAAAAGGGCTTTGTAACCATTCTAGGATTCAAAAAAATTGGCCATGAATCGATGATTACAGTACAGGAGAACAGCCCTTCAAAAAATTCATCAAACGTAGCCGATATGAGTATAAAACGAACGTTTTCATGGGAGCATTTCAAAAAAGTTCTTAAACTGTCAGTTTTTGCTTCAGTGGGGGCACAGGGGGGAAATACATCAAAAATGTGTTTCCTCCCTCGCGAATGGACATCTGAAGTAATTATCAAGGGAGATATTTATGGGTATAACAATAACAAAAACCTCAGAAGTCGAAATTCGTTCAACTTTGTTAATAATAGTATGATTTTCGTATTTCATATTTTCTCCAATAAAATCGTCGTTGACATGTATCTTGATTTGATTCGATCCTCCTTCTGACATGAGCGTAGGTCTGTTTAACCAACTTGTTTTTTGTGATTTCCTATTTTTCCTTGTTTTGTATTTTTCAGTACCACTATTCTATTAAGTGAGTTGTTACGGGAAAGAACGAACATTGGAGGGAAATGGAAAAGGTAGAAAAGTAATGGCTTAATGAGTTGACAGGAAGGAAAGATGAGGTGGCATTAGAGTCGTGAATTTGTGCCAATTTATCAAATATATGATAACATATTTTCACTTAAAATATAACAATGACTCCTATTATTTTCTTCGATTTGTTAAGTACAATTTATGAAATTTATTGAATTTTTTTTTTTTTTTTTATTTTTACTCATAGTTAAGAGGGTGCGTTGACGATCCGTATGATAAATCTTAGGCTCTATTGAAATATGAATCGCAAACGAATATTAATCAGTGCTCCTGAATGTTGAAAACTTCTTTCCTGTGGTTAATCCTTTCACTTTAAGAACCTAATGGATTTCTTTGATTAGACCAAACATTAAATGAAAGAAGGAAACG
>OZ017740.1:203479054-203484054 GCA_963969285.1 Odontomyia ornata
TTGCAGGGGCGTGGTGCATCATGAGTTCTTGCCACAGGGAAGACGGTCAATAAGGAATATTACATTTAATTGTGCGCCTTAGGATAGGCGAATTGAACAAAACTTGCGATTTTATCTATTTAATGACAATTCTTATCGATCAGCCCGAAGGTAGGCAACCTGAAACTACAATTTAGAAATATAGTTTAACCCTACGAGGTATTTAAATTGAAACATTAGAACTTTCGCAAATTTTGGAAAATAATAATAATATTAATAATATTAAATAATTAATTTCAAATTTAATAATTAATCGTACTAAATTGTTAAAAACTAAATAAAGTCAATAATAATTATAAATAATAATTATAAATAAATTAAACTAGAAATTCCCAGCATGTCGTGCAGTGCAGTTAAGTGTATTGATCCAACCAATAAGACCCCTATGGTCCTTTGCTTTGGCTTTTGTGAGCTATCCTACCATTCGGCTTGCGTTAACCTTAAAGGTTCTTCAGCCGACCTGATCAATAAGGCTGGTAACGGCGTGTACTGGTATTGCGATTCTTGCAGGAGGTACTCCTTGTCAGCATATGTTTCCAGTCTGCAATTAGCTGACAAAACAATAAAATCGCTCGCGGACGAGCTTAAACAGCTTCAAACCAAGTGCTCAAGTGCATGTCTGGAATTCGAGACCCTGTTGCGATTTACAGAGGACGCGTCACCCAAAACTCTGGCTTCAGTGAATATCTCTGACGTAAATAACCAGACGCAATTACTTACGCCGACAGCTCAGCAGGTATGCATTAGGGGCTCAATTACGCCTGTACAAAAGCCTTCCATCCTTACTCGTAGTAAATCGCTGGCAAAGTTATCGGCCTCTAAAACCCCGAACCTTGCTGCTGGTTCTAGCACAACTACGTTGTGTTCTAATTCTCCTGTGCCTTCAGCAGCAACTAAGCATATGGTTAGTAATGAATTACCTGTGGCATGTGATAGCTTTCCGGGACCCTCATCAATCAATCGGGGGGCGATCCCTAAAACCAAAAATAATCAATCGCCCAGTCTTCCGCCCTCATCTGGTGTTGACACCTCGGCTGTGGCTACTCTGATTTCGGATGACGAAGTCCCAACACTTGACATCGTATCGCCTCCAAAGGAGATCTTTATTTCGCGCCTAAGCTACCATACAACTGCGGAATACCTAAAAAACTACGTTTGTAAAAAATTTGGGCCAGCTGTTAAAGCTATTAGTTGCTACAAATTAACTAAGGACAATTGGAGGACAGAGTGGTAGCTTCTTTCAAGCTTACAGTGCCCTCAAATTGTGATACTATTTTGAATTCTGAAGCTTGGCCGCCTGGAGTACTTATTAAACCATTCAGCTCAAGAAGAAGGAAGTCCTTTCGTGCACCGGGTAGACAGCAACCTACAAACTAGTATAAGATTTAATGACTGTAGCTTAACTTCAAATATTTCAGTATATTACCAAAATGTAAGAGGGTTAAGGACCAAGCTTGACAAGCTCTTTTTATCGTTACAACTCAGTGAAGATGTATTTATATGTCTTACGGAAACCTGGTTAAATAGTAACATCTTAAACTCGGAAATATCCCTTGATTTTGATATGTACCGTTGTGATCGGGACTTGGCCTCTGCAAATAAAGTAGATGGAGGTGGTGTTCTTGTAGCTGTTAGTAATACAGTGCGTAGCTCCCTTTGTGCTGATTTTTGCTTTTTCCGTGTTGTGGATTGTGTGATTGTCAAGATCTTCCTTCCTAACAATACATCTTTATTAGTTTCCTCTGTCTACATACCTAGTAACTTTCCTTTGTATGTGTATGAGACATTCTTTGACGAGTTTTCCTCTTATGTCTTATTGCAACATCCGCAATCTTTAATTCTAATAAGCGGTGATTTTAATTTGGGAACAGTGCAATGGACGAAGAACCTTCCTTTCTCTGTTTCATCAACCGATGCATCTTCTTTATTCCTCTCCTCGTTTCTATCACTCTGTTCACTATCGCAATTCAATAATATCCCTAATGCTAATGGTAGGGTACTTGACCTAGTTCTTTCTAACTTTCCACTAAACTGTCTATCTGTTTCCACTGCATTAAATTCTCTAGTGAGTATCGATAGTCATCATCCGCCATTATCGCTTGATCTCTCCATTACACCTTTGTCAAGTCGTACGTTTGCTTCTTCGCCAAAATTCAACTTCTTCAAAGCAAACTACGAAGCTTTAGCCTCCGAGCTGAGCTTGATTGACTGGCAGGAGTTTTTTGATAATTTGGAGTGTGAGGAAGCTCTGAATAAGTTTTATAATTATCTCTATGAGTTGATTAAACACTTCACACCTTTACAAGCTCTTCGCAAAGTAAAGCAGAAACCATGGCTAACCAAGCAAGTACTAAGTGCGTTGAATGCTAAAAGTAAGGCACACCGCCGTTTCAAGCGTTGTGGTACTGAAGAATCCAGAGCCCGTTTTTGTGATATACGTCTTGCAGCAAAAAAAGGACTAAAGACTGCAATGAAAAACTACTTCAGTAGCTTGGAGAGTTCCCTCATGGCGAATAATGCGAAACCATTCTGGTCATACATTAGATCCCTTAAGTCCTCCTCTTCTGTCCCTCCTTCAGTCCGCTGGAATAATATAGTTAGCTCTTCTCCACAGGATATTTCCAACTTGTTCTCTCAGTTCTTCTCGTCAACTTTTATTCCTTCTTCTCATGTCCCTAATCCAGTTAATGCGCCTGTACTTCACTCCATTGACATTTCTTCACTTTTCACTGACCATATCGAAGTTGAATCCCTCATTAATTCACTTAATCCTAATACATCACCTGGTCCTGACGGCTTGCCGAATATTTTTGTCAAGTCATTAGCGTCTTCACTTTGTATCCCTCTGGCATTTCTCTTCAACCTCAGTCTAAAGACTGGTATTTTCTCTACTTATTGGAAAAGAGCAAACGTTGTTCCTATTCTTAAAAGTGGTGATCCTTCTTCTGTGTCCAATTATCGTCCTATTTCCTTAATTTCCTGTTTCCCAAAATTACTTGAGCGTCTGGTACACAACCGGCTTTCAGTTTCATTGACCCCTATCTTGTCGAAAGAACAACATGGGTTTCTCAAAGGTCGCTCTACGACTTCAAATTTAATTGAATTCACCGATTTCATTGCTAAGGCCCTAGACAATCAATTGCAGGTTGATGTAATCTTCACTGACTTCTCGAAGGCATTTGACACGGTCAACCATCAACTTCTCTGTTATAAACTGAAAACTTTTGGGGTTGTTGGCCCTCTCTTATCATGGATGGACTCCTACTTGTCTTCTCGTATATGTTGTGTTAGTTACTGTGGAACTACCTCTATTCCATTCTATCCGTCCTCTGGTGTTCCTCAAGGTTCCATTTTAGGTCCCCTCTTATTCCTATTGTTTATAAATGATCTTCCTTCGGTTATCGCTTCCAATTGCCTACTGTATGCCAATGATTTTAAAGTCTTTCGAGCTATCAGGTCTGTACAAGATTGTCAATATCTTCAGATGGACCTGATTGCACTAAGTAACTGGTGTTCGTCTAATTACCTCTGTCTTAATGTTGCCAAATGCTATAAAATGACTTTTAATCTAAATCGTTCTCCGCTGAATTTCACCTATATGTTGAACGAAGTCCCACTCGCTGCTGTGAGCTCTGCTAAGGACCTTGGCGTTACTTTTGATCCTAAGCTCAATTTTGATGCACACGTTCTAATCGCGACTACTAGGGCCTCGAAAATATTGGGACTTATTTTCAGGCACGCGCATAAATTTAACAATATATCTACTCCTGTCCGCTTGTTTATCTGTCTTGCCCGTCCTATCCTCGAATATTGCTCTGTAGTTTGGTCTCCCCGACACTCCTACCTCATTGACTCGTTAGAGAATGTCCAGCGTAAATTTACTCGTGTCTTGTTTTACAAATTCAAAATCCCATATCAACTCTATGACTGCCGTTTATCCTTCCTACGTTTGCCTACTCTGTCATCCCGTCGCATGTATCTAGATCAGTGTTTTCTGTATAAACTCTGCCACAATCAAATTTCATTAACATTGCTTTCAGACCTACGTCTTCGTCAATCATCGCGTTCTTCTCGGGCAAACAATTTTTTCGTGCCACCGTATGCCCGTACAAATTTATATTTTCACTCTCCTATTATACGAATGGTAAGGAATCATGATAGGCTTGAGCTTGGTCCTTTTTCCGACTCATACCTAGTTTTTAAATTGAGGTTAAGAAGCCTGATTCTTAAAGCTCAACTGGAGTAAATATTAGACTTTATTTTCTTTTTTTGTGTGCTTTAATTTAATTTTACACGCATATTTATTGTTGATAGTACCATTGAATTTCTTTTTTATATTAACTTTAACACTTAATTCTAATTTTCATTAATTTTCTTTTCTGTTTGTTTTGTTCCATTTTGTAATTGGATAATTTTTATCTGTTAAATGGAATTTAAATAAATAAATAAATAATAAATTACCTGCAAGTTATGCGCAATTTGCGCGAAGCAATCCGCCAAAAACGCCCGGATTTGTGGGAGAACAAAAATTGGCTTTTGCACCACGATAACGCCCCTGCTCACACATCGTTGCTTGTGCGCGACTTTTTGGCCAAAAACAACACACTAATGATGCCGCAGCCACCGTATTCCCCAGATCTGGCCCCCTGTGACTTTTTCTTGTTTCCTAAACTGAAGAGGCCCATGAAAGGACGACGTTACGCTACGCTTGACGAGATAAAGACGGCATCGAAGGAGGAGCTGAACAAGATTATAAAACATGATTTTTTGAAGTGCTTCGAAGATTGGAAAAACCGTTGGCACAAGTGTATAATATCTCATGGGGACAAAATAGATATTCATGAATAAATAAATAATTTTTGAAAAAAAACAAAATTCGCGATATTTTTTGAACACACCTCGTATATATATATATATATATATATATATATATATATATATATATATATATATATATATAT